>CM053401.1:53890943-53902896 GCA_028644305.1 Xerus rutilus | reverse complement strand
CCCAGCACTTAGGGAGGCTGAGACAGGAGAATCGCGAGTTCAAAGCCAGCCTCAGCAATGGCGAGGCACTAAGCAACTCAGTGAGACCCTGTCTCTACATAAAACACAAAATAGGGCTGAGGATGTGGCTCAGTGGTCGAGTGCCCCTGAGTTCAATCCCCAGTACCAAAAAAAAAAAAAAAAAAAAAAAAAAAAAAAAGATAATTCCATGTTTGACCTGAGAGATACTTTTAAAATTGCCCTTTAATGTGTTGTAGTATAAAGAAATCATATGGGTTATTAGATTTCTTTCTTTTTTTCAGTACTGGGGGTTGAACTCCAGGGGCACTCTATTGAGACAGGGTTTCCCTAAGTGGCCCAGGTTGGCCTTGAATTTGTGATTTCCTGCCTTACTTAGCCTCTGGAGTGGCTGGGATTAGAGGTGTGTACCCTGGTGCCCCGCTGATAATTAGATTTGTGAGGTTATGTTTATCCTATGTGTTGAATAAATAATCCAAAAATGAGATGTTTGGAGAATATGTAAACTGTGAAGAGAACTTTTCTCCCCACTATTGTGTATTGAGTGTCTCTTTCCTAGAGGCAAAACTAAGTATTTTTATGATTGATTGTGTAATGTCATATTTTCTTAAACTGGTAACTGAGGTAATGTAGAGAGAGGCAAAGCAGAGATCAGGGTAAAGGGATATCTTTTGAAATACAGCAATTTAGAAGGAGTACATAGAGATTAGAGTTCAAAAAAGATTTTGGAGAGAAAAGCTATTAAAGGATGTTTTTCCAGGTAGAAGGGCCAAAAAGGGGAAGATTTGCTATAGAGGTTTTTTTTGGGGGGGGGGGCGCACCAGGGATTAAACTCGGGTATTCCACCACTGAGCCACATCCCCAGCCCTATTTTTTTGTGTTTTATTTAGAGATAGAGGTTTTGGGTGGAAGCCTGCAAAGAATCAAATCTATCATATTTCAGGTTATTCTTTTTTTTTGGTACTAGGGATTGAACTCAGGGACACTTAACTACTGAGCCACATCCCCAGCCCTATTTTTTTGTGTTTTATTTAGAGACAGGGTCTCCCTGAATTGCTTAGCGCCTCACCATTGTTGAGGCTGGCTTTGAACTCATGATTCTCCTGTGTCAGCCTCCCAAAGTGCTGGTATTGCAGGTGTGCACCACCACACCCAGCTCAGGTTATTCTTGAAAGGATGCTTTTCTTTTTTTCAAACTCTGTATTTCTCATTTACTTGGGATCACATAATATCTGGGATCTAGTAACAAGGAACAGAATAACTTCATTGGGTGAGGGTGAGTTATGAGCTGATCCAGGGAAAAGTGAAATATAGAAAAGCAGCTGCAACAGCCTTAAAGCTGTATTGTGCTGAAGACCTGCTGAGGAGAGAAGTAATGTAGAAATGTCTGCGTATGTTCTTTGGAGGAGAAATAATAGAAATAGCAAAGTTTATTTAGTACCTGTTCTGTGCTCAAATTGCATTATTCCCATTACAGATAAGAGGAGTGATCTACAGAGATATTAACTTTCCTAACCTGAAGCTGAAGCTCTCAGTTTTTTTCAAACTTTTTTTTTTTTTTAATGCTGTGGATCCTTTTTTATCCCTCCTGACTAACCCCCACTGCCCTTGCCAGGGAAATATTATGTGGAATCCAGTGTATTCAACAGATAAAACATAAGCTGGTTGAAATGAGGGAAGGAACATCTGAATCCAGGTCACTCAGCTTCTTTCTTTGCCTTTCCTGCTGCTGCTTCTCATCCTTGAAAGGTCTGAGGCATTTCTGTTGAACTGCAGTTTGAAAATTTTTGCATCTCCCTGTGATGCCTTTCTTCATCACTTGGTGATAATGGTTGAGAGTTGCCAGAAAAATGTCCTTGGATACCTTCTGTTTGATGTTAGTGTGGCAGTCCATTTTGTGAAAAGGATATTAATAGAGTTGAACACATGTACTTATACCTGTATTTGTAATCAAAACTTATTGTCAAAAATGCAGGTTAATGAACTTAATTTTTTTTTTGTCTTGAAGCTTGTGGAAGCATTGCCTGAAGATATGAGACCAGGCCCTAATCCTTATGGCCTTTCTTGGGAGTTGGTGATATGTGCAGCTATTGGAGTTTTAGCTGTTCTCTTGTTTTTGTGGAGAAGTTTTCAATCTGTAAGTAACCAATGTATACTAAGAGAATATTCATTCTAACTGGAGTCTGAACAAGTAGTATGAGAAACATATTTCTTATTTTAAGGAAACAGGTTGTAGTTTGGTGTTAACATGTTAAACATGTGGCTGGTAGAAACTGTATTCAGAGGAATTTTTTTTTGTATAAAAGTTTAAAGAATTTCTTCATAGAAGTATTATACACTAATATTAAACCCCTACCTTTATTTTTTTATTCTTTTTCTTTTCCCACCTTCTCCAACATCTGTGAATGTGTCACCTAACTTGGAATAAAAAACATTGTCACTTACATTTGGGTAATTCTTCCTCATTTCACTACCCCCTTTAAAATTTGGGGGACAGGCTGGGGTTGTGGCTCAATGGTAGAGTACTTGCCTAGCATGTGGGTTCGATTCTCAGCACCGCATATAAAAAATGAATAAAATAAAAGTCCATCAACAATAGCAAAAAAAGAGCTATAAAAATTTGGGCAACACCATATTCTATCCTTTAAAAGTATAGTTTATAATTTTACTTGATATCATGCCATATCATCTTTTTTTTTGTTTTTTGTTTTGGTACTGGGGATTGAACTCAGGGGTACTCAACCACTGAGCCACATCTCCAGCCCCATTTTGTGTTTTTATTTAGAGGCAGGATCTCACTGAGTTTCTTAGCGCCTCGCCGTTGCTGAGGTTGAACTCGCGATTCTCCTGTCTCAGCCTCCCAAAGTGCTGGGATTACAAGTGTACGCCACCACACCTGGCTCCATGTCATCTTTTGAGCTTTTTTTTTTTTTTTTTTTAAATATTTATGTTTTAGTTGTAAGTGGACAGAATATCTTTATTTTATTTTTATGTGGTGCTGAGGATTGAACCCAGTGCCTCACACATGCTAGGCAAGCACGCTACCACTGCGCCATAATCCCAGTTCCTTGAGCTTTTTTTTTTGATCTTATGTTGAGATTCATCCATATCTCGGATGTTAAGATTTATCATACTTTGCTGCATGCGGTGGTGCATGCCTGTAATCCTAGCAACGCCAAAGGCTGAGGAAGGAGGATTGCAAGTTCGAGGCCAGCCTCAGCAACTTAGTGAGACCCTGTCTCAAAATACAAAGGGCTGGGGATGTAGCTCAGTGTTAAAGTGCTCCTGGGTTCAATCCCCAGTACCCTCCCCCCAAAAAGAAAGATTCATGATTATTTTCTATTTAACTTCTGTAGAATATCACGTTATAAAAATATACTATATAGTTTTTTTTTTTAAATATTTATTTTTTGGTTGTAGGTGGACAGAATATCTTTATTTTATTTTTATGTGGTGCTGAGGATCGAACCCAGTGCCTCACGCATGCTAGGTGAGCACGCTACCACTGCGCCATAACCCCAGCCCCTATAGTTTTTAAAAAATATTTATTTTTTAGTTGTAGGTGGACAGAATATCTTTATTTTATTTTTATGTGGTGCTGAGGATCGAACCCAGTGCCTCATGCATGCTAGGCAAGCACGCTACCACTGAGCCATAACCCCAGCTGATATACTATATAGTTTTATTTATACTTTTTATGGCCCTGGATGTTTGGGTTATTTTCCAGGCTTTTTCTATTATAAACAGTACTGCTGTGTTTATTATTAATTCACGTCTCTTGTGTATTTTTAAGTTTTTTTGGGAATATACCTAAGTATGAGATTATTAGATTATGGTAATTTTACTTTTAAAAGGTAATGTCAAATTCTTTTTTACATTATCTGTACTGCTTTATGCTTCCACCAGTCCTATATAAGAGATCCTGCAGATGCATTTGATCCATGTTCTCTCCAATACTTATTGTTGTAGTTCTTGCTTTTTATCATTTGAGTGGATCTAAAATGGATCTTATAATGGCCTTGATTTGAATTTCCTCATGAAATCTCTTCCAGTACATTTATTAGCAATATGTATTTGTTCTTCATGGAAATCTCTATGTCTTTGGTCAAGATTTTTATTGAGTAGTTTGTTTTTTATTATTTCATTATGTATTATTTTTTAAAATTTGTTTTTGGTTATTTACTCACATGGGCCTACACAAAGCAGGAAGCAATATTGTATATCTTTATTTATTTATTTGTGGTACTAGGGATTGAACCCAGGGCTTCTTGCATGCCAGGCAGACACTCTACCACTAAGCCACATCCCCAGCCCTTATTATATATTCTTGTTGTTGTCTTTATTATGTGTATTATAAATTTCCCAGTATGAAATATCTTTTCATTTCATATTTTTTTTCTGATATACAGAAATTCTCATTTTTAAAGTTTTGCTTTTAACACTGAAATCCTTGATCTTTTTTTTTTTTTTTTTTGCGTGGAGGGTACCGGGATTGAACTCAGGGGCACTTGGCCACTGAGCCACATCTCTAGCTCTATTTTGTAATTTTTATTTAGAGACGGGGTCTCACTGAGTTGCTTTGTGCCTTGCTTTTGCTGAGGCTGTCTTTGAACTCAAAATCCTCCTGCCTCAGCCTCCTGAGCCACTGGAATTACAGGTGTGCACCATTGTGCCTGGCCCTTGATCTGTCTTGAGTTAATTTTTTAGATTAAGGATTCAGTATAAGCTTTTTAGTCTGTGAATAACTATTCCTCATCCCTCATATATTGAACAGTCCCTCTTATCCCCACTTATCTCCTATTCCACATATTAGAATTCATATGTATGTGATTCTTCACTGTGTTCTATTCCATTGATTGTTATTGAAAATAGATGCATATATATTGTTTCCACAGATTAGATTAAAATTAATAATTGACTAATTCTATTGTTCATGAATTATATTGTTTTTTGTTTTTCTTTGTTTCCTACATCAATCAAAAATGAAGAGAAGTGAACTGTATTCCACTCTTACGATGGATTTATCATGTTCTGTTTTGCTGTTCATTTTTGCTTTGCATATTTTGAGAATATTTTTTTTTTTATTAAATATTTTTTTAGCTGTAGATGGACATAATGTCTTTATTTTATTGCTTTGTATGTGGTGCTGAGGATCGAACCCAGGGCCTCACGCATGCGAGGCAAGTGCTCTACCGCTGAGCTACAATCCCAGCCCCGAGAATATTTTGTAAGGTGTATATATGTTTAGAATTTCTGTATCTTCTTGGTAAATTGAAACCTGTCAGTATCTAGTGACCTTCTATCACTCTAATGGTACTTTTGTCTTAAGACCTCTTATATCCAATGTTAAGAGAGCCATACTAACCTTGAGTGATATAGTTGATGTCTTTTCCCATCCTCATATTTTTCAGCCTTTCCATGGTCTCTATTTAATGTGTATTTTGTATATATATATACATATATATATATTTTTAAATGTTTATTTTTTAGTTGTAGGTGACAGAATATTTTATTTTTATGTGGTGCTGAGGATCGAACCCAGTGCCTTATGCGTGCTAGGCGAGCACGCTACCACTGTGCCATATCCCAGCCCCTGTATTTTGTATATATATATATATATTTTTAAATATTTATTTTTTAGTTGTAGGTAGACAGAATATCTTTATTTTATTTTTATGTGGTGCTGAGGATCGAACCCAGTGCCCCACGTGTGCTAGACGGGCACGCTACCACTGCACCATAACCCCAGCCCTTGTATATATTTTTAATATCTACTCTGGCAGTCCTTTTTTTCACTATTGAGTGAGTGTAGTCTATGTACACATATTATGATTATTGATTATGGATGTATTTGGAGTTTCTTCTAGTTTATTAATTTATTTGTTCTACTTTTTCTATGTTTCTTTTAAATTCTTTTCACTTTGATAAGTAGATCTTTCCGCCTGGAAGACAAGAACCTCAGCACATTCTTACATCCAGGGTGTCCTCTTTTACTTTCCAATCTTTATCATTGTGATATCATCTAGATTTTTTTCCTGGATTAATAAACTGTAGTTTTATTTTTTCTTTCTCCCCCTTTTTTTTGTTCTTAACTTTTTCTTCACCTCTTCTCCACCTTCAAGACAGTGACAGATATTATATTATCTGATTACCCTTAATTGACTTATCTTTTGCTGGGTCTTCTAGAGTTAATTCTTACCATATTTGAATACTTCTTTCAAGATGTTTTTTATTTTTATTTATTTAAAAATTTTTTTAGTTGTAGATGGTCAGATATCTTTATTTTATTCATTTGTATGTGGTTCTGAGGATCGAACCCAGTGCCTCACGTATGCGAGGCAGGCGCTCTACCACTGAACTACAATCTCAGCCCATCAAGATGTTTTTTTTTTTTTTTTAAATATTTTTTTAGTTGTAGATGGACACAATGTCTTTATTTTATTGCTTTGTATGTGGTGCTGAGGATCGAACCCAGGGCCTCACGCATGCGAGGCAAGCGCTCTACCGCTGAGCCACAATCCCAGCCCTCAAGATGTTTTTTAATGTGAGTCTTTTTTTTTTTTTTTGGTACTGGGGATTTAACCCAGGAGCAATTCACCACTGAGCTACATCCTCAGCCCTTTCTATTTATTTATTTATTTTAAGATTTTTTTTTATTTGTAGATGGATACAATGTCTTTATTTTATTGCTTTGTATGTGGTGCTGAGGATCGAACCCAGGGCCTCACGCATGGGAGGCAAGCGCTCTACCGCTGAGCTACAATCCCAGCCCTCTATTTATTATTTGAGACAGTGTCTCACTAAGTTACTTCGGGCCTCACTAAGTTGCTGAGGCTGCTTTTGAACTCGTGATCCTCCTGCCTTGGCCTCTCAAGCTGCTGGGATTACAGGCATGGACCATGGTGCCTGGCCTGACTACATATTTCTTAACTTCCATTTTTCCATTTTTTTAATGGGATTCTGTTACTTTTTTTTTTAGTTGTAGGTGGACACAATACCTTTGTTTTTTATTTATTTCTTTATTTTTTATGTGGTCCTGAGGATTGAACCCAGTGCTTCATATGTACTAGGTAAACACTCTACAACTGAGCTACAACCCCAGTTTTGGGATTCGGTTACCTTTTGAGAAGGTTCTTCAATCTGATGTTTCATTCTCTAATTTTTTCTTCATTTGTATCCATTCTGCTAAAACTTGTCTTTTAAATTGACCCTTTTAGTTTCATGTCTACATATGCTCTGCAGATGACCTAAGTTCCTTTTTGTCTTTTCTACTTGGTTATGTTACCTCAACCCTAAGAGTGCTCCTTTCTCATTATTCAAGAGAGAAAAAGCTGAAAAAAGAAAAAGGTTTGATTTGTGGTTTCTTGAATTAGGGAGACATTAATATGTAGCATTTTCCTTATAGGAAGTAGAACTCTTTTGGCTAACTCATGTTTATAGTAAGGCAATAAGAAAGTGGTTATTTTTAAATTGGGAGTAGAAATTAAATAAATTAGATTTACTTGAATGTATGTTTCTTTTAATATGATTTTTGTTAAAAATTTGTTTCAGGTTAGAAGCCGGCTTTACGTGGGTAAGCTATTTTTTCTATTTTGGATCTCATCATTTGTTGAGTATAATTTAAAGACTTAAAATAAATAATTCATTCATAATAATAATGACCTTTTCATTTCTTTCTTTTTTTTTTTTTTTCCTTTAAAGGAAGAGAAAAAAAGCTTGCTCTAAAACTTTCTGGACTAATTGAAGAAAAATGTGAACTACTTGAAAAAGTTAGCCTTGTTCAAAAAGAGGTAAGGCATTTTTGAAAATAACATTTATATTAGAGTCATGGTACTTTCTTTCTTTTTTGGTACTGGGGACTGAACTCAGGGGTGCTTTACTATTGAACCACATCCTCAGTCCTTTTTATTTTGAGACAGGTTCTTGCTAAGTTGTTGGCTTTGAATTTGTAATCCTCCTGCCTCAGCCTCTTAAGTCCTTGGGATTATAAGCATGTGCCACTCATGGAACTTTCTATTTTTCAGTGTAGCTACTTTTATGTAAATTTAAGATTAGTAATGCTTTATTTGCAGAGTATGAGAGTTCAGTTGTTCCTCAACTTCAGAGCTTAACCCATCTTGTTAATTTTAGCCATTGTATTAGGTGTATGGTATTTTCTTATTGTAGATTCATTTTGTATTTCTCTGCATAATGAAATTGAATGCCTTTATAAATATTTTTTGGCTATTTTGGTATTTTTGTGAAGTTGTCTTTTTAAGTCTTTTTCATGTTTTTAAAGGTATGGTTGTCTGTATCCTTTTTATTATGTAGGAGTTTTTCTATATCTTAGATACAAGTCCTTTGTTAGATATATGTACTCCAAATACCTTCTTCCACTCTGGCTTACCTTATTTCAAATGATGCCTTGGAAAGCAGAAGTTCTTTTTTTTTTTTTTTTTTTTTTAAGTTTTTTTTAGTTGTAGATGGATGCAATAACTTTATTTTATTTATTTATTTTTTTATGTGGTGCTGAGGATCGAACCCAGTGACTCAACGCATGCGAGGCAAGCGCTGTACCACTGAGCCCCATCCCCATCCCCAGTTGTTCTTAATTAATGTAAACTAATTTGTCAGTCATTTATTTATGATAATTGCATTTTGTTTCTTGATGAAAGAAATTTTTGTCTACCTAAGGGTAAAGATATTTTTTGGTGTTTTCTTTTAGAAACTTAATTGTTTTCCTTTTTTATTTTGTCTTTGTATTAGTTTGCTAGGACTACCATCATAAAATATCACAGACTTAGTGGCTTAAACAGCAGAAATTTATTTTCTCAAGATCTGTAGACAGGATGTCCAAGTTTAAGGTATTGACTCATTTGGTTTCTTTCGTGGCCTCTCCCTGGCTTGCAGAGGGCTACCTTCTTGCTGTGTCTTTAAGTGGAATGGGCATACACACATTTCTGGCATCTCTGTATCCAAATGGTCTTTTCATTTAAGGGCACCATTCGTATTGGATGAGGACCCATTCCAATAGCTTCATTTTAACTTAGTCACAATTTCAAAGGCTCTGTGTCCAAGTGTAGTCATATTCAGAGTACTGTGGATTTGAGTTTTAACATAGGAATTTTTGGGGGACACAATTCAGTCCACAACAGTATTTTTTTTGTTTTTTGGTACTGTGAATTCAACTCAGAGGCACTTGACCACTGAGCCACATCCCCAGCCCTATTTTGTATTTTATTTAGAGAACAGGGTCTCACTGAGTTGCTTAACACCTTGCTTTTGCTGTGGCTGGCTTTGAACTCGAGATCCTCTTGCCTCAGCCTCTTAAGCAGGTAGGATTACAGGTGTGTGCCACCATGCTTGGCCCATAACAGTTTTTGATCCATCTGGCATTGAATCCATGATGGTACAATTGGAAGAATATGTCGATAGTAAATATTTTATATGTATGTCAAATTAATTGTTGACATTTAATGAAAAGACCATCTTTTTCGTGTTGTTTTATGGTGTCATCTTCTTAAATCAAGTGATTGAATATATATGAGATTGTTTCTGTAGTATCTTATGTTATTCTGTTGGTCTTTTTAAAAACTTTGTACCAATACTATGCTTATTTGTTTACTATAGTTTTATAACCAGTCTTGTTATCAGACAATGTAAACCTCCAAGTTTGTTCTTCAGAATTGTCTTGGCTTTCATGACACAGCCTTTCTATATACATTTTAAATCATTCACACACACACACACACACACAGACACGCACACATATGCAGACACACAACCTGCTAGTAGTTTGGAATTCTGTTGGATATGTAGATCAATTTTTAGAAAGAATTGACATTTTTATAATGTTGAGTTCTTATCCTTGGTGGTACATTCTTCTGTTTATTATATCTTCTAAAAATTCTTTCCGCTGGATGTGGTGTTGCATGCCTGTAATTCCAGCAGCTTGAGAGGATGAGGCAGGAGGATGGCAAGTTTTATGTTAGCCTCAGCAAGTTAAAAAGGCCCTAAGCAATTTAGCAAGACCCTGCCTCAAAATACAAAATAAAAAGTTTTGTGGATGTAGCTCAGTGATAAAGCACCCCTGAGTTTAACTTTCAGTACCCTCCCCAAAAATTGTTTTACAAATATTTGATTTATGGTTTTGAACATCTTTTCTTAAATTTATTCCCAGGTGTCTTTTTTTTTTTTTAACAGCTTTATTGGGATACAATAAAATTCACCCATTTAAAGTATATAAATGAATAGCTTTTAGTGTATTCACAGAGTTATGCATTTATCATAGCAATCAACTTTCAAACATTTGTATTACCAGAAAGAAACCATGGACCCTTGAGCTGTCACCCTTCACCCAGTCTGTCTCATGCCAAAGTCATAGATAACTTCTTTCTATTTCTATAGATTGGCCTATTCTGGACATTTCATATAAGTGGAATTGTATAACATATGGTTCTCTGTGATTTTATCTTAGAATGATGTTAAATACAGGTGCAGCAATTCAACTAAGTGTATACCCAAAGGAAATGTTTCATTCATATTATAGTGTGTATCAGAATTAATTTCTTTTTTGTCATATATTCATACCATAATTTATATATCCATTTGTTAGTTGAACATTTTGGTTTATTTCTACTTTTGGTGTTATAAATAGTAATCCTTACTATATTCATGTACAAGTTTTTGTGTGAACATCCAAAAGAATTACCAGTTTTTCACAGTGGCTGCATTCCCATCAGTAGTTTGTAAGTCTTCTGACTTCTGTACATCCTTCCCAACACTTATTATTGTATTTTTAAATTACAGTTCTACTAGGTGTTAAGTGGATCTCATTGTGGTTTTGGTTTGCATTTCCCTGATGACTAATGATGCTCCCTGATGGCTAATAAGCATCTTGCTATGGCTTATTGGCCATTTGTGTATCTTTTCTGGAGAAAAGTTCATTCACTTCTTTGCCTGGTTTTTAATTGGGTTGTCTATTATTAAGTTCTACCTTTATGTATTCTGGATACAAAGCTTATCAGATATATGATTAACAAACATTTTCTCTCCTGTGGGTCATTTCCTCACTTTTTTAATGTTGGTATATTATGAAGCATGAAAGTTTTAAAATTTGATGATGTCTAGTTGATCTTTTCCTTTTCTGTGCTTTTGGTATCAGGTACGTGAAATGACTCCTTAATACAGGATCACAAGACTTATACTTGTTTCCTTGTAGACGTTTTATAGACTTAATTCTTATGTTTAAAGTCTGATCCATTTTGAATTGATGTTTATATATAGTGCAAGGTTTTGTGTATTGATTTTATATTGTACCACTTCATTGAATTCATTTATTAGAAACTATCTATAGTTTTTTGGTGGAGTCTTTGGAATTTTCTACAGGTATGATCATGTCATCTGCAAATAGAGATAATTCTGTGTCTTCTTATCTAATTTAGGTAACTTTCATATCTTTTTTCTTATTCAACTGTTTTTCATAGAACTTCTAGGTCTATGTTGATTGAAAGTGGTGAGACTGGATGTCCTTGCCTTGTACCTGGGATCTTAGAGGAAAAGTTTTCAGTTTTTCCTGATTATATTAGCTGTGGGTTTTTCATAAATGGCCTTTATTATATTAAGGAACTTTCCTTTTACAATTAAACTGTTAAGAGTTTTTTCAAGAAAGGTTATTGTATGGGCTGGGGCTGTAGCTCAGTGGCAGAGCACTTGCCTAGCATGTGTGAGGCACTGAGTTCAATCCTTAGCACCACATAAAAATAAAAACAAATAAAAATAAAGGCATTCTGTCCATCTACAATTACCAAAAATAAGTACATAAATAAATAAAATAAAAAAAGAAAGGCTTTGTCAAATGCTTTTCTATGTCAATTGTTATGATCATGTAATTGTCTTTCAGTATAGTAAGTTGATGCATCATATGATTGATTTACATTTTTAAAAAAAATTTTTT
>CM053401.1:53839699-53890843 GCA_028644305.1 Xerus rutilus | reverse complement strand
CAAGCCTGTAATCCCAGCACTTAGGGAGGCTGAGACAGGAGAATCGTGAGTTCAAAGCCAGCCTCAGCAATGGCGAGGCGCTAAGCAACTCAGTGAGACCCTGTCTCTACATAAAACACAAAATGGGACTGAGGATGTGGCTCAGTGGTTGAATGCCCCTGAGATCAATCCCCAGTACCAAAAAAAAAAAAAAAAAAAATTTTTTTTTAGTTGTAGATGGACACACAATATCTTTATTTTTGTGTGGTGCTGAGGATCAAACCCAGTGTCTCACGTATGCGAGGCAAGCACTCTACCACTGAGCCACAATCCCAGCCCGATTGATTTACATATGTTAAACTAGCCTTGCATGCTGGGGATAAATCCCACAAGATCATAATGTATAGTCGTCTTTTTTCTTATTTTTTTTGGTAGTACTGGGAATTGAATCCGGCAATGCTCTCACTGAGCTACATCCTCAGTCTTTCTTTAAAATTTTGAGATAGGGCCTCCTAAGTTGCTCAGGCTATCCTTGAACTTGTGATCCTCCTGTCTTAGCTTCCTTAATAGTATATGTTTTTTTGATGAGTTGTTAAATTTCATTTGCTAATATTTTATTGAGGATTTTTGCATTAATGCTTATTTATTTTTTGTAAGTTTTTGGTATTTTTTTTTTTTTTAATTTTATCAGAGATTTTGAGCTGCAGTTTTCTTTTTCTTGTGGTGTCTTTATCTTGCTTAGGTATCAAGGTGATGCTGGCCTCTTAAAATGTGTTAGGAAATATTCCCTCTATGTTTGAGAAGAGATGAAGTATTGGTCTTAATTCTTTTTTGAAAGTTTGGTTGAATTCTGCCACAAAGCAGTTAGATCAGATTGCTTTAATAACAGATTGAGATATGTAGGAGCTATATCTCAGTTCAAAAGATTAGTCTGTTTCTGGTTTAGACTTTAATAAGATAGTCAGTTTCAGCTGGGTACAATGGTGCATGCTTGTAATCTCGGTGATTCAAGAAGGTGAGGCAGGAAGATCGTGAGTTCAAAACCAGCTTCAACAACTTAGCGAGGCACTAAACAACTCAGAGAAACCATCTCTAAATATAATATAAGAAAGAGCTGGGGATGAGGCTCAGTAGTTAAGTGCCTCTGGGTTAAATCCTTGGTACTGAAAAAAAAAAAGCCAGTTTGATTGGTATTGGTTTTCTAATAAATACTGCTGTAACAATTACCATAAACTTAGTGGTGTAAAGCAACAAAAATTTTATTCTAATACTGGAAGTCAGAACTCTAAAACCCATGTTGTGGGCTAAAATAAAGGTTCAGCAAGTCTGTTTTCTTATGCAGGCTCCCAGAGAGAATTTATTCCTTACTTCTTCCAGATTCTAGAGGCTATAGTGATTCCTTGGCTCATAGCTGCATCACCCTGATCTCTGCTTCTATCTTTACATCACCTTCTCTCCTAATTTTAGTTGCCTGCTCCGCTTTGTTTTTGGTGCTGAGGATTGAACCCAGGGCCCTCTGCATGTTAATAAGCAAATGATCTACTAGTGAGTTACATATACCCCCAACTCTCTTACCTCTTGCCTTAGATATATTGAGCCCTTCAGAATAAAACTGGTTACTCTCCTATCTCAAGATCTTTAACTTAATTGTACCTGGAAATATTGAGGATTAATACATAGACTTCTTAGGAGAGGTTATTATTGAGCCAAGGACAGGGTCCTATCCTAAACCCTGAGTTCCATGGCTCATCCTACTCAGCAGGTCCTGAACTCCACATTTCATCTTCTCAGCTTCTGATTCTCTTAAACTCTTTGCTCAGTTTTCCACCTATCAGCCTTTACTTTTGGGGGAAAAAGAATTGTCAAATGCTAGATTTGTCTTTCTGGGAATTCCTTCTTCTCTCATAAATTTTTAGTTTTAAGTACTCTTTGAGGCCATCAGACAGATCCTAGATCTTGTGTTTCTTTTATATATATATATATATTATATGTGTGTGTGTGTGTGTGGGTATATATATGTGTGTGTATATATATGTATATATATATATATATATATTTTTTTTTTTTTTTTTTTGTGGTGCTGGGGATTGAACCCAAGACCTCTTGCATGCTAGGCAAGTGCTCTATCACAGAACTACATCCTGAACCCTCTTTCCTAATCTTAAAGGTGAAGTTCTGCCATATATTGCCCAAATGAATGAATTGTGATATATTAGCTGCCCTGGCTTTGTTACAGTGATTAGATTTGAAGAACTTAAAAGCTGAGAAAGTCCAAGTGAATTTAACATACATGAGGAAATAGAGGCTGTCTACTTCTTAGACATCTGTCTAGATAAAATCTGGGATAATATTTGTAGTTTTTACTTATGTGTTGCCTTGTTTCAGTATGAAGGCTTAGAGTCATCTTTAAAGGATGCCAGTTTTGAGAAGGAGTCAACAGAAGCACAAAGTTTGGAGGTAAAAAAGAAAAAGAAAAAGAAAATTTAAAACATTGGGGTAAAGGGTTCTTACTAAATAACTTGAACTTTAAAAATAATAGATCTTCTCAAAACTAAGTATTTCAAAGAAATGTGAATGAACATCTCTGGATGCTAAAGCTTAAAGGATAAAGAAATAGAAGTAGGTAGCATAAAATACTTCAAAAATTTTAGCTTTTGATGCTTATCTTGTTTTGAGTGAGGCATAGTCAGTTTACTGGAATCTAGAACTGTATAGAAGTTCTTTATTCTTCATTGCTAAGAAACACATTAAGGTAACCATTCCTTTTTTGACTCAGTTTGCTTCAAAGGAGAAATAGCATTCATTTTCACAAATTTAGGATTAGCTGAAAGTAATACATTATGTAAATTGCCATTACTTCATCCAGGATCGTAGAAGCTAACCAGAATTAGGCCATTATAAGTAGTGGAGTACTAGTAAATGTTTAACAACCACTCTCTAAAGAGTATTTGCTGAGTTTTATGCTATAAATACTCCCACTGTGGCCAGTTTCAGGCTATCAACGTGATCTCACTGTGTAACAAATTTTGAAGAGATTTACATAGTCAACTTTCCTGAGCCAGGTGTGATTCAGCTAATTGTAAGGAAGGAAATCATGGTAATTTAGCTAAACTAAGATTCAAGCAACTGATGGGAAAGCCTTAATACTGTGTAGAGATGAAGTGTTGTATTAAACAAAATAGTGACAAAGTACAGTAGAGGAAGCCTGCTCCTGCTAATGTCAAAGTAGAAAACAGTAGACCTTGTACCTTTGACACACGTGTTCAGTCTAGGTTGGCAGTTCTCAGTCACTGATGCCTATTATTAGAAAGTTATATGTCATGAATCAGAATTTCCTTATAGAATCGCAAGTAAGTTATAAATTGAGTTCCCAGTAAAACAGATTTCTTGGTCTTCTCTTTCTTCAGTTGTTATCTTTTAATATTCAGGAACTGCTGAAGTTGTTGTATTTTATTTGCTGACCCTGTTTTAAATTTTGTCACAGTAGTAATTAATTAGTTTGATAAATAAAAAGAATTTTAGGCGGCTTTTGGCGTGTTAACAAAAGAACAAAAAATGGGTAACAAAGACATTTACTTAAGCTTGGTGATATCGTGGATAAAATAAAATATACCAATTTGTTGTCAGGCATGAATTTATATAATTTAGTAGTAAAATTTGTTGAGTTTTTAGCTGAAAGGAATAAATTCTGGACAATTTTCTCTAATTTCGTAATTTTTTAAATAAATATTTTTTCAGGAATAGCTATCATAATTGAGTACAAACTATAATGTTATACAATTTGCAGAAAGTTTGATGATTAAATCTGTAGGTGAAAATCAAACAAAGTAATTTTGATTCAAGTCAGATTTCCTGTAATGAAATTGTCAAATTTGGGGAAATATATAAAACAAGTTTTTTAACAACAGTAATATCTTTTGGTTTGTTATTTTTTTAAACAAGTTTGGTGAAGGATCACAAATATCAGAGGTATGTTTATTATTGCATTTAAAATCCAATTGGAATAATCCAATGATTATAAGCACTGTAAATCAAAGAGATAATAGAAAATATTTCATAATTCAATGAGAAATATTATAATTAAGCAATCTTGATTGGTTTTGGAGTTTACTAAAAATAAATTTTTAAAATTTTTACTTTTTTTGTGTGTGGTTCTGGGGACAAAACTTAGGGCCTCATGCATGCTAGGCAGGCAGTCTACCACTGATCTATTTCTTCAGGCCTCGGAGTTTGTTTTTATATTATTATGTTTTTATGTAAAATTGGATCTGTTTTTCATATTTTTCGTTATTGTGCTTTAGAGCAGAGGTTGGCAAACTGCTAAGATTTTCCACCTATTTTTGTAAATGAAGTTTTATTGAAACACAGTCGTGTTTGTTCATTTAGGTATTGTCTTTGTTTCTAATTACAGTGACATAGTTGAGTATTTATGACAGACTGCATGCCCTACAAACCTGAAATATTTACTCTCTCTTTTTACAGAAGTTGCTGACCATTGCTAGAATTGATGTTATTTTAATATTGTAAAAATAAGCAAATATATAAATTACATATGTGATATGTACATATGTTTGATTATACTGGTTTGATTTACCTTAGCCAAAAATTCACAAGTCTGTCTTATAAAGTTGATTTTCTGTTTTAGGCCACATACGAAAATCTGGATAGGTCCAAATCTAAACTTGAGGATGAAATACTCTTTCTAGAAAAAGAGCTAAAAGAAGAGAAATCTAAACATTCTGAACAGGATGAATTGGTAAGGCTTTTGTATTTGAGGAGAATATAAGAAAAAGACAGTTGTTGAGTTTTAAAAATTAATACAATATTGGTTAAAATATTACATGTACTGTAAAAAGTGCAGAGAATATAGAAGTAAAGAGCAAAAATTTCCAAATCTACTCTTTTCACTTCCTAGATACTATTTTAAATTTCTTGCATGTTCTAACAGAAATTTTCTATGTGCATTCTAGAAGTAACCCATACATATTTCAAGTTGAATCATCACATGCATGGTGGATATTTTTATTACTTAAAAGATATATTAGGAACATTATGACTTTATGTTTAAAATATGGCTTAAGAAAAATCTTTTTTTTTTTTTTTAAATTTTTTTTAGTTGTAGATGGACACAATGTCTTTATTTTATTGCTTTGTACGTGGTGCTGAGGATCGAAACCAGGGCCTCACGCATGCAAGGCAAGCGCTCTACCGCTGAGCTACAATCCCAGCCCTTAAGGAAAATCTTGATGTGAGGTTGTTTAACAAGATGATGTAATGTTGGTGGACTTATCTTGAGCCTTTATAAGTGTTATGAAATATCAAAGTTGAATGCTATGTAACTAACATATAAAATCCCTACCAGCATATGATAAATAAACTGAGGAACTTCTAAATTTGAGCCCTCACTTATAAAACAAAAACAGTAGATTAACAATATACCTAATATATGTGAAATCTTGGAAACTGAAGGGGTTTAGTAGATACTTATTTATTGAGCAATACTGTCTTTACAGATGGCGGATATATCAAAAAGAATACAGTCCCTAGAAGATGAATCAAAATCCCTTAAATCACAAGTAGCTGAAGTAAGTTGAATTAGTCTAACAATCTGTTGCTTATGAAAATCACCGTAATTTTATTGTTATTTTTATTATTAAGAATTAAGATACTATACTAGGATTTGAGATAAGAGGAATCTTAAATATCTATTTTTTTACATGGGATACTTACTTCAGAGAAGTTCATTTTTTACTGGGTATTTATTAAGCTATCGGTGTATACTGAACTCTGTTGCACATGCATAGCACATTGTAGATACAAAAGCCTCGGGGGGTTAAATTTTAGTAGGAGAGATAGAATAAATAGTTAACAAAATTTGCTGTGTAGTGCCTCGTATATAGGCCATTAAATCATTTTGTTCATGTCACATGGCAAATCAGTGGCAGAACCAGGACTAGACCCTGATTCTACTTTAACCTTTTCCCTGCTCTACTATGCTGCCTTGGCATGTTTTTGCCTTTGTTTAAATTACATATTCTAGAGAGAAATGTGTAAAGGTAAGCTGTTGTGTTAAATTAATTGGAGAAACTCAATAATTTTTGTTTTACTTAGGCTAAAACAACCTTCAGAATATTTCAAATGAATGAAGAACGACTTAAGGTAGCAATAAAAAAGGCTTTGAATGAAAATTCCCAACTTCAGGAAAGTCAGAAACAGGTTTGTACTCTGTAAGGACTCTTCAGCTTAAGAATATATAATCAGGGGCTGGGGCTGTAGCTCAGTGGTAGAGCGCTTGCCTAGCATGCATGAGGTACTGGGTTCGATCCTCAGCGCCACATAAATATAAACAAGTAAAATAAAGGTATAAAAAATACACTAACATTAAAAAAAAAGAATATATAATCATAAATGTTTTGGGCATACTTATGACTGACTCGTGCTAGGTGAAAGAGTGGGCTTTTTTTGGAGCTCACAAGAGCAAGACAATCTCCTTTGCTTACTTGGTGTCTCTTTTGCATACTATATTAAAGTGTATATTTCAGTCACTTCCTTTCTCCAGGAACGAAAGTAAACTGGGGTATTTAGCACTTTGGTAATCATAGAAAATAGCATTTAACAGAGAATACCAGTCAGGATTATTGAAGTTATCAGTTTGGGGCCTAAAGATGGAAGGAGTTCTGGTGGCAAATTAAATGAGGATTTAGCTTTTATTCTCTTCTTCCCACACATAGACAGTCCCACACACCTACATGTATTTCCTACCCTTTTGTTTTCCCAATAAAGTTAATAGTTTTTCAGTATGAAAAATTTCAGGGAGTATTGTGATTCTCTAAATACCCAATCTGGTATTCCCATATTGTATATTCCACTTTTACCCAACATTTTATTTTTCCTGTAGTTAATAATTGTTTTGTTTCCTATAATACCTATCTGTAATCCATCTATACACTGTCTTCTAGAGATGTGACTTTCTTACTTATGCTTTCAAATGCCTTAGTTAACCTGTTTATTTCACTTTTTCTCTAGAAGCAATTTGTCCTGGGGCCTTTGATCCTCAAGTTTCAATAAGAACTTGTTCTGTAGATCTGTTAGGCTTCTGTTGTCCTGAAATTTCACTTCACTTAGATTCTGAGGATTTTACCTCTTTCTCTTGTGCTGGGTCTTCTCTCTTTTGTACCTAAGAATTGCTCTTTTGTAGTTAATTCTTTTGATTAGCTTCTTGAGAAGGAGGTATAGGAGGTAATTTTTTAGACCTTGCATGCCTGAAAATGTCTTATTTTTCTCTTACTGATATTTTGATACCATCTGGCTTACAATTTTTCCCCCTCAAAATCTTGTCATTATTATTCCATTGGCTTTACTTTCCATTGTTCCTTTTGAGAAGTCAAATGCTGTATAGATTATGGAACATTTTTTGTTACCTTATCTTTTCTTCCTGGAAGATTGTAGTATCTTTTCTTTGTGTTTCCAGTTCTCTGAAGTTACGTCACCATGTACCTTGGTGTGTGTCATTTCATACATTCAAAGTGTTGGACACTTTCTGTCTGGTTTGGTTTGGAAACTCCTCTTCATTCAATTCTAGAATATTTACTTAAATTATTCTGTATATTTTGGGCATAATGTCTATAATAATCATTTGAAAATGTCTTCTTTTTTAATGTTTATGGAACTTTTATTCATTTTTTCTCAATCTTTTATTTTTCTCATTTTCTTTTATTTTTTCTCATTTTCTATTCAGTCTTTTTCACTTATAAGAATTCTTTTTGGTTTGATTTGAATTTTTTTTTTATCTTACCTTGTTGAGGGTATAGAAGGTTTTTTTGAAATATTTTTCACTTTCTTGAGTTACCTTGTTACCTTTGAGTTCCTTTATTTTCTGTTTTGGCCTATGTCTTATCTAAAAGATTCTTCTTTCAGATATTTGGAGATTTATGGCTGTTTTCTTCTTTGAGATGCCTTCCAAATCTAATTGGAAGTACCACATTTGTCATCCAGGGGCTTTTCTGGGTGATCTGGCTGGGTGTTTCCAATTTGAGAATCTCTTGGATCTCAAGGCCCTGGGTTCAATCCTCAGTGATAGAGGGAAAGGGTCTGGGGAGACCAAATATAATGGTATGTATGTGTCAGAAAGCCTTCTATTTGATATGAATTTATTTTGTAAATCAGTTGAATATTTAAGTGTCTCTTATTTTGTCCTACTCCTGTTTTGAAAGTTCTTTGAAATTAGGAGCCATGTCTTTCTTTCTCTTTTAAATAGCAGTACTGCCTTCTCAATATTTTTAAATGAGATACCTAAATATATAAATAAATGCATCTACACATAAGTGTGATGAGATGAAGTTGCATTTCTCTGTTGTTTTTTCAATTTCAGCTTTTACAAGAAGCTGAAGTATGGAAGGAACAAGTGAGTGACCTTAATAAACAGAAAATAACATTTGAAGACTCTAAAGTACATGCAGAACAAGTTCTAAATGATAAAGAAAATCACATTAAGGTAAATGGCTCTATTGATTTCAATGACTGAGTTGGCTAGACTTTTATATTAACTCTGAAATTTGAAAACTTTTGATTTTAGCCACTTTTGATTATGTATTTGGCCAGCTTTTAAAATGCTTCTTGAAGGTCTTTGTAGCATATATATCAACATTTGTATGTCCTTTTTTTTTTCCTTTTGTCTCTGCAGTATTTTAGTGTAGGTATTTCATACAGAAAAAGAATAAAGTTTTTTTACCTTTCTAGGCTTCCAGTTGTTTCTGATGGTAAGATGTTAGAAAGAGTTTGAGAAATTGGACAGATGGTTAAAATATTTTTTTATTGATTGTGTACCTTTAATACGTATTGGTGTTTTGTACTTTAACAGAGATGAAGACTTTTTAAAAAGCAGATTTACTTTAAACTTGACTCTAGTCATAGGAATAAAGTAATCGATATTACTCTGTTGACATTTTTCCTATTCTCTGTCCTCCCTAGTGCTAACCCCTTTTCCCTCTGTATTCTTTTAAATTTTTTTTTTTTTAAATTTTTTTTTAGTTGTTGATGGATATTTATTTTATTAATTTATTATTTATATGTGGTGCTGAGGATCGAACCCAGTGCCTCATGCATGCTAGGCAAGTGCTCCACCACTGAGCCACAGCCCCAGCCCTCTTTTAAATTTTATGCTTTCAAACTATAAACAAATGCTCATGTGTGAATATCAAGAAATGAGATATAAAATTGACATTTTATATTCTGTGTAGTAAAATGGATGTTATCATATTGAAAGCTACACATTTGTGATATTTTTGCTGCTACTAAGAAGTTTTTTAGGATTCTAGCTTTTGGAGTCTTATTCCTAATTTGGCATACAGTTGGCCCACTGTGTCTGTAGGTGTCACATCTGTAGATTGAAACAATTATAGGGGCTGAGGCTGTAGCTCAGTGGCAGAGTGCTTGCCCAGCATGTGTGAGGCACTGGGTTCAATCCTTAACACCACATAAAAATAAACAAATTAAAGGCATTCTGTCCATCTACAATTACAAAAAAATGTTTAAAAAAAACAGTTACAGATTGAAAACATTAAAAAACAGTATCTGAGCTGGGCGTGGTGGCACATGCCTGTAATCCCAGCACTTTGGGAGGCTGAGACAGGAAAATTGTGAGTTCAAAGCCAGCCTCACCAATGGTGAAGCACTAAACAACTCAGTGAGACCCTATCTCTAAATAAAACACAAAATAGGGGTGGGGATGTGGCTCAGTGGTCGAGTACCCCTGAGTTCAATCCCTGGTACCAAAAAAAACCCCTAAAAAACAAAAAACCCTGTATCTTTACTGAACAATGTACAGACTTTTCCTTGTGATTATTCCCTAAACAGTACAGTCTAACAACTATTTATATAGCACTTGCATTGTATTAGATGTCACAAATAATATAGAGATAATTGAAAGTATATAGGCAGCTGGGCATGGTGGTACACACCTGTAATCACAGAGGCATGGGGAGGCTGAGGCAGAAGGATTGCAAGTTCAAGGCTAGCTTCAGCAATTTAGTGAGGCCCTAAACAACTTAGACTATCTTAAAATAGAAAGGGCTGGAAATGTAGCTCAGTGGTAAGAAAATATCTCTGGGTTTAATTCCCAATACTCCCTCCCCTCCAAAAAATATATACAGGCAGATGTACATAGATAATATGCAAATTCTTGGCTATTTTATATAAGGGACTTAAGTGTGCATGGGTTTTGGTATCTGTTGGGGGTGAGTGTGTCCTTGAACTAATCTCATGTTGATACTGATGGATGACTACTAATATTTTCCCCCTAAACTTACTCTACTCAAAGAGCTTATGAAAGAGATTTTGGGTAAAATTTTAAAGCAAAGATTTTTAGGTGGTCTTTTCCAGAGGAATACTAGGCACAGTCATTTGACTATCTGTAGTGTTAGAAAATGTTCCTTTGTTGAAGAAAATTTTAAAAAGTGCTATTAGAAAACTGTGAATGTTCCCACTTAAATTCTTCTATGTATCTTTTTAAAATCTCAGTTGAACTCTTTGACTGGTTGTTTACTTAAATACATCAAGTAGAAATCTATGATCTTTTTGTTTGTTGTATGACTCACTTGCAGATTTGATAGCACACAAAATTTACTCCTGTATTAATGGCTACTCTTACTTGTAGGACGTGAACAATGTCATATAAGAAAATGATTCATTGCTCTGTAGTCATTTAGCAAGAATGGGGCATTATCAAATGCTATAATTGATTCAGGAATAACTAATTTTGGTTTTCCTTTTACAGAGTTTAACAGTCTGTAAATGCTGTAGTTTTTAAACACTTTTAAACACTATCTTAATAACAGGTAGAAAATCAGAGCTCATGTGCTGTTATTTATATGTATTGACTTTTAAACTACTACTGTACATTTATAAGTTGTAAAGCCATTAGCATAGCCATTACTTCTCTCTTTTATTTTTTCCCTTTACTAAATGTCAAGTCTCTGACTGAACGGTTGCTAAAGATGAAAGATTGGGCTGCTGTGCTTGGAGAAGACCTAACAGATGATGGTAACTTGGAATTGGAAATGAAGAGTGAATCAGAAATTGGTGCTCACTTAGGTATTAAGTCATGACTCATCTTCTTTTGCTAAAATGGTGACTAGCTCTTCTATTTCCTTTTTGTTCTTCATGTGTACTATGTTCTTTACGCACTTTGTACTTTGGCATATTGTTTGTCTGTCTGAAACACTGTGTCCTTCTCTTACCATCCCACGTGGGTTAGCTTCACCTAATTCAGTAAATGTTCAGTTTACAGACTCACAGCTCCTTCCTCTCTGTTCTCTTTATGCATTATGTACATTGTCAATACAGCAATTTTCATAATTGCATCAAACATTTCATTGCTTGTTTTTCCCAGTACTCTTAAGTTAATCACGTGGATGGATGACTGGTTTAAAAACTGAGTGTTATATAAAAAATAATTCATGATATATTTTTTTGTTTGTATGTTTTTATCAGATGATTACAGTATTTGATTCTTGAACATCTCAAATTTTTTTTTTTTTGGTTACCAGGGATTGAACTGAGAGGCATCTGGCCACTGAACCACATCCCTAGTACTTAGCTTAGCACCTTGCTTTTGCTGAGGCTGGCTTTGAACTCATGATCCTCCTGCCTCAGCCTCCTAAGCTGCTGGGATTATAGGCGTGCACCATCGCGCCTGCCTTCAAATTGTTTTTATCATTACTTTCACTATAGCCACTCACTGTATTGTCAAACCAATTCCTTGGACTTGTTAAAAAACAACAAAAACAACTTTTTATTTTGAAATAATTATGGATCCATGGAAAGTTGTAAATATAATACAGAGTGATTCCATGTACCTTTATGTAGTTTCCTCCATTGGTAGTTCTTTTTTTTTCCGTATCAAGGATTGAACCCTGGGGGCACTTAACTACTAAGCCACATCCCCAGACCTTTTTGTGTTTTATTATGAGACACAGTCTTGCTAAGTTTCTTTTTTTTTTTTAACAGAATATCTTTATTTTATTTTATTTTATTTTTTTTATGTGGTGCTGAGGATCGAACCCAGTGCCTCACGCATGCCAGGCAAGCACGCTACCACTGCGCCATAATCCCAGCCCCCTTGCTAAGTTTCTTAAAGCCTTGCTAAGTTGCTGAGGGTTGCTTTGTGTGATCCTTCTGCCTCAGCTTCCCAAGTCACTGAGATTATAGGTGTGCTCCATAGTGCTTGGCATCTTTCACTGGTAGTTCTAATTTATGTGTTCTTTTTCTTCTCTCTCCTCTGACCTACTACATAATTTGTTGAAGAAAACGTGATTTTTTAAAAAAAGTGTTTTATTTCATGATACTATTAATATTTTGGAAGAAAATTACTTTTCCAAATTGAGTATACTTTAGTCCTCCCTATGCACAGAAGATAACTTTCTAAGCCCTCAGTGGATGCCTGAGAAAATAGTATTGAACCCTATATATACTGTTTTCTCATATACCTACATGCCAGTGACAGAATTTTTAATTTATAAATTAGGCATAGTAAGAGACTTGCAGTAGCTATAATAGAATAGAATAATTATGAAAGTTTATGTAATTCACATAATGAAAGTTATGTGAAGGTGGTTTCTCTCACTTGTGATACTGCAGTGGGTTATCCAGGAATTGAGATGGCTACTTAGTGACTAATGAGCAGGTAGCATATAGAGCATATACTCTACACAAAGAGATGATTCACATCTCAACAGAAAGGAGTACGACAGTATGAGATTTCATCATATTACTCAGGATGGCATGCAGCTTAAAACTTGTGAATTGTTTGTTTATGGAATTTTCCATTTAATATTTTCTGATTATTTACATAAAACCATGAAAATCACAGAAAGCACAACCACAGATAAGGGGGACTATAGTAAAGTTCTATTTGTGTTTTTTCATTTGTACTTTATCATGTAAGAAATAATTATTTTGCTAATAGAGAGAAACAATGCTTATTTAATGTATTTTTCTGTTTCTTTTTTTGGTTACTGGGGATTGAACTCAGGGATACTTGACCACTGAGCCACATCCCCAGCCCTATTTTGTGTTTTATGTAGAGACAGGGTCTCACTGAGTTGCTTAGTGCCTCGCTGTTGCTGAGGCTGGCTTTGAACTCATGATTCTCCTGTCTCAGCCTCCCAAAGTGCTGGGATTATAGGTGTGTGCCATCACGCCCAGCTAATGTGTATTTTTCATTTGGGTTATAGTTCTCATATTTTGGGTGCTGTAGGATCCAAGAATAGTTGGGAAGACTGTGGTCTGTATTAAGGTGAATGCTCAATCCTTGTTATAGCTCTATTCTTGGAGTTAATGCTGAAGAATGTTTTTAAATGATGTGGTACTTTCATTTTTTTTTTATTGTTTAGCTTCTTGGGAGCAGGTCCAAGGTTGTTCTGCCTTATACCAAATTCTTCATTGTAGCAAGAAGAGGTATTGTAGGGCTCTAGTTGAGTGAACTAACATAATCATTTGGATGTCTATTGTAGTATTATGCTATTTTTCCCAAATAATCATGTTTTTGTTTTTCACTGTAGATAATCAGCCAAAAGGAGCTTTGAAGAGACTGGTTTATGCTGCTAAGGTTTGCATTAATTATAATATTTATTAATTAATTATAAAGAATTATTAGTTAATTATAAAGAATGTGGTAGAAGAGAGAGAACATAGATTAAACTCATATGTCCTTAGTGACTATTTTAAAAGTTCGTTTTATTGTTCCTAAGTGTATTTAAAGTGTATTGTTCCTAAGTGTATTTGTAAGTGTATTTTAAAAATGATCAAAATTTTCTTTATCAATTGCTTATTTTGTTTTTGTATTAACTTTTGAATTCATAGTTAATTTTTAGAATTTGTTGAAATAAAACTTTTCAAGTTTTGTACTTACTTTTTCAGAGAAGGAATATATTTAAAATGTTTATTTTATATTATACTTCCTTAGGTGCATTCTTTTTCTTCTGGTCTATTTTTTTTTACCTCTATAGCTCTATATCTTATTTTGAGAAGTAAATGCTAGAACTAGTGAATGCTTGTTCTTCTGGTTTATTCCTTCTTTTTTCTGCCCTGGTAGTAGTACCCTGATCTTTGGTGATGAATGTAAAGTCTTGGTTATGTAGTTTGAATGCTGCTTTAATAAAAATTTGTTTTGAAAGTAAATAAAATGAAAGTGGCCACTCTTTAAGCATCCAGTGAAAAGCATTCACTGCTTTTCTGTATCCCTGTCCTGAGACTGAACTACTTGTGATTTTGTTAGCTTTCTAATATGGAAGCTGCATTGTTAATTTCTATATTCTAAGTGATAATTTCATCAGAGTGATAAAATAGCTGCAGAAGGGTTGTGGGTGGCATATTGAGGTTGTGTGTGTGTGTTATATAACAGATTGATGTTCCTTTTTTTCTTTTTCTGTTTTTTAAAGTTAAATGCCTCCTTAAAAACCTTAGAAGGAGAAAGAAATCAAGTCTATACTAAATTATCTGAAGTAGATAAAACAAAGGAAGACCTTACAGGTAAGTAACCTATATACTTAACAGTTTTTCTAAATAAATACATTTCCTTATAATAGAAAATAAATTTATTGAATCAATTTTAGAAATATTTAGTTTCATTGTTTTTATTTTTTTTACTTTTGCTTTTGCTGGCTATTTGTGAAAAATTAGTCCTGATATTTTTTGTTGCTGGTTAAGCCTTCTCAGTTTCTTTTACATTTAAGTAGAATTAAGATAATGAAATAGCCAGGCGTGGTGGCGCACGCTTGTAATCCCTGCACTTTGGGAGGCTGAGACAGGAGAATCTTGAGTTCAAAGCCAGCCTCAGCAATGGCGAGGCACTAAGCAACTCAGTGAGACCTGTCTCTACATAAAACACAAAATAGGGCTGGGGAATGTGGCTTAGTGTCTGAGTTCCCCTGAGTTCATTCCCGGGTACCAAAAAAAAAAAAAGAAAAGAAAAGAAATAGTTTTTTAAAACATGTAAAACCGGGCATGGTGGCTCACACCTGTAATCCCAGCACTTAGGGAGGCTGAGACAGGAGAATCGCGAGTTCAAAGCCAGCCTCAGCAATGGCGAAGCGCTAAGCAACTCAGTGAGACCCTGTCTCTACATAAAACACAAAATAGGGCTGGGGATGTGGCTCAGTGGTCAAGAGCCCCTGAGTTCAATTTCCAGTACAAAAAATAGGAAACAAAACAAAGCAAAGCAAAACAAAACATGTAAAACCATGAGGTACAGTATTATTTATATGTTTGGTATAGTTTTAGATATTAATAAATAGAGAATTGAAACTTTGTTTAAAACTTTTATTAACTGCAATATTGACCTTGAGTAGTGGTAGCAGTATGGTTTACTTCTTTAATATATATACATAGTTTATTAGCACATATAGGATTGATGTTAGACTCGTAGAAATGAAGTGTTTCTTTTCACTGAGCTGGGCACAGTGGAATATGCCTGTAATCCTAGCTGCTTCGAAGACTGATGCAGGAGAATCGTGAGTCTAAGGCTAGCCTGAGCAAAAATAGAGACCCTATGTCAAAAATAAAAACAAAAACGAAAAAAGAGAAAACCTTTCTATTTGTTTTGATGATAGTGTTTATATTTTTTTAAAAAAGTAAACAAGTTCTTTCAGTTGTGTTCAAAAAAATTTTAAGTTGGGGGCTGGGGTTGTGGCTCAGCGGTAGAGCACTTGCCTGGCATGTGTGAAGCACTGGGTTTGATTCTCAGCACCACAGATAAATAAATAAAATGAAGGTCCATCTATAGCTAAAAAAATATTTCAAAAAATTTTTTTAAGTTAGCATCTCATTTTGTAAAAAAATGTAAAAATTACCATATATGTGTATGTGTATGTGTGTGTGTGTGTGTGTGTGTGTGTGTGTGTATGTGTGTGTATTTATTTATTTATGGTGCTGGGAATTGAACCCAGGGCCTTGTGCATGTGAGGCAAGCACTCTACCAACTGAGCTATATCCCCAGCCCAACATATATGTTTATATCAAAAAAGACTAGAAGGCTGGGCATGTGGGCACAGTGGCACATGCCTGTAATTCCAGTGGCTCTGAATGCTAAGGCAAGAGAGTTGCAAGCTCAAAGTCAGCCTCAGCAATTTAGCAAGGCCCTAAGAAACTTAGCAAGATTCTGTCTCTAAATAAAATGTAAAAAAGGGCTGGGGATGTGGCTCAGTGTTAAGTGCCCCTGGGTTTAAACCCTGGTACCAAAAAAAAAAGACTAGAAGGATATATTACAATATCAGCAATGGTTAATTCAGAATATGGGATTATGGGCACATATTTATTTTCTTTTTACTTACCTGTTTTTTTCCAAAACTTCTATAATAGATGAACTGTATTTATAATGAAATACTATTCTAAAGTCTCAAACCTCAGGATGTAGAGGTTACTGAAATCATTACCATTGCCCTACTCACATGACTGGTAGTTGGGCTGATAATGATATTATTGAACTTTGAAAAACATAAGTTTTAACTTACAAAAGGTGTTGCTACATATAAACCAGCCATAGAAGATTTTATAGAAGGAGATTATAAGAACTATGTTTTCAAGGAAACTGTTTTACTATATAATAATATAGTTCTGTATATTAGTAGAAAGTATGAGTAGCAAGGAATTTACTTCCCAGTTACCCTATCTCTTCATATAATTAAAATTTTTTTTGTTTTTAGTTACACATGACACTAGAATGTATTTTGACATATTATACATACATGGAGTATAACTTCCCATTCTTGTGGTTGTACAGGATGTAGAGTTACACTGGTTATGTATTCATATTTTAACCTCGGAAGGTTATGTCCCATTTATTCTACTGTCTTTCCTATTCCCATTTTCCCTCCCTTCCTTTCATTCTCCTTTGTCTAATCTAGTGAACTTCTATTCTTCCCTTCCCTTCCCCTTATCGTATGTTAGCATCTGCATATCAGAGAGAATGTTTGGGTTTTTTGGAATTGGCTTATTTTACTTAGCCAATTCCAAAAAATAGTGATAGTCTCTAGTTCTGTCCGTTTACTGATACTGATAATGATAGTCTCTAGTTCCGTCCATTTACTGATAAATGCCATAATTTCATTATCCTTTATGGCTGAATACTATCCCATTGTATATGTATATCTCACATTTTCTTTATCCATTCATCTGTTGAAGGGCACTTGAGTTGATTCCATAGCTTAGCTATTGTGAAGTGAGCTGCTGTAAACGTTGATGTGGTTGCATCAGTATAGTATGCTGATTTTAAGTCCTTTGGGTATATGCTGAGGAGTGAGATAGCTGGATCAAATGGTAGTTCTTTTCCAAGTTTTTGGAGGAATCTCCATACTGCTTTCCAGAGTGGTTGCACCATTTGCAGTCTCTATAGCAATGTACAAGAGTACCTTTTTCCCCCACTTCTTTGCCAACATTTATTGTTACTTATACTCTTGATAATTGCCATCTGACTGGAGTGAGAAATTTGCATTTCTGTAATTGCTAGAGATGTTGAACATTTTTTCATACATTTTTTGACTGATTGTATTTATTCTTCTGTGAAGTGTCTATTCAGTTCCTTTGTCCATTTATTGATTGTGTTATTTGGGGTTTTTTTGGTGTTAAGTTTTTTGAGTTCTTTATATATCCTAGAGATTAATGCTTCATCTGAGGTACAGGTTGCAAAGTTTTTTCTCCCATTCTGTAGGCTGTCTCTTCATGTTCTTGATTGTTTCCTTTGCTGGGAAGAAGCTTTTTAGTTTGCTACCATGCCATTTATTGATTTTTGATTTTATTTCTTGCTCTTTAGAAGTCTTATTGAGGAAGTCGGGTCCTAAGCTGACATGATGGAGATTTGGGCCCACTTTTTCGAGTATGTTCAGGGTTTCTGGTCTAATGCTTAGGTCCTTGATCCACTCTGAGTTTAGTTTTGTATAGGGTGAAAGATAGAGATTTAACTCTGTTTTGCTACATATGGATTTCCAGTTTTTCCAGCACCTTTGTTGAAGAGGCTGTCTTTTCTCCAGTGTGTGTTTATGGCACCCTTGTCTAGTATAAGATAATTGTATTTATGTGAGTATGTCTCTGTGTCTACTATTTTGTACCATTGGTCTTCATGTCTGTTTTGGTGTCAATACCATGCTGTTTTTGTTTCTGTAGCTCTGTAGTATAATTTAAGGTCTAGTATTGTGATACCTCCTGCTTCACTTTCCTCGCCGAGGATTGCTCTGGCAATTCTGGGCCTCCTATTTTTCCAAATGAATTTCATGACAGCCTTTTCTATTTCTATGAAGAATTTCATTGGAATTTTAATAGGAATTACATTAAATCTATATAGTACTTTTTTTTTTTTTGGTACCAGGGATTGAATTCAGAGGTACTTGACCACTGAGCCACATCCCCAGCCCTATGTTGTGTTTTATGTAGAGACGGGATCTCACTGAGTTGCTTAGCGCCTTGCCATTGCTGAATCTAGCGTTGAACTCGTGATTCTCCTTTCTCAGCTTCCCAAATTGCTGGGATTACAGGCATGCACCACCATGCCCGGCTGTATAGTACTTTTGATAGTATGGCCATTTGGACAAATTATTAATTTTGCATATCCAGGAGCATGGAAGATTTTTCCATTTTTTTAAGGTCATCTTCAATATTTTTCTTTAATGTTTTGTAATTTTCATTATAGAGGTGTTTCACCTCTTTTGTTAGATTATTCCCATGTAATTTATTTTAACTTTTTGAGGTTATTGTGAATAGGATAGTTTTTCTAAATTCTCAGTTGATTCATCACTGATGTGTAGGAATTCAATTGATTTATGGGTGTTAATTTTATATTCTGCTACTTCGCTGAATTCATTCATGAGTTCTAGAAGTTTTCTGGTGGAATTTTTTGGGTCTTCTAAATATAGCATCATGTCATTGGCAAATAGTGATAATTTGAGTTCTTCTTTTCCTATTCATATCCCTTTAGTTTCTTTTCATTTAGTTCTTTAGTTTTAGAAAGTTTTCTGATACTATTTCATTGAAAAGATTGTGCATTCCTTTGATTTGTATCTTTGAGCCTTCATCTATCCTGATAAATCTTAAATGTGTTCTTTTCATGTTATCCTATATTTTTTGGAAATTATGTTCATGGTCTCTTAACATCTTTTCTCCATGGTCCACTTTATTTTCAAGATTATATATTTTGTCTTCATTGCCTGATACTTTGCCTTCCAAGTGGTCTAGTTTGTTGCTAATGCTTTCTATTGAATTTTAAATTTGGTTTATTGATTTCTTCATTTCAAGAATTTCTATTTGATTTTTTTTCAGAATCTTTATCTCATTATTGAAGTGGTCTTTTGCTTCCTATATTTTCTTTCTGATTTCACTCCGTACATCATCCTTTACCTTGTAGATCAGTTTAACTATGTGCATTCTAAACTCCTCTGACATTTCTACCAATGTGGTATTGATGGATTCTGTTATTGAAGTATCTTGGTTGGTTTGGGGTGATTTCTTCCCTTGCTTTTAGATGTTGTCTGTGTGTCTACCTATCTAACACTATAGATCTGAGGCAGTAGAGATTACACCCTGTGGACTTATAATGTCCCTGAAAGTTTCCAGTACCTCACCATTTAAAGGGAGACAAATAATAGCAACAACCAATTCAAACAATATATAGCATTAAACCAAGTAGTTCCTTCTAAAATGTCTACAGTGTTAATTGTCACAATAAACAGAAATGATATGATCAGGTATTACTTATAATAAAAGCAGTAAGTTTGCAAAAGGGTTTACATTTTCAAATGGTGGACAGGGAGAGAAGAGAGGCAATGTAGGATATGATGATTATGAGGGAGGAGGAAAGAAGATAGAAGTAAAAATTGAAAGAAGAGTGAAAGAACAATAGAGATTGGCTGTTAGCAGAAAAGAGAGAATGAGAATCCAGGGAAACAGATAAATGAGAGAGAAAAAATATATATAAAGTAAAAACTTTAAAATTAAAAAAAATAATAAAAATAAAAGAATATAAAAAACCTGAAATATACTAATCAAACATCCTAGTCCTCAAAAAACTGATCTATGAAAAATAACTGGCTTCAAAAATGCTAGAAATGTGAAGAAAACCAAATATGAGTATGTATAAATGTCCATGAACCATTAAGGTTACAAAATAAATAGTTTTAAGAAAAAAGGAAAAAAAAATTTTGATGAAAAGTTAAAGAATTGTTTACACTGGAGTTCAAGAGTCTTCACCTCCTTTCTCAGAAGTATTAGGTGGGGTCCTCTGGAGTATGATGTTGTTCCACTTTCAGGGTGGGGTTGTAGGGTGAAGAGGTAATCCTATAGGCAAACCTATAGGCAGGGTTTAGGTAGGCCTCAGGCTTTTTGCTAATGCCATTTGGTCTGGAGATTTTAAATCCTTGCACCTCCATAGCCCAGTAATTGCTGGTCCACGCTGGAAGATCGTACCCCCGGCATTTCCCTTGGATTCCATTAGTGTGGTGGAGGAGGCAATTCTTAGTCTACTACATCACCTGTGAACCCCGTGTTTCCCAGTCTTGGTTTCAGTCTCCAAACTCAATTTCTCTTGCCCCTGCTCTTTTGAATTTCTTACCAGGGGCATCTCTCCTAGCCTTTAAGCAGCTAGATTGGAGGTGTAAGGGGAGAGCTGTCTGAGTTTCCATGACCAGTTGTTCCCTGTGAAAACCTCTTTCCACTTTTGGTTTTTTTCTGGCCACTTAGGCACTCTTAATGTCACACAGTGTGAGTTTGCCAGGCCTATAGTTCAGGCCAGACTCAGGTTTGCCAGGATTCAGCTCCTCCAGCTATTGGCCCCCAACGCTGTGGCTGCAAAATGGTTCCTTCCTCTGTCCTCTGCCTGAAGCCTGGAGAGATGGGGCTTCTTTCCTGCCCTAGGATATTGTGCAGTGCGTCTTTCAGTTCAGTTTGGCAGTGTCTTTGATCTCTAAACTCTCTGTACCCAGACAAGCCTCAGGCCTCCTAAAAATGAGGATTCTTTTAATTCCCTTTTCTTCCATTTTGCTCATGGAGGGACATCTGGCTGGTGACTCTGGCCATGGTAGCGGCTGTGGCTGGGAATTTCTTTCTTATTTTTATTATATCCAATTCCAGAAAAGTTCCCCCACTCTTTCTTTTTCTGGGTCCTGGGATGGAACTCAGGGGCACTCTACCACTGAGCCACATACCCAGCCCTATTGTGCATTTTATTTAGAGACAGGGTCTCACCGAATTGTGTAGAGCCTCACTGTTGCTGAGGCTGGCGATCCTCCTGCCTCAGCCTCCTAAGCTGCTAGGATTAAAAGTATACACCACTGCACCTGGCCTCCTTTCTTTTTTGTTCACCCATTTTGCTAAAGAGCTGCCTGTCTGCTTTCTTCAGAGCAGCCAGGAAAGCGACCTTCTTTATTTCACCATGTTGAAAACTTCCCTCTTAATTTCTTAAGAAATCTTTAATTTTTTCTTAAACGAATATTGGAGAATCTATGTCTGCTTATACTTTTCTTCCAAATCTCAATTTCTTTTTAAATGGGTTTTGAAAAATAGATTTCGATAATGATATCCTACTTTTAGTATAAATGTTTTCTTCAAGTAAATGGTTTCCCCTCTCTCTTTTTTGGTAGTTATTTTACAGTGTTCTTTTAAGGTGTGAAAATTTGAAACAAAATAACTAGTGTTTAAGTACAAAAGTATAATAAAGATTTAAGTTTTGTTTTATAGTGTTTTCTTAAACAATAGGTAAAATTCAGTTTTAATAGAACATTCAACACAGATTTCTTTGTTAAGTGACTTTTCTTAGCAATGGCTTAAAGCCTAGATCAAATTTTTTTCTGATGTAGATTTAAAAGTTTCTGCAGAAAGCCAAAAGTACACAGTTTTCTAAGCATTTAATCATTTAATGTTAACCTATTTATTTTAAATGTTCTTTTGATGTATATTTTTATTTAATGGGTGTTTTAGAATAATTATATACTATTACCTGTGATTATAACATTTTCATTATTAATATGATTTTGAAACTGCCCTCTTGAAGCACAGTGGATTTTTTTCTTATAGTAAGACTTGTGGTTGTGATTCATACACAGATTTTGGGAATTGATACCTTAACTTTAGTGGAGTTCAGAATTGAGATTATTATGTTGGTATTTTAGTTATAGAGTTCAGAGTTGAGGTAATTATATTGAAGATAAATGAGGTTTTAGAAAACAATTGGTATACTAGTTAGAAATTATTCATAATTATTTTAAATTGTTAATTTTCATTTTTATAGATGACTCTTAGTTTAGCAGTTGAAATAATGATAGAGTTGATATTTTTCTCTCTAGTCTTTTTCTCATTTAAGTTAGGAGGACATTTGTGTATTTGTTATGAGAAGAGCCTTAATTCCAGCTTGACTTGTATTATATGTAAAAAATTGGCTTAGAAAGTAGGGCTGGATAGAACTTAATGTTATTGAGAAGTAAAGTTTTCATTAAGTAAAAACAGCCTATTTATCATGTGAAAGTAGAGAATGTTGAACTAAATTATCTGCCTTTAAAACACTTACCTTTTTAACCTTCCTGAGAATTCACTGGCTTTTAGTGTCCAGGTTGAAAATTGATTGTTGGAATTAGAATGTTGAATGTTTTGGGAATCTTATAAATAAAGATAATACAAAAATTCAAAAACAATGTATATAGCTCTTTAATTAAAGATTAAAAAGAATTCAGGTATACAGAATACCTTACATATTTTCTGTTGTTATTGAAGAGAGTTTATTATTTTTAGTAACTTTATGTTTCTGAAATGTTATTGTACAATTCAAAATATGTGCTCCTTTATTTGCAACTTTTCAAAATTTTCTTTAGAACATATTAAAAATCTTCAGACTGAACAAGCATCTTTGCAGTCAGAAAATGCACAGTTTGAAAGTGAGAATCAGAAGCTTCAGCAGAAACTTAAAGTAATTACTGAACTATATCAAGAAAATGAAATGAAACTCCACAGGTAATAAAATTATTTTGATAACTCCATTAAATGACAAGTGTAATAGTTTTACAAGTATTATATAATATAGTCAAGATCTGTAATTATTGAAATCTCTCAATTTATGATTGGATTATATTTCATGAGTTCATTTTTAAGAAGATTATTTGATCTTGAAACACTTTTTCTTCAAGGAAGAAAACATAAATGCTATTGGAACTTCCAGGTTAGTTCACAAAATCCTCTTTAACTTACAGTAAATAGTTAACACATTATTACCTTAAAATTTCTAATATGGCAGGCTAATCCAGGAAATTTTATTGAATACTCTTTTTAAAAAAAAATTTTTTTTTAGTTGTGGATGGACACAATATCTTTGTTTTATTAATTTAATTTTTTGTGGTGCTGAAGATCAAACTGAGGGCCTCACATGTGTTAGGCAGGCACTTTACCACTGAGCTATAGCTCCAGCCCCTTGATTGGATACTCTTGATTGAACTATACATCAATTCCTTTTCTGATGTATGTAAAATATGTTTTTCTCTTGTGCAAATTGCTTCTGTCCAGGTGTTCCTTTTTTTAGTAAATGGCAGTGTCATTTGCCTAGTGGCTTAGGGGAGTGCTTTCTAAGCAGAAGATATTAGTGTGTAGAATATAAAATATTTACTTGTGCCCTGTCAATATTTCTTCAATAAAACATTTACTTGTGCCCTGTAGTATTTCCGTAAGTTCATAAAGGAGAAGATGATACCCATGTAGGATTCCATATGTGTTTTCCTATAGGATTCAATAAACTTTATTTTGGGGTGCTATGGATTGAACCCAGGGGCATCCTCCCACTGAGCTACATCTCAGCCCTTTTTTTATTTCTTATTTTGAGACAGGATCTCTCTAAGTTGCTGAGGACCTTGCTAAATTGCTGAGACTGGCCTTGAATTTGTGATCCTCCTGCCTCAGCTTCCTAAGTTGCTGGGATTTCAGGCATGCACCACTGCACCTGGCTCAATAAATATTTCTTGAGTGACCAATGTTATTTATGATTCTATGTAAAACAATATGGATAATGTAGCATAGTTACTGCTTACGAGGTCTGAGCTCTGATCCTGTTATGGTGACATGCCATATAATGACATGTTATGGTTGAACCACATGTATAGTAAGTGGTCTCATAAGATTTTTGTCACCTTCTGATCCTGTAGACTTCTTAGTTTATACAAGTACATTCTGATGTGAACATAGTGATGAAATTGCCTAATGATGCATTTCTCAGGATGTATCCCTACTGTTGAGCAATACATGATTGTATTTAGTTTCTCCATGCTTCATTTTCATTTGTGTAAAATAGAAATAACAATAGTACCCTTCTTGTAGAGTTGTGGTAGTAATTAACAAAGGCCTAAGAAGTTTCTAGTTTATACTAATGGTTCAATGAGTTATATTATTATATTACTATTAAAAAAAATAAGAGTACGAAGTAAGATTAGTATTACTACTAATATTATTTATTATTATTAATATTGACTTGGTCTGGAAACCTACTGTGTATTTTAACCACCATATTAGGAAGTTACTAAAACACAGGTTTTGGTGCCTGTTTGTCCAACAAATGTATATATTATTTATGAAGGCAGAATAACTGATAATAGTTATTCTGCATAACTATTATTATATGATATCAATATGATAAGTTATTCTGTGTGACTGTAATAGTTATAGTAGTTATAAAAGTTTTTAATATTTACCTTGGGTAATCTTATGTTTATGATAAATTAATGTAGAAACTCCTGAGACTGTTACGTTAGTAGTATAGCATAAGACATAATACTTTACAGTTTTCAGTTCATACGATTTAATTTCACAACAGAAATATTTACATAGGCACTTTTTTCCCCTTGGATGTTTGCTGTAATGGCATCATGGAAATTGCTTTATGAGAAGCATCATTTTTGATAGAATAAAAAATATGTAACTGATTATTATATAATATGTATTAAAAGAAATAAAACATTTTGTTTTAAGGAAATTAACAGTAGAGGAAAATTACCGTTTAGAGAAAGAGGAGAAACTTTCCAAAGTGGATGAAAAAATCAGCCATGCAGCTGAAGAGCTGGAGATCTATAGGTATTAAGTACTCTTTGATGTGGGGAGGGTATCTAAAAATTCAGTAGTAGAAAAACTAAAGTAATCACAAATAAATGAAACAATTTTACTTCATTACTTTTTTATTCAGATTTCTTGTTATTATACATTTATACAACAAATATAAAATGTTTTCAGGGTGTGTAATTTTAAAAACTAATATTTGAATATGGGCAAATCTTGTTTTATCTTAATTGAAAAAATTTATGGAAAGACATTAGTTTCAAGTCTTCTTTGGTTCAAATGGGGAACAATATATACAATATTAATGAATTCAGCAAGCATGCTCAAAAATAAAGATCCACAACTAGTATGCTGGATAAGTGTTTGTAAGATTAAACATCTAATTTTTAACTTGGTTCAGTCCTCACTGGATCCATGGCAATAATAGCAAACGTTGAGGAAAAAAGAGGCAAGGTATAACAGTATCCCAAATAGTTGTGGTATTTCATTTTCCCTTAAGAAGAGTAAGCTTGGGTTTTATCCAAAAGAAAGAACTACCTTATTAGTCTTATAAAGATAACAAGCAACATTCTACCATGCAAAGAATGTTAATTTCCTAGAGTTCTATTAAGATTACAGATATCTGACTCTCCCAGGATCATGGTTCTTTTTTTAAAAAATTTGTCTATTTTATTTTTTAAAATTAAAGAATGCATCAAGCCATAGTACACTTACGCAGCACAATTTTCCATTTCTCTGGTTGTAAACAAAATAGGGTCACACCATTTGTGTCTTCATACACATACCTAGGGTAGTAATGGCCATCTCATTCCATCTTTGTAACCCTCGTGCCCGCTCCCTTCCCCTACCTCCCTTTTTCCCTATCCAAAGTTCCTCCATTTCTCCCATGCTTCCCACTCCCATCCCCATTATGTATCAGCATCCACTAATCAGCAAAAACATTTGGCCTCTGGTTCTTTGTGATTGACTTACTTCACTTAGCATGATGTTCTCCAACTCTATCCATTTACCTGCAAATGTCGTAATTTTATTCTCTGTTATTGCTGAGTAATACTTCATTGTATGTATATACCACAGTTTCTTTATCCATTCATCTATTGAAGGGCATCTCCACAGTTTAGCAATTGTGAATTGTGCTGCTATAAATATTGAAGTAGCTGTGTTACTATAGTATTCTGTTTTTAAGTCCTTAGGGTATAGGCTGAGGAGTGGGATAGCTGGGTCAAATGGTGGTTTCATTCCAAGTTTTTTAAGGAATCTTTATACTGCTTTCCAGGTAGTATGGAAAAGACCAATTAAAAGAACTAAGAATACTAGGGAGGCTGAGACAGGAGAATCGCGGGTTCAAAGCCAGCCTCAGCAACGGTGAGGCGCTAAGCAACTCAGTGAGACCCTGTCTCTACATAAAACACAAAATAGGGCTGGGGATGTGGCTCAGTGGTCGAGTGCCCCTGAGTTCAATCCCCAGTACCAAAAAAATAAAAAAATAAAAAAAATAAAAGAACTAAGAATACTAAGTCCCACCAGCCATGTTTGAGTGTGCCTTTTCCCCCATATCCTCACCAACACTTATTGTGGCTTGTATTCTTGATAACTGCTATGCTGACTGAAGTGAGATGAAATCTTAGAGTAGTTTTGATTTGCATTTCTCTAATTACTAGAGATATTGAATGTTTCTTCATATATTTATTGATCGATTGTATATCTTCTTCTGAGAAGTTTCTGTTTAGCTCCTTAGCCCATTTATTGATTGGGTTGTTTGTTTTTTTTGGTTGTTAAGTTTTTTGAGTTCTTTATATATCCTGGAGATTAGTGTTCTCTTATTTGGCAAAAATTTGCTCCCAGAATGTAAGCTCTGTGTTCACCTTATTATATCTTTTGTGAGAAAAAGCTTTTTAGTTTGAATCTATCCCATTTATTGATTTTTGATTTTATTTCTTGCACGTTAGGAATCTTGTTAAGGAAGTTGGGGCCTAATCCAACATGATGAAGGTTTAGGCGCAATGCTTCTGGTCTATTTCCTAGGTCCTTGATCCATTTTGAGTTGAGTTTTGTGCATGGTGAGAGATATGGGTTTAGTTTCATTTTGCTGCGTATGGATTTCCAGTTTTCCCAGTACCATTTGTTGAAGAGGCTATTTTTTCTACAGTATATGTTTTTGGCACCTTTGTCTAGTATGAGATAGCTGTGTTTATGTGGGTTTGTCTTGGTGTCTTCTATTCTGTACCATTGGTCTATATGTCTATTTTGGTGCCAATACCATGCTGTTTTTTTTTACTATAGCTTTGTAGTATAGTTTAAGGTCTGGTATTATGATGCCTCCTGCGTCACTCTTTTGTTTTATTTTTTAGTTGTCGATGGACCTTTATTTTATTTATTTGTATGTGGTGCTGAGAATTCAACCCAGTGCTTCACACATGCTAGGCAAGTGCTCTACTACTGAGCCACAACCTCAGCCCTGCTCTACTCTTTTTACTGAGGATTGCTTTGGCTATTCTGCATCTCTTATTTTTCCAAATGTGTTTTATGATTGCTTTTTCTATTTTTATAAGGAATGGCATTGGGATTTTAATTGGGATCACATTGAATCTGTATAGCACTTTGGGTAGTATGGCCATTTTGACAATGTTGATTCTGCCTAGCCAAGAGCATGGGAGATCTTTCCATCTTCTAAGGTCTTCAGTTTCTTTCTTTAGTATCCTGTAGTTTTCATTGTAGAGTCTTTCACTTCTTTTGTTAAATTGATTTCCAAGTATTTTATTTTATTTTTTTTGAGGCTATTGTGAATGGAGTAGTTTTCCTAATTTTTCTTTGAGCAGATTCATCACTGATGTATAGAAATGCATTTGATTTATGGGTGTTGATTTTATATCCTGCTACTTTGCTGAATTCATTTATTAATTCTAGAAGTTTTCTGGTGGAATTTTTTGGATCCTCTAAGTATAGTATCGTGTCATCTAAGTATAGTATCATGTCATCGGCAAATAATGATAGTTGTGAGTTGTTCTTTTCCTTTTTGTATCCCTTTAATTTCTTTCGTTTGTCTAATTACTCTGGCTATAGTTTCAGGACTATGTTGAATAGAAGTGGTGAAAGAGGTCATCTCTGTTTGTTCCAGTTTTTAGAAGGAATGCTTCCAATTTTTCTCCATTTAGTATGATGTTGGCCTTGGGTTTAGCATAGATAGCTTTTACAAAATTGAGGTATGTTTCTATTATTTCTAGTTTTTTTATTGTTTTAAACATGAAAGGGTGCTGTATTTTGTCAAATGTTTTCTCTGCATCAATTGATAAAATCATATGATTCTTTATGTCTATTGATGTGATGGATTATGTTTGTTGATTTCTGTATGTTGAACCAACCTTGCATCCCTGGAATGAACCCCACTTGATCATGGTGCACTATTTTTTAAATATGTTATTGTATGTGATTTGCCAAGATTTTATTGAGAATTTTTGCATCTATATTCATTAGGGATATTGGTCTGAAATTTTCTTTCTTTGATGTGTCTCTGTCTGGTTTTGTTATCAGGGTGATACTAGCCTCATAGAATGAATTTGGAAGGGTTCCTCCCTTTTCCATTTTGTGGAATAATTTGTGGAGTACTGGAGTTAGTTCTTCTTTTTAGGTCTTGTAGAACTTGGCTGAGGATATGTCTTGTCCTGGACTTTTCTTTGTTGGTAGGCTTTTGATGGCATCTTCTATTTCCTTGCTTGTAATTTATCTGTTTAAGTTGTGAATGTCCTCCTGGTTTAGTTTGAGTAAGTCATATCCTTCTAGAAATTTGTCAGTGTCTTCAGGGTTTCTTATTTTACCGGAGTATAAATTTTTCAAAATAGTTTCGAATTATCCTCTATTTCAGTAGAGTCTGTCATGACATTTCCTTTATCATCACAAATTTTAGTAATTTGGGTTTTCTCTCTCCTTTTTGTTAAGGTGGCTAAGAGTTTGTCAGTTTTATTTAGTTTTTCAAAGAACCAGCTTTATGTTCTGTTGGTTTTTTGAATTGTTTCCTTTGTTTCAATTTCATTGATTTCAGCCTTGATTTTAATTATTTCCTGTATTCTTCTTCTTCTTTTTTTTTTAGAAAATGTCTTTTTAAAAAAATATTTATCTTTTAGTTGTAGGCAGACAGAATATCTTTATTTTATTTTTATGTGGTGCTGAGGATCGAACCCAGTGCCTCACGCGTGCTAGGCGAGCACGCTACCACTGCCCCATAACCCCAGCCCCTGTATTCTACTTCTTTTGGAGTTAGTTTGTTCTTTTTCTAGGGCTTTAAGATGGAGTTTCAAAGCAACAATAAGTGCTGACGAGGATGTGGTGAAAAAGGCACACTCAAACATTGCTGGTGGGACTGCAAACTGGTGCAACCAATCTGGAAAGCAGTATGGAGATTTCTTAAAAAACTTGGAATGGAACCACCATTTGATCCAGCTATTCCACTCCTTGGCCTATACCCTAAAGACTTAAAAACAGCATACCACAGTGACGCAGCCACTTCAATGTTTATAGCAGCACAATTCACAATTGCAAAACTGTGGAAGCAACCCAGATGCCCTTCAATAGATGAATGGATAAAGAAACTGTGGTACATATACACAATGGAATATTATTCAGCAATAAAAGAGAATAAAATTATGGCATTTGCAGGCAAATGGATGGAATTGGAGAACATTATGCTAAATGAAGTAAGCCAATCCCAAAAAATCAAATGCAGAATGTTCTCTCTGATTAGTGGATGCTGATACATAAGGGGAGTGGGAATGGGGAACATAGGAGAAATGGAGGAACTCTGGATGAGGCAGGGAGGAGGTGGGGGGAGGGAAAGGGGAATGGGTATAGTAAAGATGGTTGATTGAGATCGTCATCGCTACCCTTGGTGCTTGTATGGAGACACAAATGGTGTGACTCACTCTGGTTTGCAACCAGAGAAATGGAAAAATTGAGCTTGATATATGTACTATGACTTGAAATGCATTTAAATAAATTAATAAAAAAAGATGTAGTTTCAAGTCATTTATTTGTTGACTTTTTCTTCTTTTAATGAATGAGCTTAATGCAATGAATGTTCCTCTTAGCACTGCCTTCATAGTGTCCCAGAGATTTTGATATGTTGTATTGGAGTTTTCATTTACCTCTAAGAATTTTTTATTTCCTCTCTGATGTCTTCTGTTATCCATTCGTCATTCAGTAGCATATTATTGAGTCTCCAGGTGCTGGAGTAGCTTCTATTTTTTATTTTTATTTTTTAAAAAATTTTAATACATTTATTTATTTACTTATTTATTTTTTTAATGTGGTGTTGAGGATCAAACCCAGTGCTTCACACATGCTAGGCAAGTGCTCTACCACTGAGCTACAACTCTAGCCCCAGCTTCTATTTTTTTAATCTGTCATTAATTTTTAATTTCATTTCATTATGGTCAGATAAAATGCAGGGTAGTATCTCTGTTTTTTTGTATTTGTTAAGACTAGCTTTGTGGCATAGTTATGATGTATTTTGGAGGAGGATTCATGTGCTGCTGAGAAAAATGTGTATTCGCTTGTTGAAGGATGGAATATTCTATATATTTCTGTTAAATCTAGATTATTGATGGTTGTATGGTTTCTTTGTCTAGTTTTTGTTTGGTAGATCTATCCAGTTGTGAGAGGGGTGTGTTAAAGTCACCCAGTATTATTATTGTGTTGTGGTCTATTTGATCTTGAAGTTGAGAAGGGTTTGTTTGACATATATAGATGCCCCATTGTTTGAGTCATAGATATTTAAGATTGTTATGTCTTGTTGATGTATGATTCCCTTCAGCAGTATGAAATGACCTTTTTTGTCCCTTTTCACTAACTTTGGTTTGACGTCCCCTTTTTCTGATATGAGGATAGAAATCCCTGGTTGTTCATGGAGTCCATGTGAGTGATACATTTTTTCCCATGCTTTCACCTTCAGTCTCTGGATGTCTTTTCCTATGGGATGTGTCCCTTGGAGGCAGCATATTGTTGGGTCTTTTTTTTTTCAATCCAATCTGCCAGTCTATGTCTTTTAATTGATGAGTTTAGGCCATTCACATTCAGGGTTATTTGAGACATGGTTTGTATTCCCAGACACTTTGGTTTATTTTTAATTTTTAACTTGACTAGGTTTCTCCTTTGATTGGCCTTTCCTTTAGTGTAGTTCTTCCCTTTGCGCTGGTTTTCATTTCCTCCTCATGACATATTTTGCCAAGAATGTTCTGTAGTGCAGGCTTTCTTTCTGTAAATTCTTTTAACTTTCATTTATCTTGGAAGGTTTTTATTTCATCATCAGATCTAAAACTTAATTTTGCTGGATATAAGATTCTTGATTGGCATCCATTGTCCTTCAGAGCTTGGTATATGTTGTTCTAAGCTCTTCTAGCTTTAAGGGTCTGGGTTGAGAAGCAGAAATCCTAATTGGTTTCCCCCTACATGTAATCTGATGCGTTTCTTTTGTGAGTTTTAAGATTCTCTCCTTATTCTGAATGCTAGCCATTTTCATTATGATGTGCCTTGGTGTAGATCTGTTGTGATTTTTTACATTCGGTGTCCTGTAAGCCTCTTGTATTTGATTATCCAATTCATTCTTCTTGTTTGGAAATTTTGATATTATTTCGTTGAATAGATTGTTTATTCCTTTGGTTTGAAATTCTATGCTTCCCTCTATTCCAATAATTCTTAAATTTGGTATTTTCATGTTATCCCATAATGCTTGGATGTTCTGTTCATGGTTTCTTACCATCTTCACTGTGTGGTAAACTCTGTTTTCAAGATTAAATATTTTGTCTTCATTATCTGAAGTTCTGTCTTTCAGGTGATCTAATCTGTTGGTGATGCTTTCTGTTGAGTTTTTAATTTGGTTTATTGTTTCTTTCATTTTGAGGATTTGTTTGATTGTTTCAGAATCTCTATCTCCTTATGAAGTAATCTTTTGCTTCCTATATTTGCCTATGTACCTCTTTATCAAAATGATCTTTTGCTGTCTGTATTTGCTCTTATATCATCCTTTAATTCACAGAACATTTTAATTATGTACATTTTGAACAACTTCTCTGACATTTCTTCTGCTGTGCTGACCATGGATTCTAATAATGTAGTATGTTAGTTTGGGGCACTTTCTTCCCTTCTTTTTTTCATGTTGTTCGTGTGTCTTACCTTGTAGTACTGTGGATCTGAGGTGTTGCAGTCTTTATTCTATAGGCTTATAGATTCCCTGCAGGGTTCCACTATCTCTCAATGTGTTTGGTGATGCAGCTCTGTGGTGTGCTGTGTTGAAGTAGGAGGCTGTCTCCAGATCCTGTTCAGTGTTCCCAGGTGCAGGCAAACAGGGAAGCTCCATGCTGGTAGACAGAGGTCCACATGGGAGTAGCAGCTAGGGGTCCTGCGTGGAGCTTTGGCTAGGGGTCCTGTTTGAGTGGGCGACCATAGGTCATGCATAGTATGTGGGTGCTGGAGCTGGGGGTTCTGTGCAGGAGCGGGTCCTGCACCAGCCTGGGCATGGAATTTCTATGTGGGAGCAGCTGTTGGGGGACTCTAATAACTTGCAGAGAAACAGTATTCCCACTGCTTTAATCCCAGGTCATGGAGAGACTAGGAACATAGCGTCTGTCTAGGCTGCCATCTTGGATAGCCCTCACATCATGGTTCTTAAAAATTAAAAAACCAATAAACTGTAAATTTTTGCATGACCTTTACTTTAGATAAATCCAAATAGTAGTACCCTTTAAGCTTAATTAAGGTTAAAATTATATCAGGAAAAAATATACTTTAGAATCTCTTAAAGGTGGTTATCTCTTACTATGGAATTATGGAGTTATTTTAAATGAAATAGAGCAGTCTGAGTGTTTTAACATTTTTTAGTAGAGAGTTTGTGCTCTCATTTCTTATATATTAATACTGTAGTAGAATAATTATTTGTTTCTTGTAGAAAGCGAGCCAAAGATCTTGAAGAAGAATTGGAGAGGACCATTCATTCTTATCAGGGGCAGGTATGTATGCATGTATGTGTGCCTGTGTGTGTCTTTCTGAATGTGTTTGTGTTTTTATAATTAAAGCCATTCTGATTTGTTTAAATTGATGCAGGAATATAATTACTTGGCCAGTTGTATACCTCCCTTGAGGTATTGTGTGTAGCTGTAGAGCATTTCCAGGAAACCAAAGATTCTTAGATAAAAAATCTTATTTGAAGTTTCCTGCTTCTTTGGGAAAGTAGCATAAATAAGCACATATCAGCATTGGGCTCTCAAATTCAATCAGACTAGTTATCTGTTAATTGGAAACTCTTATAGTTGATTATGGCATAAAGTAGATGTTTACTATACAAAAACTTTGTTTTTATGGTCAGTTTTTGTTTTAAAAGTATTATAGATTATACCAAATTATGCTATGTCCATGTACAGATATTCCACAATGAATCCTGTGCACATATATATACACACATATATATAATGATAATGATAATCATAGAAGGGAGATCAGCGGAATAGAGCAAGTGGATGAGGGAAAGAGGAGGAGAGGAAAAGGGAAGATACTGGGGAAGAAGCAAATTATGTTAAGTGCACATATAAATATGACATAACAAATTCCCCTGTTAGGTATAATCATAGTACACCAATACAAATAAATTTTAAAAATTATGATAGATTAGGTCATGTTTACATAAAAATTTGTTTTAAAAATGTTGCTTGCTTTTCTGAGATGCTGGGGTATTTTGAGTTATTTACTAAATCATAGTGGAAGATCTGAATGGTTTTTACTTAAGAACAAAGTTGTCAGTATTTTAATGACTTTCTTTTTCAGATTATTTCCCATGAGAAAAAAGCACATGATAATTGGGTGAGTTTTAAATTTCTCTTATGCTCTTTTGTCAAATTCCTTTCAGATGATGTACTGCTCATTTAAATTAAGTGAAAATAAAGATAGTATTTTAAAACTCACTTTCTTTGAATTTCACCATTGGTAAAATTATGCTAAAAGTTCAGTCTGGGCTGGGCACGGTGGCGCATACCTGTAATCCCAGTGGCTAGGGAGGCTGAGACAGGAGGATTGCAAGTTCAAAGCCAGCCTCAGCAAAATCGAGGCACTAAGCAACTCAGTGAGATCCTGTCTCTAAATAAAGTACAAAAATAGAGAAATAGGGCTGGGGATATAGTTCAGTTGTTAAGTGCCCCTGAGTTCAATCCCTGGTAACCACCCCCCCAAAAAAGTTCAGACTGTATAGAGAGGTACAAGAAAGTAATCATCAATATTGCTTTCATGTATCTGTTCTTTATTAATGCATTGAAACATGAAAGCACAGATATCTTAAAAAAGAAATCCTATTATATTTTACTATTTGTAAGTTGCTTTCTTAATGTCAATGATATATTTCTATGAATATTTCATAATTTATAAAAACCTTTCTCATTTAATGAACCTTAGTTTTTTCTACTTTTTTATAATTATCATTTTAGATATTATTTTCTCCACTAAGCATTTCTTTGCTTCATCCAAGATTTGATCTGTTTTTCCTTTGATCTCAGGTAGTTCTTTGTTTTTATATGTCCTGTATCAGGTACCCTATTATTTACAGTAGTCATTTATATTTGTTTATACCATAAGGGTTAAACTCCATAAGTCAGGGACTGTTTCTTTTTCTAAGATATCTGTACCTAAAAGAATGCTTTGTATATTATAAGTATTCAGTATATAAATATAGGGTTTTAGATTATAGTCTGATCATTCATGAAACACTTTTATCTAACTTTTGAATCTATAAGCTTTTCAAAAGTCTGTGGATCATTTGCCATCTTTTTTTTCCTCCACTACTGGAGATTGAGCCCAAGAGCACTCTACCATTGTTCTACATTTTCAGCCATTTTTATTTTTTTATTTTAAGAAAGTGTTTCACTAAATTGCCCAAGTAGTCCTTAAACTTCTGCCTTAGCCTCCAGGTTACTTGGATTATAGGCATGTGCCACCATACCCAGCTCTTAATATATTACTGTACCAGGGATTGAACTCAGGGGTACTTGACCACTGAGCCACATCCCCAGCCCTATTTTGTGTTTTATTTAGAGACGGAGTCTCACTGAGTTGCTTAGTGCCTCGCTGTTGCTGAGGCTGGCTTTGAACTCACAATTCTCTTGTCTCAGCCTCCCAAAGTGCTGGGATTACAGGCATGCACCACTGCACCCAGCTAATATATTAGTTCTTAAATACAAGACACAAAAACTCTTAGTAAATAAGCAATCAACATTAAAAATATACTATAAAAAATAGGTTAGCAAGGCCCTCTCTCTAAAATAAATAAATAAATAAGGTTGAGCATGTAGCTTAGTGATAGAGTGTACTGCTGGGTTTAATCCCCCAGTAGTGCCCCTCCCTCAAAAAATGGTATATTGTCTAGAAAACATTTAGAAGTAATTTTGGGTCTTCATTTTTAATAGTTAACTGATTTCACTAACTAAAATTGTCATTGGTGTAATATTTGTTAGTACAAATTTGATCATATAATTGTTTATTGGAAAAATATTTACACGTGAAATCTTTTTTGATAGTGCTAAAATATATTTAAACTGTGCTTTTTGTAAAAATTTATAGAATTTATTCTTTGGCCAGTTAAAATTTGTTCTAATGTGTAGTTCACAATTTAAGTGAGAACAAATTTGACAGCATAGTACCCTTTACCTATAAATAGTTACTGTTATAGACTGTTAATTTCTCTATGTTTGTATGATCAACCTAGTGTCAGTCCAATGTTCTGGACATTGCTGAATCTAATTTTCAGAGTCCACAGACTGGTGGGGAAATATGCAGTATTCTATACATGTTTAACCTTTGTCTGCATCTATTTGAGAACATTGCATATTCTTGGTATTTATAATAAGCTTTGTTTGCTATTTATCTATTTTGATTTTTAACCTTTTAGTAAGTAAAACAAATGTAAAGGACTTAGAGGAACGCCATCTGTACAATGCTGTGTACTTAACTGATGTACAATGTGCATTGATTATATTCAGCCACTTAAAAAGATGACCTGCACTGGCATGCTGTGAAACTATTTTAGACCTTTGTGGTTCACAGAATTATAGTGAGTTTTCTCCTCAAAGATGATTGTGTTGTTCCATGGACAGTGCTGCTATGCCTAGTGACCTTGTGTCTCCATTGCCATTGTCCTAAGCTTGTGTGTTTTTTACATGGCTCTTATCCTGAAATTTGTATTTTTACATAACCAAATAATCCATGATTTCACATATAGGTAGTTACGCTTATTAGCAAGTACACAGTTAAACTTCAGCCTTATGCTTGTGTCTTCTGCTTAAATGAAACCCATTCCCTTTTTAAATAATTCCCTAAATTTAAAATGTTTTACCTTGAGTTTATTGAATGGATACTTAAGAGATTGTGTTATTTCTGTGCCATAATGATATTTATGCTATTCTTTCATTTGAAGTTTGTATCAATGTATTTTTAAAATGTATTAATTTCTTTAAGTTGGCAGCTCGGACTGCTGAAAGAAACCTCAGTGATTTAAGGAAAGAAAATGCTCACAACAGACAAAAGTATGTATCTTTGTGGGAACACTTTAAAAACTTAAAATTAGTTATTACTTTTGTTGTTAGTTATTTTATTAATTAAGTAATACACTTATAAGGATAAATAAGAAAACTTGCAGTGGATTCAGCATATCCTGTTATAGAATATCTATTAGTTTTACTAGGTATAACTAGTTTTTTGTTTTTTTTTTTGGTTGGTTGTTTATTATTGTTTGAAATGCTTGTTTTAGTAAGGTCATTGAAGTAGCTCTTGCAGGAAACTGCTTATAGTTCTAAGTGTAACTTAAAATCCTTTTTGTAATCAGCATATGTGAAGGGGGGAGGTAAATAGGGAAGGAAAGAAAAAAGGTGAATCTCTGACATTGTAATGTTGATAGTATCAGCATTTCTTTATGGCCAAGTAGAGAGAGTAAGTGTTTTGTCTCTCTTGTCTCCTGGTTTTATTGTATTAGGTGGCATTATTGTGCAATAATAAAATGAAGGGGAGAATAAAAGTGTGCAACAGAAGGGAAGAGTAAATGTTTTTCTCTGAGGGTGTTAACATTCTTCTGAGAGTGTTCTAATTTCTTGCCAGACTATACTATTGACACTGTTGAACATTAGTTTCAATCTTCTTACTTGTATTTTCGACTCTCAGAAATTAAAACCAAACAATTAAATATTGTATTTTAGGTCTGATGGTTAAAAACTAGAAATAAGATTCTTTTAAAATGTTACATTTTTAAGATAAAAAGTTGAGGGATAAAATAGGAAGTGTTAATGAGATTTCCAGTTTTACGTTATATTGGAATCATGGATCACATTACAAAGGAAAGCATACATAACTCAAAGCCGGTAAATCTGTTTTAATCCTATGTTTTCATCATTTAAAGTCAAATCATTTAAACTCTCACCCTCAGTTTTCTTGGTTAAAATGATAGACTCGAACTCTTTGACCTTGGGAGTTTTCCATTTCAAAAATTTGGATTCTGTGTACAGTACTCATTGCAGTCTAGTTTTGAGGAGGAAACAGAACAATTCCAAACATCAACAAAGCATCACTATCCTTGGGGAACAAGAAACTGATTACCCTAAAATAAGTATTGAGAGGTAGAGAAAGATGTTTTGGTCAGAATAATTTTTGAGGATCTGTTTCTTTATGCAGATATGGAGATAGTAAGAGTAGCTTTATTTGTTAGTGGCATTTTTTTGAAATGTGGGTGCTTCTCTTGGCTATCTTAACTTAGAGGTGTTTGTTCTTTATTTACAGATTAACTGAAACAGAATTTAAGTTTGAACTTTTAGAAAAAGATCCTTATGCACTTGATGTTCCAAATACAGCATTTGGCAGAGGTAGTCTTTTTTTTTTTTAACCCCTAATTTAAAATACATAATATATATAGATTACATATATATTGCATATATAGTTTATATTAGTATAAATTAGTACTATTATTTATAAATATTTTCGATTTTGGAGCCAGCCAGATTCTATTCTATGTTCTCTCACAAACTCCACACTTCTGGGTTTTGTTTTGCTAGTAATAGTGAAAATTATTTCTAACTCCCTTTCTTAGTGGAATTTTGTAAGATAACATGTTTAGTACTGTGAACTCTTTGAAAAGCCGAGAGCTTGGTATTAATAAGGTATTCATTAACTATTTTTTGGGAGAATGAATGAATAATAAGTACTTAAGTAGAATAACACAGTGACTATTTGCTTGTTAACTGTACTTGGAAATTTTCTTGAATTGTAAAAATGAGAATTAAAATACTTGGTTTTTAATTATTTAAAAATATCAATTTAAAAGGTAGGGAAAATGTAATCTGAGTTTTGATTGCTTTAATTATCCCCATGGGAGGACCAATTCTTTGTAAGATGTATTTAATATTTCTGTCCATTCATCATTGAATTAGCATCCTCAATGGTCACAAACTATTCCGAATCATTTAAATTTTTCAAAATAATTTTGGTTTAATTAAGCTCCTCTTATAGTGAAAATAAATCAATCTTTATAGTTAACAGTCTCATTTTAATAACCTTTGGGAAATTATAAAAATCACTTTTGAGAGTCAGCTTTCATTGAAATGAAAGTCTATTTCTACATTTTAAAAATTCAGATTATTACAAATTTCAAGTAGTAGCAGTTGTGGAGAAACTATAGAAGGAATTTTTGTCTAAAACCAGTGTGGGGTATTTACCAGTGTATTTACCTTCCTCTCCCAGGGAGGGTAAATAATGCTTTGATTTTTTTTTTTTTGTCATGACTGATTTGAGTATTATAACAGCTGCACTTTATAAGATTTACCCTGCTTAAAAATGTTATTTTGCTGATATATATATATTTTTTAATGTTGATTTTTGATCTTTGGTAGTATAACCATTTCTTGAGAGTGGCTGTTTGTAAAATGATAGGGCTCTTGGTTATATGGATTGTAGAGAAAATGACCTATTTGATGAATACCGTATATAATCTGATTTTTTACTGATCAGGAATCAAAAATAATTTCTGATGCTTTAGAGTGTTTTATATATTTTTCTACATTTCAAAATCTGAGCTTTACTCAAACACTTCATGACCCAACATAGCCTGTGTGGCCCTAATTTATACCGAACACTATATGTTGCAACCCTTCCCTGCTGCTGAAGTATTTGGAAACATACTGCCATTAATACCAATACAAAACTGCTTTGCACAGTGGCGATATCATATCCAATGAAGTTTATTGCTAAGGCAGGATTATTGCTGAGTGAAAATTAAACCAAACCAAAAAACTTCATGTCTTCCAAATCTTCGTATAACTCCAAAATATCACCAATATCCTTTGCTTAACCCATATGATTATTTAAGTATATTAATGACTTATAGGATAATGTTTTTATTGACTAAAATGTCTGTTTGGTAGACAGACTTTAAAAGTACTAAAATCCAGGGCTGGAGATGTAGCTTAGTGGTAGATCTCCTGTCTAGCATGCACAAGGCCCTGGGTCCCATCCCCAGCACTGCAAAAACAAAATAAAACTAGCAGACTTCATATTTAATTCAGTCCTGTTTTAGAAAAACTAAAGACAATGGATTAAACTTAAGGTGGCTGTAGGAGAACCTGAGGGTATTTGTTGAAATGGCATTCTAACTTTATAGTGTAGCTAACTGAAGCTATGAATTTAAATATGCTGTTTTAATTATTCCAGAGCATTCCCCATATGGTGCCTCACCATTGGGTCGACCTTCATCTGAAACGAGAGCTTTTCTCTCACCTCCAACTTTGTTGGAGGGTCCACTCAGACTCTCACCTTTGCTTCCAGGGGGAGGAGGAAGAGGTATCTTAAACATTTTTATTATTCTAGATTTCTTCTTCCTTTATTTCTTCACCTGAACTTACTTTTAAAATGATCTCTAAAATAAACATTTGGAAAATACAGGCATTCCTTGCACTTACTGTGGGTTGCTTTTTTGGGGGGAAACGATCTCTACAACATCTAATTTTAATATATTTTCTGTAGAAATAAGGTTGTACAAGTTGTGAGATCCAAAATGCTTTGAAATCCAAAACTTTTTAGGCATGTTGCTCAAAAATTTTTGGATTTTGGAGCATTTCTGCTTTCAGATTTTAAGTGCTCAATCACTAACATGCCTGCAGGTACTCTAAAATTTAAAAAACTTAAAAATCAGAAACACTTTTGGTCTCAGCTATTTTCAATAAAGGGTACTCAAGTTGTACAAGATTATGTTTTGATCAATGAATTGATGCACACCTTTTAAAGTCATATTTTAAACTGTATGTTATATTGTATAAGACTTTTTAAAGAATACGTAAAATATAATAACAGTATAACCTAGCATGGAATTATGTTTTGGTGAAACATTATTAGAATGTAGAATTTGTAAATTTTTTTGTTACCACTATTATCTTTTTATTGTAGAAAATCAGGAATTGGAAGAATTCTTTTTTTCCCTCAAAGTGAAGGAATTCAGTAGAGTTCTTTAGGCAGAGTTTTGAAGGAAACCCTTAGGACACCTAAATCATTTGTTGAGACCAACCCAAGTGGTCTACTTTGTTGCTACCCCCCTTACCCCTTAGCTATTTTGGAGAATTTCTGTGGCTACCTCAAGCCTAAGTGTAACCATTGGTCTTTCTGCATTTACCTCTTCAGTGTCACTTTGGTATTTCAAAGGCCCTACTGCCTTTGAAAACTTGTATTCCTGGAGGTTCCTTTTTTGCGCTCTCACCATATTTTCTCCACTTTGTCAAGTTGTTTTAAAATTTTTCCTTGATTTTTACCCAAATTCAAATATATAGAGCCTTATTTATTTTAAAATCAAGTCTTAGTTTTTTAGCCCCACATCTTTGTTTTATGAGACCTAATGTCATTCTTTACTAGTGAAGTGTCCCTACCCTTTCTATGAGTGATTTTAACAGTCTGAATCTGAGGTAGGAACAAGATATAATGAAACTACATATAAAAATACCAGACTAAACCCAGTGTATCAAAGTTCATACATTCAAATCGACATTACTCATCTAAACAGTCTCAGGAACTCTATGTACTTCCCTGTTGAAGCTGCCATTATCTAAATATTTTGGAACTCTTCCTTAGGAATTGCCTTCAAAGAATATGAAAAAATCATTTTTCTTCTTTTTTGTTGTGAGATAGTCTCACTTTGCCGGTTCCTATTTGTATCTTCTCTTTGCTCTGCTTAGAGCTAGCTGCTCCTTTTCTACCTCCCAGTCCCCTGCAGATTGGGCTCACAGCTTGGGTTCACCTTGGAAAGAGCCTTTGCTTGTGTTGAACTGGAAATTCCTAGGGAAAGGGAAGGATACATAGAGCCCCAGGGGGCTCTGCATTGAGCACTCCAAGAGGGGATGTAATTTTGAAATTCACAGGTCTGCTGTAAGCTTGGGGCTTAGTATTTTAAGTCAGTGTTCCCCTACTCCATTGTAAAAAATTTTGACTTTTACATTAAGAAATACATTTTATATCATGTCATACTACACACAAACATAAATATAATTGCAACCAGTTACATGAAATTGTACTTACCATTACAGTTGATGATTTGTGATATTTTCTATTCAGTTTTACTCTATTTCTTTAAAAAAAATGCTGATTAACCTCACACACCATAAATGGGTAGCAGCTTAGAAGTCTGAAAAACAGTACCTTGGAAATAGGGTATAATTGGTTAAATTACAAGTGCAAATTACTGGAAGTTGAAATTATGTTAAGTCAAGGATTGCTTGTAGTCAGTTGCATATTTGAAATAAGAATAAAATTTACCTTTGATTTTTTTCCTCTCCTGTTTTTACTTTCCTCTCCTATTTAATTGCTTTCAAGATACAATGTGTTTACATTATTTGCAAAGGTGTTTTACTATTTGTTTAAAAAGCTACAGAAGTTCTTGGTAAGTTACCAGCAGGTTTTAAAAGAATTGCTTTGGACTGAAAGTTTCTGTGACCCACCAAGGAAGTAAGGAGAGCATCCTCCTTTTTATTAGCTTTTCACATTTGAAAGTTTGGATAAGGTATATGTTTAAGTAAGATTGAGTATAAGGAAAATAATTTCTTTTTGGAGTAAATTGTATAGAGCTTTTGTTTTAATTTTAAAAAAGCCAAAAAAAACCTTTAACCTGACATTTTCAAGTTTGTAATTTTCACCTGGTGGTCAGCTGTGGTCCTCTGGTAGTAAGCAATAAGTAGAAAGTCTTTAAATATTTTTTATTTTCTCCTCATATTATTTATTAGTACATTATAATTATATATAGTAATGGAATTCATTGTTTAATATCTCTTTTAAACTTTTGTGCTTCACTCTAGATGATGACCTCAGCCTAACTGACTCTTAAAACATTTTCTGCTTTTCTAGACTTCTAATGAACTAATTAGAAGAATAAACAAAGGAGGAGAGATTTGGGGAATTTAATAAAACCATAAGAAAAATGATATTTGCCCTCCTGACATAAAATCAGTTAATCTGAGCCTATAAAAGAAAGTATATGGACATTTTTTTAAAAAGATCATTATGTGTTAAAAAACGATGTTTCTACTGATTTTTTTTACATGTTACTAAGAAGAGGTCAAATTAATTTTTTTAGTTGTAGATGGACACAAATATCTTTATTTATTTTTATGTGGTGCTGAGGATCGAACCCAGTGCCTCACGCATGCAAGGCAAGCGCTCCACCGCTGAGCCACAACCTCAGCCCTCAGATTGAAAATAAACTTAAAAGCTGTTTCTTGAAAAGAATAAACTTTTATGTTCTGGGTAATATAATTTTAGGAAGAACTAGTTGCCCCCTCAATGACAGATAAACAAGGTATTAATTTTTTTATTAGGTGTTTTTTCCATTTTAATTGAATCTAGGATTTTAATTAAGGTACTGTTCTTCCTTTGATCATGGGACAGGAACTCTAAAATTATTTCCCCTTTTATGAAAATATCAATGTGCTGTATTTTCTCCTTCCTTCCTTCCTTCCTTCCTTCCTTCCTTCCTTCCTTCCTTCCTTCCTTCCTTCCTTCCTTCCTTCCTTCCTTCCTTCCTTCCATCCTTCCCTCCCTCCCTCCCTCCCTCCTTCTCTCAGGGGTACTCGACCACTGAGCCACAGCCCCAGCCCTATTTTGTGTTTTGTTTAGACATAGGGTCTCGCTGAGTTGCTTAGCGCCTCACCATTGGTGAGGCTGACTTTGAACTTGCAATTCTCCTGTGACAGCCTCCCAAAGTGCTAGGATTACAGGCGTGAGCCACTGCACCCAGCTTGGATTTTCATATCTAAGTGAATATTATCTTGTTTATTAAAGAATTTATTACATCAGTGCTGTAACTTGTTTTACACTTGCCATCAGAGCTTGTCAGTTCTCTTTTTTGTAACTGGGAATTTGGTATTTAGAAATTACTTAAAAGCCATTTATGGCTAGATTTATCTGGTGGTTTTAAAGGTTTTAATCAGGCTGGTTAAAATTGGTTTTAGGCAAAAGTAGAATGTCATGTTACAACTTCGGGGTTCTGTTTTTTCCATGGCTCTTAAGTTAATCTGAGTACAGTACATTTCTGAAAGAGTTGTTCTAAAAAATACTTTGAGTAGTGGCAAAATTATTGAAATAAGTATATCGCCACTAAGGTGACTGAAAAGAATATTTTGACTATTAATAGTTTAAGAAACAAAAATCTTATTTTATAATCATTTTATTATATCTAGTATAGCAATATTTATTTGAAAATTTGTTTTTTGTACATCCTTAGTTTTGAAACTCAGTATTTGTGATTTAAACACTGATTGAAAGGATAAAGCGATGATGATTACATTTAAAAATGAATTTTACAGGCAAATGTTAGTTTATTCACATGGCAAAGATTTATTTTTCTCATCTTAGAAATGATGTTGATAGGATGGAATTATAGTTTAAACGTATCTTATAGAAATGTAATTAGAATCTGTATTCACCTCTTAAAATATCTTGATTTTATTTGATGACAGGTCTTATGTCACTTCTTAAGATAAAACAGATTTGTATGCTTTTTTTTTCTTTAATTAGGCTCAAGAGGCCCAGAGAATCCTCTGGACCATCAGATTAGCAATGAAAGGGGAGAATCAAGCTATGATAGGTTAACTGATCCTCATAGAGCACCTTCTGACACTGGGTCCCTGTCACCTCCATGGGAACAGGACCGTAGGATGATGATCCCTCCACCAGGTATGTAAAAGCAATGGTTATTATTATGTTTGAAAGGTAGCTAGTATATGATAGAATCAATAGGAATAAAGAGAGGACTATGTGTTTCATCTGTTTTAGGAAAAATAATGATACATTTTAGAAAAAAAAATAACAAATTTCTAAACAGAATAATAGGAGATCATGTATACATTACTGAAAGCTGCTTTGTCCCCTAAATGGAATGTCTTTATTGTTTTTGTGGCTTATAAAAACAATACATTCTAACCACGCATGGTGGCACATCCCAGTAATCTCAGCAATTCAGGAGGCTGAGGCAAGAGGATTATTATAAGTTTGTGGCCAGCCTCAACAACTTAAGTGAGAACTTATTTCAAAATTTAAAAAGGGCTGGGGATGTGAATTCATAGTTAAGTGCCCCTGGGTTCAATCCCTGGTACCAAAAAAAGTTATGCATTCTTATTTTAGAAAATGTAAACAATGCATAGATGTATAATTAGAAAGTAAAAAATCTCCCTTATCATCTCATCATGTCCTTCTCAGTATGTAGTTATATATCTTGTAGATTTAAAAAAAATACATATGTTCATAAACATAGGTACAGATTCTTTTGTCACTTCTGTGCAATTATGCCATTCACCTTATTTTGTAAGTGCCTGTTTTCAGTCAATACCATGTAGAAAATATAAAAACACATGAATAGACATAAACATACATGTAGACGTATAGTTCTGTCGTTCATGACTACGTGGCATAAAACTATATATATGCATAGTACCAAGGTCAGTTTCCTCTTGGTTATATGAAAGATACAAAAATGGAAGAAACTGGGTAAAGGATATCCAGAACGTGTTACTGCAGCTTTTTCTGAATCTATATTTTAAAATAAAAAATTAAAAAAACCATATTGGATATAATATGCCATAGGAATGCACAAGTATTTTTAGGCATATGACTTGATTTATTTTTACCAGTGAAGTGCTTATGTAACTAGTACTCACATCATTTTTCAGTTTATTTTTTGTCTTATGGATTTAATTTGAAATGTTATTTACAATTTTAGCAGAAAAATGTTCTTAGTAAATAATATAAAAAAGTCAGTACTATTCACATATCATTTAGTACTCAATTAAAGTGTTTAACAAATATGACTGGAAATAACCAGTCCATTATAAATACTAAACTACAATAAAAATGTACCAGTGTGACTTGATCAGTGCTTCAGTTCATAAGAAAAACATAAAGTTGTTTTCATTTTTAGAGTATTATATGAGATTAAAGTGGCCTGGTGAGAAAATAGTCTAAATTGTTTATATGTTTTCTATGCTAGGGTTAACTTCATAAGAATGATTTTCAGGTGGGTGCTGTGCACGTTCCTATAATCCCAGCTGCTCAAAGTGCTGAGGCAGGAGGATTGCAAGTTGAAAGCTAGCATCAGCAACTTAGTGAGGCTCTATCTCTAAATAAAATATTAAAAAAGGGTTGGGAATGTGGCTCAGTGGTCAAGCACCCCTGGTTCAATTCCTGCTACCAAAAAAAAAAAAAAGAATGATTTTCATAAAAATTTTCAGTTTGGCCGGGTGTGGTAACACACACCTGTAATCCCAGCAGCTTGGAAGACTGAGACAGAAGGTAGCGAGTTCAAAGCCAGCCTCAGCAACAGCAAGGCACTAAGCAACTCAGTGAGACCCTTTCTCCAAATAAAATACAAAACAGGGCTGGGCATGTGGCTCAGTGGTTGAGTGCCCCTGGGTTTAATCCCCCGTACCCAACCCCACAAATTTTTAATTTGTATGTGTTGGCTCATTTGTTTTTGATTTTTAAAATGAAACTGAGGTATTGTCATTTATTAAGTAGGTAATGTTACTGTCATATAGATGACTACTTCTAACTACAGCTCAGGTTGTTAGAAGTTAGTTTGAAAATTGTTTCATAGTTTTAAACCACATGTGATAACTGACTAGTAGCTGCTATATTGGATAGTACAGCTCTAAAAGAAATACTTTTGTGTGTGTATGAAACTTTTTAAAAAGGAGATTTTTTTTTTTTTTTAAATATTTTGTTTAGTTGTAGATGAACACAATATCTTTATTTATTTTAGGTGGTGCTGAGGATCGAACCCAGTGCCTCGCGTATGCGAGGCAAGCGCTCAACCGCTGAGCCATAGCCCCAACCCCTAAAAAGGAGATTTTGATATTCTTTGTTGTATATTGTTTTACAGTACATTAATTTAGAGATATATTTTCGATCTTGTTTATAAGTAGAATGATACATTACTGAATATTCATATAGGGAAATGTAAAAATACAGGTCAGTGAATTTTTAAAAATTTTTTTAGTTGTATATGGATTCAGTGCCTTTGTTTTTATGTGGTGCTAAGATCGAACCCAGTGACTCACACATACTAGGCAAGCACTCTACCACTGAGCTACAACTCCAGCTCTATCAGTGAATTATTATAAAATGAATGTTTTTTTTTTTTTTTTTTTTGGTACTGAGGATTGAACTCAAGGGTACTCGACCACTGAGCTACATTTCCAGTCCTATTTTGTATTTTATTTAGAGACAAGGTCTCACTGAGTTGCTTAGCGTCTTGTCGTTGCTGAGGCTGGCTTTGAACTTGTGATTCTCCTGTCTCAGCCTCCTGAGCCGCTGGGATTACAGGCGTGCACCACCGCGCCTGGCTATGTAAACATATTTTTGTAATCAGCACCCAAATTGAAAAACAATACATTATGAGTCCTGTAGAAGCTATCTATTTTCAATTAACTACTTTCTTCCAAATATTACCTGGTTCAAAGGTATTATTTATTATTTTTAGCCCAGTATTTACTTCTAACACTGTAAATAGGTTTAGTCTGTTTTTGAACATATAAATGGAATTATATAGTATATATTTTTTGTCTGACTTCTTTGATATAAAATTATCTTTTTGAGGTTCATTCATATTATTGCATATGCCTTAATTTGTGCATTTTCCTTGGTGTATAATATTTTCTAGGTGAATATGTACCAATTTATTTATATTTGATCAGCATTTGCCAGGCATGGTGGAGTGCACCTGTAATCCCAGAAGCTTGGGAGGCTTAAGCAAGAGGATCGAAATTTCAAAGCCAGCCTCATCAATTTAGTGAGGCCTTAAGCAACGTGAGACCGTGTCTCTAAATAAAAATAAATAAATAAAGGAAGGAAGGAAGGAAGGAGGAAGGGAGGGACTGAAGAAGGGAAGGAGGGAGGGAGGGGGAAAGAAGGAGGAAGGAAGGACTGGGGATGTGGTTCAGTGATTAAGCACCCCTGGGTTCAATCCCTGGTACAAAAAGGGAAAAAAAGGAGGCATTTAGGTTATTTCCTGTTTAGGATTATTATGAATGAAACATTCTTGTGTGTATGTTTTGGTGCATGCATTTATTTTAGTACATATCTAGGATAGCAATTGCTGGATTACAGGATAATGCTTATTGGTTAAGTTTTAGGACATTATACAAAATGGTATTCCTAAGGACTGGTGTATCATCAGTTTATACTCCTGCCAACAGTGACTTCTGAATTTTAGCTTCTCTCTCTCTCTCTCTTTTTTTTGAATTTTAGCTTCTTTTTTTCTTTTGTGGTGCTAGGGATTGAACCCAGGACCCTGTGAATGTGAGGCAAGCACTCTACTAACTGAGCTATATCCCAGCCTCAGCTTCTCTTGATTAGTAATAGTATTATGATTTAAATTTACAGGTCCCCGATTATTAATAGTATTATGATTTAAATTTACAGGTCCCCGATTATTAATTAGGTTGCATTCCTTTTTAATAAGTTTATTGGACATTGAGAGTTTTTTTCTTTTTTATCATGTACTTTTAATTTAATTTTTTTGAGGTATTGGAGATTGAACCCAGGACCTCACACATGGTAGGCAAGTGCTGGAGGCAACACCTCCAGCGCTGTTTTGTACCCTTTTGAGTTGCTTGACAACTTTTTAATTTGCACATTTGACTTTTCTATTTTTTGTATTTTCTGTACAGGAATTCTTTTCATTTACAGTTTATATATATAACAGATGTCTTGGACAACCTTGGTTTGCCTTTTTACTTTCTTACTTTTTTTTTTTATGAATAGAGTATTGGTATTAATATGGTTCAGTTTTCTTGATTGTTGAAGAAATTTTTCCTGCTGGATGCGGTAGTTTCAGCTACTTGGAAGACTGAGGGAGAAGGATTGCAATTTTGAAACCAGCCTTGGCAATTAGTGAGATCTGTTTCACTCCAACATAAAAAGGGCTCTGGGGTATAGCTCCAGTAGTGGTAAAGCACTTCTGGGTTCAATTCCCAGTAACAAAGGAAAAAAAGAGTCTTTCTTTTTTCTAGGTTTTGAAGGTAATATCCTATGGTATATACCAAATATTTGTACTATCACTATAAGACCTCTAATCTACCTGGAATAATTTTTGTGTGAACAGTATCTCAAAGGAATCAAACTGCATTTTTATTTTTATTTTTTGGTACCAGGGATTGAATGTAGGACCACTTAACTACTGAGCCATATCCCCAGCTCTTTTTATTTTTTTGATTTTGAGACAGGGTCTTGCTAAGTTGCTGAGGACCTTGCTAAGTTGCTGAAGCTGGCCTTGAACTTGTGATCTTCCTGCTTCTGCCTCCCCAGTTGCTGGGATTACAGGCATGTGCCACCATGTTCGGCTCAAACTTCATTTTGCTTCATAAGAATGTCAAATTGATTAACACCACTAACTAAAAAACACTCCTTTTTCCGCTGTTCTTTAGTGTTATCTTTGTCATAAATTAAGTGTATATATGTCAGTGAGTTTCTGGCTTTCTATTAAGTTCTATAGGCTTCTTATCTATACCAGTATCACACATCTTAATTTATTTCCTTCTCCCCTCCTTCCCTTTCTCCCTTCTTTTTTTTTTTTTCTGTTGTTCAATTGAAGCCAGTGGTGCTTTACCCTGAGCTACATTCCCAGCCCTTTTTATTTTTTATTTTGAGACAGGATGGCCTCAAATTTGTGATAAATTGGCCAGTTTAGCCTTGGGCTTTCTGTCCTTCTCTCTGTCTCCCTCATACCTGGGATTACAGCTGTGCAACAGTGGGCCTGGCTTAATTTCTAAAGCTTTGAATGAGTGTTGGAATTTGGTAAATGACTCTTTCCTCCTTGTTCTTCCTCTTCACGATGGTTTAGACTATTTTTAGCCCTCAATTCCCTAAAAATTTTAGCATCTACAGGCCAATTTCTTAAAAATTCACTGGAACTGAAACTGGTGAATATAGAATTATTTTGATAAATTTAGGTCCTTATTTTCTTCTATTGCTTTGTAATTTTCTTTGTTAAGATTTGGTACATATTTTGTTAGCTTTATTTCTAGTCATATAATATTTTTATGCAATTATAATTGTATCTTAATTTTTATTTTCTCTTTTAATTGATACATAAAAATAATTGATTTTGTATATTGTTCTTGTATCTAGTAACCTAATCTACTTTTGATTTTTTATGTATATAATGATACTGTCTTGAATAATTATAGTTTTATTTCTTCTTTCCAAATATTTACATATTTTATTACAAGTATGTATGTATTTATATATGGATGGATACATATGTTATTTTCCTTTGCCTTAGGGGCTACATGTATTAATTTCCAAAAGTGGAATTTTTCAGATGTCTTTTGGTATTATTATGAAGATTACTTTCAGTTTGGTTTAAGTACATAAACTGATAATTTAAGTACTTTGAAATTTGTTGAAACTTACTTTATGAATGATTTGGTAAATATTCCATACATACTTAAAAATAATATGTATTATTTATAGGTCAGCCATAGAAGTGTGTGTGTGTTTGATGAAATATATTATTTGTGCCTCATCATTTGTATCTTTGATTATATATTTTATTAACCTATTTTGATATGTTAATATATGTGACTATAACAGTCTCCTATTTGTGTGGTGTATCTTTTTCTGTCAACCTTCTTATATGTATATGTCTAGTTCTTTTATTTAAGCTGTATTTCTTATAATCTTCATATTTTTAGTTTTAATTTTAATTTTAATTTACTCTGACAGATACTTGAGCCTAACCCTATTTTGCTATGTATGTTCTATTTATTTCTAGTCATTCCTACATCCCCATTTTCTTGGTAGTGAATCACTTTTTTAAATTAATGATCCTTCCAGAGAGCAGTTTTGTTGCTTCAGCCTGAAAGCAAGAGGTACTAATAACTCAGGATCACAATTAGAGATTGTGATCCTTCAGAATTGAGGAATGGTTTTTATTTCTGATTTATTCTTCTATGACATAACCTTTGGGATTACATCTAATGAATTTTTCAGGATCCCTGCTCCTTCCCTTGCAAGCCATAAACTTCAAGTCAGTAATCTCCTATGGAATTGGCAGATACTTCCTTGAAAAGTAGCCTCAAATGCTGGACCGGCATCTCTGAGTTTCCTTATTCTTTCAGATCTCATTCTTGTAATATTTCCTTGGTTTTTGTTAGTCCTTGATATTTTAAGAAGATTTTTAAAAAGCATGTTTTGTTTAGTATATTTAATTCTTAAAAGGAAGATTGGTCTAACTGGTAGTCTGTCATAATAAGGAAATAGAATTCATCTTGTTTTTAATTAATAATCTTTGTTTTATTGGTTTTCTTAGTAACAAAAACAAAACAGAGAAAAGCAAAAAAATTTATAAAACATTTTTTTCTTTTTTTTTTTTTTTTTTGGTACTGGGGATTGAACTCAGGGGTACTCGACCACTGAGCCACATCCCCAGCCCTATTTTGTGTTTTATGTAGAGACAGGGTCTCACTGAGTTGCTTAGCACCTCGCCGTTGCTGAGGCTGGCTTTGAACTCGCGATTCTCCTGTCTCAGCCTCCCTAAGTGCTGGGATTACAGGCTTGAGC
>CM053401.1:53716045-53839199 GCA_028644305.1 Xerus rutilus | reverse complement strand
TCTTGTGGCTTTTAAGATTCTCTCCTTATTCTGAATGTTAGGCATTTTCATTATGATGTGCCTTGGTGTAGGTCTGTTGTGATTTTGTACATTTGGTGTCCTGTAAGCCTCTTGAATTTGATTATCCAGTTCATTCTTCATATTTGAAAAGTTTTCTGATATTATTTCATTGAATAGATTGCTCATTCCTTTGGTTTGGAGTTTTATGCCTTCCTCTATCCCAATAATTCTTATGTTTGGTCTTTTAATGTTATCCCATAGTTCTTGGATGTTCTGTTCATGGTTTCTTACCATCTTCACTGTATGGTCAACTCTATTCTCAAGGTTAAATATTTTGTCTTCAGTATCTGAGGTTCTGTCTTCCAAGTGGTCTAATCTGTTGGTGGTGCTTTCTGTTGAGTTTTTAATTTGGTTTATTGTTTCTTTCATTTCAAAGATTTCTGTTTGGTTCCTTTTCAGAATCTCTGTCTCTTTATTGAAGTGATCTTTTACTTCCTCTATTTGCCTATGTATCTCTTTATCGAAATGATCTTTTGCTGACTAGGCTTGCTCTCTTATATCATTCTTTAAGTCATAGAACATTTTAATTATGTACATCCTGAATTCTTGTTCTGTCATTTCTTCTGCTGTACTGACCATGGATTCTAATAGTGTAGTATCTTGGTTTGTTTGAGTCACTTTTTTCTCTTGTTTTTTCATGGTTTTTGTGTGTCTTTCCTTCTAGCTCTGCTGATCCCAGTTGTTTCAGTTTTTACTCCTATATGGGTATAGTTTCCCTGCAGGGTTTCAATACCTCTCCTTTAAAGGGGAGACCAATATTGATTGATTTCAATACAAGCAATATATAGTTTCAAACCAAGTAGCTCCTAATAGCTCCCAAATACATTTATAGTTTAGTCACGATATACAACAATTATGAGTTCCTTTACAATCTATTATGTAAACAATAAGTTTGCACAAGGGTCTATAGTTTCTGTTGTTGGGCTAGGGAAACTTGAGGGTGGGGTGTAGGATAGAATGTTGGGGTAGTAGGGAGTGAGGATATGGTTATTAGATCTTAGAAAGCATGAAAAAGTAATTCAAGAGAAGTTGGCTATCACTAGAGAGAGCGACAGAGAGTTGGGGAATACCAGTAAGGAGGAAGAAAAGAGAGTACAGCTAGCGAGGAGAGATGATAGCAAGAAAAAGAAAACATATGCAAGTGGGAGTTATGAAACTGTATAATATCACTGTAGTATACAGTTCAGAAATCCCAGTCTACCCTTTCCCACTGTATAAGAAATACTTGGTTTCACAACTGTTGGGGATTAGAGGGTAGGAAAAGAGTAAGAGAGAAAAGAGGGAAGGAAAAAGAAAGGAAAGAAGAAAAGAGCAGAGAAATAAAACAAAAAGATTAAACAATAGAAATATTAGGAGAAAAAGATAAAGGATAAAATAAAAAATAAGAATAAAAAAATTTAAAAAAAAGTCTCGATGTAAATAAACAGGTATGGTTCCTTTCACCTTCAGTAGGTGGTGTTGTCCATTGCTTGCAGGACTTTTTCCGCTGGTGTCCTGGGTGTGGGTTTCACAGCAGATTGAGGCTCTGGGCTGCTGGTGGAGATGCTGTTTCCCGGTGTGCTGTGTTGAGGTAAAAGTCTGTTCCCAGGTGCTGTCTGACGCCCCCTGGTGTAGGAAGTTCTGCTGTGTTAGATGGAGATCCACAAAGAACAGTAGCCGGTGGTCCCGCTCAGGAGACGGTTTGTCCACAGGAGTAACTGCTAGAGGTCCTGCGTGGTTGAGTGGGTGCTGGAGCCAGGTTCCCCGTGTAGAAGCAGGCCCTGCCCACTCGGGGGCGAATCTTGGGTGGAGCCTTGGGGTGAGACTTCACGCCGCAGCTGTGTTCTGCCGCTGGCTGCTGAAGTCATGCTATTTGTGGTAATTGCTGGTGCCTGGTGGCCCTGCGTACACACACGTGTGAAATTCCTGCGAGGGATTATGAGCCGTAGGATGATGTCAAGAAGCTGGCTGAAAGATGATATTTTCACTACTTCCAGCTTTGGTCCTGGAGAGACTAGCACGGAGGAGTCCGTCTAGGCCGACATCTTGGGACTCGGTCGATGAAGATTTTTTTTTTTTAAAATATTTTTTTAGTCATTAATAGATCTTTATTTTATTATTTATTATTTTATATGTGGTGCTGAGGATCGAACCCAGTGCCTCACACATGCTAGGCAAGCGCTCTACCGCTGAGCTACAGCCCCAGCCCCGATGAAGATTCTTTTAATGCTGATGTTAAGAAACAAAGGCAGGCTAGCAAATCAGAGTACCTTGGACAGTTCTGGAAGTAGGGATGTAGATTTTTACTTTACTGGTTTTGATGCAGAGATCATTGTTCTGTGTTGTGAACATTCTTTCAGACAAGATAACTTGAATGAGTTAAATTTTATCTTAAATTAGGGTCGTTGATCTCCTTAATGAGATTATGAAGTGTTCACTAACCTAATGAGCTGTCCTAACATTTTTACTTAATCTATGCTTTTATTCTCTCAGAGGATATTTATTTTAAAGTTGTTCACAAATTTTGGGGCTACTACTTTTTTTAGGGAGTTTATGTTTCAATCACATATCTTCTTACACTGTGATTCTCTAGGAATTTTAATGCTTAATATTTTGTTGATAAGTTACTGATATGTGTGTGTGTGTGTATATAATTGTGTAAACCATTAAACTGTGATTCATTTGCTAGTGTTCCTGAAGAGTGGGTTGATGAGAGATTATGATGTGGGGACAGATGTAGACTACTTTCTGAAGAGTTTTACTTTGAATGAAGGAGAGAGATGAGATGGTAGCTGGAGCAAAAAGTGTTTTTGTTTTCTAAAGATGATAATATTAGTACATGTTTATCTACTGATAGGAGTATTCCAGAGGAAATGGATGTTTGTATGGGAGAGGGTATCAATAGAAAGGGAAATCCTTGAATAGTAAGCAGGAAGCATGAGATCCAGACTGTAATTGGAGAAACAAATAGGAACTGGATCACTTAACCATTGTAAAAGGAAGGAAGATCAAGCAAGTGAGTACAAATGAACAGGGTAAGTGAAAGTGTCCACTTTCTTCAGTTTTCTTGACATGACTAGATCATCAGATTAGGGAGATGGGAAAGGAAAGGATTGTCAGTGATTTGGAGAGAGAAAAGTACATACAGTAGCCATTTGGGAAAGTAGAGGAACTCAAACATCAGATTACAGAATATTCTTGTATATCATTTATAATAATGAACTCAATTTATCATTACAGTTACTTTTGGGTGATTATGTTGTGTCAGATACTGTGTTAAGTGCTTTTTATTAATCATTTGAACACTCTAGAAGTGTTAGTTTATTATTCTCATTTAACAGATGAAGAAACAAAAGCACAGAGAAGTTAAGTAACTTGATGAGGGTCTCATAGTGAGATGTTTTAGCACAGTCCCGTTTATCACTTCTCAGGATTGACATATTAATATTTGCTTCAAGTATGTACATGTGTGTTTAAATATGTGAATAAAACAAAGAAAGCATGAAAAATGTAAATATGTAAGACATACATGAGTGAGTTGAAGTCTATTCCATTTCCTTTCCTGGGCATGTTACTTTCCTTCCTTTAAAGGCAACTGCTCATGTATAAACATTCAGTCCATGTATAACATAAAAAAGCCTATTATTATGTTAACTTTCCTTATCAACATTATGTTCTTGAATTATTTACATAAAATTTATTATTTTAATTTCAATATATATAAATAAACTACAGTGTAGTCAACCAATCCCTGTTGGTGTGTATTTAGAGTGTTCCCAGGGTTTCACTGTGGGTAGCAATGCTGCAGTTAGCACTTTTTGTACACTTGTTCTGTGCATTTGTCCAGGAAATGGAATTGCTGGGTAAAGCATATTCATATTTTCATTTTTAGTAGATTGCTCCATTTGTCAAGAGTAGCTATGAATGGCATATATGAGATAATTGTTTCTCCAGTATAATTCTTGGAATTGCTTCATCGTGCCTGTATATTTATTCCCATTCCTCATTCATTTTTCTCTCTGATCTTTTTTCTTTCCCTATTCTTTCTTTTTAATCATCTCTTCTCTTATAAAGTCTTAGAAGACAAAGGTATGAAAGCAAAAAGAAAAGAATAAGCCATTTTTACCCTTCTTTTCTATATTTCAGTCTTTCATTCATTGTATGTCTTCCACCTAGCTTTATCGTGTGTGTGTGTGTGTGTGTGTGTGTGTGCGCGTGTGTGCGCATGTGTGTTTGACCAGTATACCCTTGTTTACTTGTTTATTCTTAATTTTTCTTTTAGGGAAGTTTTACTGCCTCTTTAATACCATTTCTGATTTCTCCAATCAGCATTAGGCCAGCTCATATATATGTGTTTGTATTCCCCTATATTAAGACATTAATCTCACTATATTTATTCATTTCTGTCACTGTTAGATTAGAAGGGTACAGACTGTATTGAGACAACATTGTTGCTGGTATCTAGCACATGCAGACCCTGGTAGATTTAAGGAACAGATTATTTTTGCCTGTGGAGGGCAACATGGGCATGTGATTTATGAAACAGTGTATTTGTAACAAAATTTAAAAAAATCTTTTCTGAGGTTGCTCATGTTGTGATAAGTATTTTAGAAGCAAAATATTGATATATTGAGACCTGATTAAGAAGAAGTTGAGAGGTTTTTAGATTTCCCTGTTTCATCCTCTTGCACATCTCTGCCATTTAATTAATCCTATATTTGAAGTAGAAAGGGACAACTCAATTTAGATCTGTGGTTGGTGCTAGTCTTTACTTTGACAGGGCTAATTCTGCTCCACTAAGAAAGTTCTTTGCTAAGATTCTGAAAAGGAGTGTAAATGATCCTTTTCTTTTTCTCTTTCTCTTCAGTCACATCTTCTGACCCTTGGGACCTCATTAAATTCAATTCTCTACATTGACTCTGGTTGATGCTAGGTGGTTTCCTTGGTTTTGTGTTGGGGGAATGTTTCAGTAAAGTCCCATGTGACTGAGTCAGATGAGGAGTGACATATCTAATAATGATTGTACAGAGTTCACATTCTGAATCAGTGCATGGGACCATCATGGAAACCAATTTGGGGCTGTTTGTTCATATTTGTAATAAGATAAGAGAGAGTCTCACACAATTCACCCTCTTTGACCTTCTCCATGTATTTGAAGTTAGACATATGCATACTTGGCAAAGTTTGCTATCACCTTTCAAGGATGAGATAGACTATTTTTTCAAGAATGTTGAGTTCCATAAGGACTTAGGAATTAGCATTTTTTCATTATAAATGACCCCTAGGGATAAAGGATGGCGACTGTAGATGAATCTAAGTAAAAGTATGGGTCCAAACTTGTATCTGTCTAGATGTCTTTAATCTTAGCATTGTGAACCTTCTATTCATCTGATTTTTTTTTTGTTTGTTTGTTTGTACCAGGGATTGAACTCAGGGGTACTTGACCACTGAGTCACATCCCCAGCCTTATTTTGTGGTTTATTTAGAGACAGAGTCTCACTAAGTTGCTTAGTGCCTCGCAGTTGCTGAGGCTGGCTTTGAACTCACAGTTCTTCTGTCTCAGCTTCCCAAAGTGCTGGAATTACAGGTGTGCACCATTGTACCTGGCTCTATTCATCTGTTGAGTAAGAGATCTTTCCCTTTAGTTTGGGGTGGATAGTTCTACAGTGTTGAATTAAGTGCACATCTGACCACTGATGATTTCTACCTGATGCTGTTTCTGCTGTGGTGCCAAATTGTCACTTGTTTCATTATAAAACAAGTTTCTTGCTATGCTTACATTTTCTCCCTATGCTAGTAGCTATCTCCTGTCTTTGTTTTTGTTTTTGTTTTTTTTGGTACTGGAGATTGAACTCAGAGGCACTAGACCACTGAGCCACATCCCCAGCCCTATTTTGTGTTTTATGTAGAGACAGGGTCTCACTGAGTTGCTTAGTGCTTCGCCGTTGCTGAGGCTGGCTTTGAACTCGCAATTCTCCTGTCTCAGCCTCCCTAAGTGCTGGGATTACAGGCTTGTGCCACCGCGCCTGGCTTCTCCTGTCTTTGTTGATATGTTAGTTTATTCACTTTCATCTACCATACTAACAGTAACAACAGAAGTTAAATGAATTTATATATGAATACATTTTGAACTAAATTTTGTTTTCACATATTGTATCAAGATAAATTGTTCATTTTATGCTCAGATTTAACTCACATTTTTATATACAGTAATTGAAACTTTCATAATCTAAGGTAGCAAATTACACTTGAGTTTAATATAAACTTTAGGCAAAACTAATATGGGTCAGAGATTTTTGGAAGCAGGAAAAATGAGTATTTTAAAATTAAGTAAACTAGATTTATGTTTATATTAATGAAGATATTTTAAAAATCTGTTTTGTAGGCCAACCATATTCTGATCCTCCTCTTCCTCTACAAAGGCAAGATAGATATTATTCTAATTCTGGCAGACTATCTGGACCAGCAGAACTCAGAAGTTTTAATATGCCTTCTTTGGATAAAGTTGGTAAGAAATTCTTTGTGTGTTTAAATAATAGTGGCATACTAAAGAACTGGAAGATGAGTGAAAGACTAATGTAAATGTTGTATCTGGTAGCTCTTAAAACCAAAATCTTTTTCTTGAAACTTCCTGGTTTTATGATTTTTTTTTTAATATTGTCTACAGACATGGCATCTAAATATATTGTGGTGATTGGTTTGAGTACTATGGTAATGGGTTTCCTCTACGTACCTCTGATGATAAACTTTATGGCTAATTTAAAAAATTTTCCAATCTGCTTACATATATCCTGTTTAGTAAGCAGAGAAATTAGGCAAACAAATGTGAATGGATATGAGAAAGTCTACCAGAAAAAAAATTGGGGTGCATGTTCTATTGATGGTTTAATCAGTTACCTTGTTAAAATATTTCATCCTAGTCATTGCTTGATTATAGCTGAGTTATTAATCTGTTGCCAAGGTTATTATGAGAGTTTAATGAGTCTCTAGGTATTGAAGTGTTTTGTGGATAGAAAAATTTTATATAAATCATTATTATTAGTTTGTCAGTATATGTATTTATGTTCTGTTAAATATGTATGTCATTTTATGTATTTATACATTAGTTTGTCAGTTTATGTCAGTACATGAAGGAAAATGGTGAAAGGTAGGGTTGAAACATTGACTAGCACTGGTGCTCCACCAATATTTCTTAAATGAAAATGAATTCTCATTTTATCTTCATGATGACCCCATGAAGGTAGATACGTTATTATCATCGTTTCATGGATGAAGAAACAGGTTCAAAAAGATGCTCAAGATCTTAGGAAATATCAGAGGCAAGATTTGAATGCATATTTGTCTGACTTTAGAGCAATGGCCTTTTACTGTATTTTTCAGTATTTTACTGAACAAAGAGGGTACTGGAACCAGCCATGAATGCACTTCAGCATAGTCACATGTTGCTTAACAACATGGATATATTCTAAGATATGTGATGTTAAATGATTTCAGTGTCATGCAAACATCAGAGAGTGTACTTAATGCAACTAAATGCTCTAGTGTCACTAGGCATGTAATCTTATGGCATCACCATTGTATATGTGGTCCATTATTGAGTAAAAACATCATTACATGGGCATGACTAATTTATTGAATACTTACTATGTAACAAGTATTATGGTAGTTGCCAAACTGTCAGATTTCCTTCCTTGACATCTAATAAAAGCCTAACAGCATTGTGTCGTTACATGGTATAGTGTCAATAATTACAAGTGGAAGTGTGCTGGGAACATAATGGGGCACTAACCTAGATGAAGTGTCGGTATTTTGAGAGAAAGATAGTCAAGAAAAATTTCTTAGAGAAAATGGCAAATTGGCTGAGAATTAAAGGAAGAATTAGCTGGGCCAAAATGATGATGATAAGGTAATCAGATGAGAGAATAGCCTATCTAAAGATTTAGAGTTAAGGGTGCCTAGTAAATAGCTGATACATGGAGTGTGAGTGAAGGGAATATTTAAACAAGTAGCTGAAGAGATAAGCAGTATGTAGGCCTTGAAAACCCTATTGAGAAATTCGGGTGTTTTATCCTCAGGACAGTGAAAATATATTAAAGAATTTTAAACAGAGCAACAATATAATAAGACCTGCATTTTAGAGAAATTTCTGTGGTGTTATAGAGATTAGATTGGAAGGAACTATAAAAATTGGAGGCAGGGTAACTTTTTAGGAGCTATGACAGGAATCTAGATGAGTGATGGTGGTAATTTAATGGGAGGGTAAGCTAATGTGAGTAGACATGGAAAAAATAGAATTAGGAGGATTTAGGATTGAAGGCATGTGAGAAGTGAGGGAAAGGAGCCTAAGCTGATGCTCAGGTTCCTGGCTGTAGCTCCTGGGCAAATAGAGAGAGGTGCTATTGAGAGTTCTAAGACAAGGAACAAGGAGCAAATTGAAGAAGAAAGATTATAAATTATATTTTGAATAAAATTTGCAGCACTTGTGATATAACTGCATTCATATTCAAGGAGACAGGTCACACTTTGAGGTCCTGGGGAGCATATCTGAATCTGAATAACAGATAGGGAAGTCATTAGTATGTACCAGCAGTATATACATATGCTCTGTGTATACTGCTGATACATGTGTACCAGCAGTATATATAGAGTGGATTCACTGAACAAAGGAATGATTCATATGCTGGATGGGACAGAACTGAATGGTACTTCTTTTTGAGTATATAGTACTCATATACTCAAAGATAGATAATCTAAAAATTAATTGCTTTTGTTCTGGAATTTTTCATTTAATATTTTCATACCATGGTTTATAGTGAATAAATAAAACCATAAAAAGTGAAATGTTGGCTTTTACGGTAAATAAATAAAATCATAAAAAGTGAAATGTTGGATAAGAGGGGAACTACTGTAATGTAAATGAGGACTAATCACATCTATTTTAATGCAGAACATAAATAAACTTTCAGATGTTGGAGAAAATAATTTCAGTGGATCAGTTGTTGCAAATGGATTGAGAGCAAAATGGGAGAAATTTTGAACAATATGTACAGAACAGTTCTTGATCGTGAAGAAGAGCAGGAGCTACAAAAGGATTCTTTTTTTCTTCCTTAATTTTCAATGGGAGAGATTAGAATCTAATAGAAAGATAGGAAGGAGCCAACAGAGAGGGGGAAGATCCCTGAGGAAGCTGGAGGAGAAGGATTTTGAGCTAAGGATCAGGGTCATAGATTGTCTAGAAGAATCCTTTTCCATGATAGTAGGAGGAAAGATCATAGAAATATAGCTGCAATAAATTTATGTTTATCACAAAAATTAAAGGAGTGTGCCATGAAAGTTTGAAGAGAATGGAGATTTGAATTGCTAAGGAGAAAGCTGGCTTAGAAGACATGGAAGGCCAGGCAGTGTGTAGCTGGAAGTATGGTAGAGATATTGGAGTGGTGCCAGACCACATGACTTTTTTTTTTTTTATTCCTGTCAGTACTAGGTGTCTCAGGTATAGGCAAAGTAGAGGAGCAGAGGCAGAGATCTGGATTAATTTAGGCTTGAAATATTTTGAAGTACAGCTGAAAAATGACTAATAGGACAAGGATGTTGATTACTGGTTGAAGTGATTGATTTTGGAGTTTACTCAATTAGGGAAAGAAGGGAAGAGAGAAAACTAGAAGAGAGGACTAGAAGCCTTAGGGAAATCCAAGGACAGATGTAAGAGTGACTAAATGAGAAAGCTTAGAGAAAGTAGGTAGATGTGGCCGGAGAGAAGTTTGCATTTATTCCTTGGAGACTGAACTGTTTTTGATGATAAAGTCCAGGAACATTCATTTAAAAACAAAGGCTAAATTCAAGTGGCTGAACTGTATCACTTGAGGAAGGAAGTAAAGGGAGAAGAAAGGGAGGGAGGGAAGGAGAAAATGAGAAGGATGCTACTTCCAGATGTGTCCTTAGGATGCTGCTGCTGCAGGGATGCTTAGGAACCAGCTGTGGAAATCACTGCCAGACTGTTGCAGAATTCTGAGATTGCCAGTTTCCATGGCTCTCAAGCTGTTCTTGGTGCCTGAATAGAGAATGCTAGTGTCAAACTGGTTTCTCTGCCAACAAGGGTAATGGGAAAATATCAATGTCCTTTGTGATCTAGAAATAATCTAGTATGCAGTGATAAATCATGTATTTTTCATGGTTTAATTTTTATTTCTAGATGGGCCTATGTCTTTAGAAATGGAATCCAGTAGAAATGATACCAAAGATGATCTTGATGTAAGTATTGAAAGTGGAATTTTATCCATATATTCAAGAGCCTTTTAATCTCTTGGCTTACAAGAATAGAACATAAAGCTTCTTCTCTTTTTTGATAAATAAACTTCCTATGTAGCATTAAAATTCCTTATTTTCTGAATTGTAACCTGTGGAAATAAAGTACAACTTGCAGGCCAGAGGTTTTTTAGTTTACTAGTGGACTACAACTTTAGATTTCCCTCCTTGAATTTTATCTGAGTGTCTTAAAGTACATGTTCTAGTCAGCTTTTTCACTGCTATGACTAAAAGACCAGACCAGAACAACTGTAGAGAAGGAAAAGTTTATATGAGGGCTCACAGTTTTAGAGGTCTTAATTCACAGGCTATCTCCATTTCTTCGGGCTCAAGGTGAGGTAGGACATCACCATGGGAGAGTATGGTAGAGAGAAGCAGCTCACATCATGATCAGAAAGCAGAAAGAGAGCTGGGCGCAGTGGCTCATGCTTGTAATCCCAGCACTTTGGGAGGCCGAGACAGGAGAATTGTGAGTTCTCAGCAACAGTGAGGCGCTAAGCAACTCAGTGAGACCCTGTCTCTACATAAAACACAAAATAGGGCTGGGGATGTGGCTCAGTGAGTACCCCTGAGTTCAATCCCTGGTACCAAAAAACAAACAAACAAACAAACAAACCAGAAAGCAGAGAGAGAAAGAGACTCCACTGTCCAGATACAAAATATATACCTCGTAGCCACACCTCCAATGAACCACTTCCCAGCCACACCCCACCTGCCTGCAGTTATTACTCAGTTAATCCCATCAGGGATTAATTCACTAATTAGGTTAATGCTATGGTCCAGTGATTTCTTCTCTTAGCCTTCTTGCATTGTCTCACACTTGAGCTTTTGGGGATACCACATCTAAACCATAACAGTACACTTTTGTTGACTACAATTACAATATTGGTTTTGGCTACTTTGAAAATATAAGAATCTTGTTCTTTCTTGTGTTTTAGTATCTGGTTGATAAAAGATTGTATATTTTGATATTCTTGGACTATATTTGTGTTTTATCTTTAACCAGAATATTACTTTATTGATGGAATTTGTTTTCTGTTAAGTAAATTATTTATAGTAGATAAAATTTAGCCATTGGGTGAAAAGTGGAAAACTGAATCTTTCTTTGTAGCTTTCTGAGACTGTCACGGATGCTTTCCGCACATGTGCCTGTGTACTTTCTTGTAAGCCTAAGGTTTTCAGGAAAACTATTGCAGATGTTGTTGTTTTTTAAGTGACTGTTACCCTGTCAATTTGTTACAGAATTCAAATGTGCCTGATTCATCTCTGCCTGCTGAAAACCAAGCAACTGGTTCTCGCTTTGGTTTTTCACCTCTTCCTCCAATCAGAGGTCCATTGTTTCCAGTGGATCCAAGGAGTCAGTTCATGAGAAGAGGACCTTCTTTTCCTCCACCTCCACCTCCTCCAGGAAACATGTATGGAGCATCTCGAGATTATTTTCCACCTGGCCCACCACCCCCTCCATTCCCAAGTAGGTTTTGTTTTTTTTCTTTAAACTTTACCATGTGTTTGCAAGGTAAATCAGATGTTAATTTTTCTATTCATGTAGTAAGCAGTACAGTGGAGGAACAATTTTTTTAATGTTTAGTGAGTGTGCCATTACTTTTCCAACTGAAAAGGCAGCCAGCCATCAGTTGACCATAATGAGGCTTCAGGTGTAGGCAAAGTAGAGGCAGAGATCTGGATTAATCTAGACTTGAAATGTTTTGAAGAACAACTGAAAAATGACTAAGAGGGCAAGGCTGTTGATTACTGGCTGAAGTGATTGAAGTGATTAAGCTTGATTTGTCTTAATGATGTGGAATTATTTATGAATTTGAGTAGTTAAGAAAATCATTGACTTTTTGCAGGTCTTATATTAAGACTAAAATTATCTGTATATCATATGATAGAAAATATTGCAGCAGTTAAACTAATTATAATTTATATTTCAGAATTAAAATTAGTGGCTAAAGTATTTTAAAAAGTCTTTTTCATAAGTAGTAGTCTCATGTGGTCCTACTTACATAATGCCTAAGATGCATTTATCATGTTTAGCATATTTGTTGGATTTATTGAAATTTTTTCATGGTCTTATACATGAAAAAGAGAATTTTTTAAAAATTTTATAGTCATACTTTGCCATTCAGAACTATAGGTTTCTGCAGAATAAATTATGATTATCAAATAATAGACAAAAGCCCATTAGTTATCTGATGTAGTCATTCTTTTATTTCTTCTCTTTTTAGTTTAAGGTGAATTAAAATGAATTTTGGGGAATTTTAAGATAGTTGTTGGTTTAACTGGAAACATTTTAGTATAGTGTCAAGTCAGAATCACTAATCTGAATATTAAGTCTGGTGAAACTATTAATGTTTTTAAAGTAAGTTTTTTATATTTTGAAATAATTCTCTTTTTGAAAAAATGTTAAGATAGGATAAAAATTGTGTCTAAAATTAATGATGATATCATTAATCATATGTAGTTGAAGAAAGTACATTTTTCTCAATGTAAAAATTAATGTTAGATCAAATATTGTGTTGTCAAATTTTGAATATAAGAATGGGTATTGGAAGTTATAAGCAATGATTTAATAGGGCTATAGTACAGGTTCTTAAAGTTAAAAATGTCTTTTACCAATCTCTTTGAACAGTGAGAAATGTCTATTCACCGAGGGGTTTTCCTCATTATCTTCCCCCAAGAGCTGGATTTTTCCCCCCACCCCCACATTCTGAAAATAGAAGTGAGTTCCCTTCAGGGTTGATTCCGCCTTCAAATGAGCCTGCTATTGAACATCCAGAACCACAACAAGAAACCTGACAATATTTTTGATCTGTCTTCAAAAGTAATTTGACTTATCTCTTATTTTTAGTTTAAGTAACTGTTGTTACTTAAGTGATTATACTTTTGCTCAAATTGAAGCTTAATGGAATTATAATTCTCAGGATAGTATTTTGTAAATAAAGATGATTTAAATATGAATCTTATGAGTAAATTATTTCCATTTTATTTTATTCTAGATAGTATAACTATTTTAATTTGATTAAGCCACTATTACAAAAACAATAATGGGAGTTTTATATACATAATCTTGCAGTTGGGGATATTTTAAACTCCAAACAAAGGCTGTGTCTTTGCCAAGAAATGTATTTACTGATTGTAGTAAATGTGAAAGTAACTTTATGCTTAATGAAATACATTTTAATTGATTTAAAGTCTTGTTTGGCATTGATGATAATAAAAATCAGCCAGTTTTTTCATAAATATGGTTCCATAAATTAGTTTTTTTTTCTTGCACCAGTTACTTTGATGTGGGACTTTCTGATTTGATCATCTTACTAAAATGTGCCCTCTTGGTAATCTCAGCACTTTGGGAGGCTGAGACAGGAGAATCACGAGTTCAAAGCCAGCCTCAGCAACAGTGAGGCGCTTAGCAACTCAATGAGACTCTGTATCTATATAAAACACAAAACAGGGCTGGGGATGTGGCTCAGTGGATGTGGCTCAGTGAATGTGGCTCAGTGCCCCTGAGTTCAATCCCCAGTACTAAAAATAAAAAAAGTGCCCTCTTTCTTGCAAATGGACATTCATGACCCAAAAACAACAGAATACTTTTTTTTTCAGAGTGCAATTTGATTCACTGTACATAGATAGAGGATAACATATCAATTCTCTAGTTGTAAGTTGTATACAATCACAACATATATGCAGTCATACATAAAGTTAGGGCTATGATGACCATCATATTCCACCACCTTTACTGTCCCCATGCCCCCTCCCCCCTTATACCTCTGTGAACAGAGTTCCAGCATTGTTCCCATGTCCTTCCCCACATTATGGATCAGCATCCACTTATCAACAAGTACATTTGGCATTTGGTTTTCTGAGATTGGCTTACTTCACTTAGCATGATATTCTCCAACTCCATCCATTTACCTGCAAATGCCATAATTTTATTCTTTTTTATTGCTGAGTAATACAGAATACTTTTAATACTTTAAATATACTTTAAAAAGTCAAAATTGTTTCTATTGTAAAGAAAACCATGACATTTTTTAATGGTGAACTTTAGAATTTTGATCTTCTTTGTGGATTCACTGGTTTTTGTCTGTGATTTTGTTTTGTTTTTCACTATTCATTTTAATTCGTAAGATATTTACTATTTTCTGTGGGGAATGTTGGATTTGCTACAGGATAACTGTATTGAGGCAATGTGTAATTCTGAGCTTTGGATTCAGTATTTTTAGAGGATTTCAGGCTTGTGTCCTATTATTAGTCTTCTTGTACGTTCATATGATTATGAAAGGAAAGATAAGGAAGCTCAACTAATAAGTATCATGACACTTAGAAACGGTTGTTTTTAGTTGTTTATTTGGCTTTTTTCTTCAGTGGCAAAAGACGGAAGACTAAATATTCTTTTTTTTAAAAGTGTTATTGTATTTTTATACCTTTATTTTATTTGTTTATATTTATGTGGTGCTGAGGATCAAACCCATGCTAGGCAAGCGCTCTACCACTGAGCTATAGCCTCAGCCCCGACTAAATATTCTTGAACATGGTAGTGATGCATTTATAATTGGAACACTTAATGATAGCATTTCCCAGATGTTATTTGGAACCCTGGTCTTGTGTGTTATTTCTTTTTTTCTTCCATTACCTTCCCTACCTTGGAGAAAAAGGCCAAAAAGTAAGATTCCATGTGAAATGCTTGGGTAAAATATTAAACAAGGACTGTGAAAACATTGTTACATTAAATTTTGTTTGCTATGGTCTAAATGTTTCCCTCCAAAATTCACATTGAAATTCTAATGCCCAAGGTATTAGGTGCCACTCACCAGAACACTGACTTAGTGATGGTAGAAACAAAAAAAAGTCAGGTGAGAGAACAGGCAGGCAAGGCTTTTAGTAGGCCTTCTCTTGAGAGAAGGGAGATGTAGCACTGACAGGAGAGTGTCAGGCTGGTTTCCCAATAAAGGGAGAGAACTAGTTTTATTCTTGTGAAAGGGCTATTTGCCGGGGGAGGAGCTAAAGTTTAGGAATGTTAATTAGCTTTAGGTACATTTCACAGGTGTGTTTGTCTTTTTCTGTGAGTGTACTTTAACTCTGAGGAAGGCATGGTTAGTCAGTTGTCCTGAAGTCAAATGTTACTTTTTAAAATCAATGATACATTCTGTGTGAACATGTCTTTCTTGTGATGAGTTGCTATAGCTGTTAAGAGAACATGCAGGTAGAAAATAAAAGAGAACACAAATCATGGCAGATAACAAGTGCACTGGGAATGTGCTGTTTTGATGGCTTCTCAATTGTTATCCTTCATGTTGTTTGTCCTTGAAGAGTCATGGCAAGAGCATCCTGGCCCAAATGATACACCTGGTCTTTGAAGCTGATAAGGTGGTTTTGAGGGAGGTGAGTAAGGCATATAAAAGCTTTTAATATCTAACAATCTATGGATTAAGGTGGGATAGCATAGGGATAAACTTACACTTTCTTTTAATGTCTGTCAGGCTATGAGTTATGGTGGTCTCTAACTATCTGAGCATCAAGAGCTAGGGGCTTTGGGAGAGGATTGGGTCATGAGGGTGGAACTCTCATAAATGGGATTTGTGCTTTTAAAAGCCCCATGGGAGTGTTATAGATTGGATATGAAGTATCCTCCAAAAAGCTCATGTGTTAGAAACATGATAATCCAACACAGCAGTGGTAAGAGGTGAAATAATTAGATTATGAGAGCCATAAACTTAATCAAATTAATAATTTGAATGGATTGCTGAGTAGTAACTATACACAGGTGGGGTGTGGCTGGAGGAAGCAGGCCACTGGGGGTGTATGCTTTGGAGTATTTTGTCTTTAACTTATTATGTGTGCTCCCCGCCTCCTTCCTGGCTGCCATAAACTGAGCAGTTATCCTCCCCCATTCCCTTCCATCATGATACTCTCTCTTACCTTGAGCCCAGAGCAATGGAGTTGGCTGACCATGGACTGAACTTCTGAAACTGTGAACCCCAAATGAACTTTTCCTCTAAGTTGTTCTTGTCAGGTATTTTGATCACAATGAGGAAAACTGACTAGCACAGGGAGCTTATTGACCCCTCCTGCCATGTAAAGATGTGGCAAGAAGGCAGTATCTGTGAGTTAGAAAGCTAGCCATCTTTGGAAACCAAATTCATTAGAGCCTTTTATTGTCTTGGACTTATTAGCCTCCAGAACTGCAAGAAATAAATTTCTGTGGTTCATAAGTTTACCCAGTTTATAGTATTTTGTTATAGCAGCCTGTGTGGTCTGCTGTAACAAAAAAGCCAGATTTCAGAGGAAATAAAGACTACTTTTTAAAGATGGAGAATGAAAGAAGAGAAATAGGAAAGACATTATCTGAAACATTCCAATCAATTGAATTTTTTGTTTGTGCTAGAATAAGGGAGGCCTGTCATGGTTTAAGATAGAAGGAAAGTATGGAGGAGGAAGCAAATCAAACAACAGAGAATTGGAACAAACTGAGGAAGCAAAATCATAGAGGAGGACGGAAGACTATGGGGTAAGAATTTAGTAGAAGACAGGGAGGCTTGCTGTAGGCTGAGTAGCTTAATGTACTTTGGGCTTATACAATAAATAAACATTTAGCTTTGAAATATTTTTATTAAAGTAATATAAAAATTGAAATAAATCAAATAATAGAAAATATGATAGTAAGTTTCCCCATTTACTCTTTATCCTCAGTTCTATATCCTAGATAATATTTCCTGTTTAATTGGTTTTAAACAATTTAAGACTGTGTAAAAATTTCCCTATTTAATTCTGGTGCATCTAGAATTTTAGAAAATATGTTTGTATCTCTAATTCCTCTTTTACTAACATGATTTATCAATTTGTGGCCTGGTTCCTTGAGATGGAAGATTGGGATTTTGGTAACAATTTAAGTTTTGTATTGATATCTTTTAATCTTAATATCTTTAAACCTCTGTTAGTATCCCTGCCCTTAATTCTTCTTTCCTTCTTCCCCTACCCTGGCCAATGTAATTAATACTTTCTGTTAGCTATACATTTATATTTTCAAGTTTGCTAATAACTATACTATGCATACATATCTTCTGTAATTGTTCCATAGTTGATCTAAAATTTGAAAATCATTAAATAGCACTTGTGTTAATATAATCAGTTAAATATTATTCACTATCATATCAGATCATGTATTAAGTTTGTACTCTTTTGTTTATAAATTCCAGTGACATAATTTCTGGGTTACTCAGAAGAGAATGCTTTTTTTTTTTTGGTACCAGGGATTGAACCTCAGGGTTCAATCGACCACTGAGCCACATCCTCAGCCCTTTTTTGTGTTTTATTTAGAGACAGGGTCTCACTGAGTTGCTTAGCGCCTTGCTGTTGCTGAGGCTGGTTTTGAACTCGTAGTTCTCGTGTCTCAGCCTCCCAAAGTGCTGGGATTACAGGCGTGCACCACAGGGCCCCGCTAAAAGAATGCTTTTGATCCTCATGGTCAAATCAGTAATTTTTTCTTACCTCTCTCTTCACTCATTTATCAGTAATAACCTAAAATAATGACACATTTTAGTTTGCTTTATCCTTGGACAAATTGGCATTGGGGCCAATACTCCCTTCACTTTTCAAGTGTGTTTTATTTTTTTCCTCATGTTATTTGTCTTTATCATATCCAAATTTTAAAAAATTATTTATTTGTTCTTTTTATTTATATATGCCATCATATCCCTAGTTTTAAAGACTTCTTTCATATCTTTTCTGTTGAGTTTGTGTGTGTGTGTAATTTTTTTTTTTTTTAAGGTCTTTTGTTCTGAAGAGAGACCTTTGTGCTCCTACAGTAAAACAGATTGTTTTCTTTGTAAGCCCGTGAACAGAGTCCGCTATTTGACAGACTTCTTGGGATTGCTCATCTGGATCCTAGACCCTTTGTCTTACTGTTTTGTTTTGTTTTCTTTTCTTTTTTTGTTTGTTTTTGAGTCTCTTATTTTGCTGAAATTCACTGTCAAGTAAATTTTTAAAGAAAGGATATGTGGAATGTAAAATTTGTAAATTCTTTATCTCTTAAAATTTCAATCTTCTACTCCCTTTTATTGGTGTTAGTTTATTTGGATATAGAATTCTAGGCCAGACATTTTTATATTGTTCTTTTCATATCAGTTAGTCAATACTATTATGTTAAATGTTAGTATCATTGTTGCTGATGAGAAACCTGAAGAGAATTTTATTCTCTTTCCTTTGTTGATAACTCAATATTTTTTTATTTAAAAACTTAAAAGTTTTTTTTCTTTATCCTTGGTATTTTGAAATTCATAATGTGGTGCATCTATATGTGAGGCTTTTTTATTCAGTGTTATGTTAGTTCAGGTTCTTTGATAAGCAGTTCCAAGATGGAATTGGACATTGAGTGGAGAGTGAGGAAGAACACTGGGAAAGATTAAGAGAAGGGGGTGCAGAATTATGTGGAGAGAAGACTGTGATTCAGGTGTGACATCTGTGAATGGGAACAGGGAAGGAAAGAAGGTTGGATAGGAAGTTTCATAGTGTAGTGAAGCTCTGAGAAGAGGGTAAAGATTGCCCGTTAGCACAGTTCCTCACTGAGTAGAATGGCTCCTCTGTAGCCTCCCTGGTGTGTTCTGTCCTTGGCTTGGAGCAGCTCCTGGGAAGAACTTTGTTTTGGTGTGAGTGCTGAAGCACAGCAGCTAGGCTGTGGCAGGGTGTGTTCACATGGAAAAACTGGGCAGCTGTTTGATGGAGTCTAAGAGGATGGAAGGATGGACTAGTGACCTTTGGGATTATTTCCAAACTAATTCTCTGGATGTTAAAAGGAGAAACTTGTTTTTGCATCTAATACTCTATACTTTTCAAAACAGTCCTGTGAAGGAGTATTTTGAGTCTCTTTTTAGATATAGCCTTAGGAAGCAGGTTTATTTTTTATTCTTTAAATTTTTATTTGTTCATTTTAGTTATAGATAACAATATAATTTATTTTGATATATTTGTGTAAACATGGAATATATGTCAGAAACAGATACTTTAATTTGATTTTTAGAATCAAAATTATTTAAGAGGATGTACTTTAAAACTTTCAGTATGAACTGAACTTACTTCATTTTTCAATTCTGTGCCTGGATATCAGATTTTGGAAAACTAAGGATCAGACTTGGTTTGGTATGAGGTAAAGAAAATGCATAATCAGAAAATATATATTTTCTTGCCATTTATTTAATGTTCATTAATAGAGGAGAAACATTTCTTTCAATAAAAACTTAAGAGCCTTCTGTTTTCTGAATTGCTTTTTGTTTATGGAAGAAAGCTAACATTTTGGTTCTAATTAGTTGACCAACTAGATCTTAACCCTTTGCATTTGTTGACTGAAGTAGCATTTCACATACAGTGTGCGGCATTACTGAAAATAGTACCATCATTAGTTCATACTTTATTAGTTCATTATTTGCCTTGGATAGAGTTTGTGCCATGTTAAGTTCAGCCTGATTGTAAGGGTAAAGTCTTTAGTTTCTAAAGAAGCTAAAATGAGAGCATTGTTAAGATTGTGGATGCAGTTAAGAGTTGAAAAGTTCAAAGAAACAACCTAAACAATTAATATTTTGTTATTGCTTCACTGAAAAAAATTATATGACTGATTAAAGTTCATTTTCTTTCATAAGCTCACAGAATTATGAATCTTAGAAGGAAAACTCATAATCACTTTTAAAAATTTGTGACATGTTATTTTAATCACATGAATTTTTAGTTGTAATCCAAAGCAAACAAAGGGGGAAAAAAACAATAAAAATTAAGTGAATTTAAATTTATCTGTAAAGGCTAGGATTAGACAAGCTGACTTTCAAAATATTTTTCAGTATTGAAATTAAATGTCTAATATGATAAATTATAATAGATTGCTTTGGATTGACTGTTTTAAAAAATATTTCAGACTGGGGATGTTGCTCAGTGATAGAGTGCTTGCCTAGCATGAGTGAGGCCCTAGTCTTAATTCCCAGCAGCGTGTGTGTGTGTGTGTATGTGTATGCATATATAGATGAATGAACGCATAAAAAAACAAACATTTCAAATATAAGTTGAATTAGAGGGTTGGAGGTCTAGCTTAGAGTCTAGCTGGAGTGTTTGTCTAGTATGTATGAGGCCCAGAGTTCAGTCCTCAGCACCATGGGGAAAAAAATTGGAGCGCTCTGTCATTTTAAAAATTAATGTATCATTAGCTTTAATAACAAATAAGTTTCAAGAAAACAGAGAATGAGTAATTTTAGATTTAATTATTTCACAGAACATAACGAGAATGTTAGCATTTCATGGCTGAGGTGAACTAAGAATTGAGGAAGAAAACTTCATTTTTCAAAGGGATGTTTAGTAACAAAAATATTTTGTAGTTTATTATTAAAATGCTCTTTGTAATTTTTAATTAGAAGCAATAATGAGATAAAATATGGACTAGCTTAAGAATTGAGCACCATTATATTATATTTGCTGTGGCCAAAGTTTTTTTTTTAATTAATTTTTTGTAGTTGTATATGGACAGAATGCCTTTATTTTATTTGTTTATTTTTATGTGGTGCTAAGGATTGAACCCAGTGCCTCACATGTGCTAGGCAAGTGCTCTGCCACTGAGCTACAGTCCCAGCCCCAAAGTTGTTTTATTTATAAGAGATAGAACTTTTTTTTTTTTTTTTTTTGATACGAGGGACTGAACTCAGGATTACTCGAACACTGAACCACATCCCCAGACCTTTTTTGTATTTTATTTAGAGACAGAGTCTTACTGAGTTGCTTAGTGCCTCACTGTTGCTGAGGCTGGCTTTGAACTCACGATTCTTCTGTCTCAGCCTCCCAAAGCTGGGATTAGAGGTGTGCTCCATATCTATCCAAACAGTCTCATGTTTTCTCCTCCTTGATTCAGTAATTCTTCTTTCTTAAAAAAATTTTTTTATTTTACAGTAGAATGCATTTTGACACACTGTACACAAATGGAACGTAGCTTCTCATTCCTCTGGTTGTACATGATGCAGTCATTCCAGTAGTGTAATCATACATGTATATAGGGTAATAATGTCTGTTTCATTCTATTGACCTTCTCATCCCACAACCCGACCCCTTCCCTCAATCCCCTCTACACAAACCAAAGTTGCTTCATTCTTCCCTATCCCCCCAACCAGGGGGTCAGCATCCGCTTGTCAGAGAAAACATTTTGGTTTTGGGGGGATTGGCTTATTTCACTTAGCATGATATTCTCTAGTTCTATCCATTTACCTGCAAATGCCATAATTTCCTTCTTTAAGGCTGTCTACTATTCCATTGTGTGTATGTACTACATTTTCTTTATTTATTCTTCTGTTGAAGGGCATCTAGGTTGGTTCCATAGTTTAGCTATTGTGAATTGAGCTGCTATAAACATTGATGTGGTTGCATCACTATAGCATGCTGATTTTAAGTCCTTTGGGTATAAACGAAGGAGTGGGATAGCTGGGTCAAATGGTGGATCCATTCCACGTTTTCTGAGGCATTTCCATACTGTTTTCCATAGTAGTTGCACCAGTTTGCAAACCCACCGGCAATGTATGAGTGTACCTTTTTCCCCACATTCTTGCCAATAGTTATTATTGTTTGTATTGTTGATAATTACCATTCTGACTGGAGTGAGATATAATGTTAGAGTAGTTTTGTTTTGCAGTTCTCTAATTGGTAGTAATGATGAACAGTTTTCAGTACTACTTCTTAAAGAGTCAGTTTATGTTTTATTTTACTGCTTTGTCATGAATTTCAAACCTTTCAGCCAGGTTTCTCATCCTGTTCTACATCCTATTAAGTGCTTATCCAGTTTCCCTCTTTGGAGTATTCTCTGCATGCAGTGATATTAATGCTAAGCCAAATATGCTGTTCATTCAACAAATGTATATTGAGAGTCTGTAATGTGTTAGGTATTGTTCTAAGTGTTCAGGCGACAGTTGTGAACAACAGATAGGTTTTGCTCCCATTGGAGCTTACCTTCCATTAATAGTGGGCAAACAGACCTTAACAAATAAAATGTAAAAGAAAATTTAAACATAATAATTGTGGGTAGTCAAGAAAAGCTGCTTTGAGAAGTTGAATTTTGAACTGAGTTGTGAATAATGAAAAACATATGAATATGGAAGAGAACATTCACTAAAAAGGAGACTAATGCAAGTATGGCTTTGGATGAAAAGGAGTAAACTTTCACTTTGAAGAGAAGAAAGATGGCCAGCATGGTGTAGTGTAGTGAGCACAGGAGAGAGAGAGAGTGAGAGAGATGAGGTAGAGAAGTGGATGAGGCCAAGCCAGCCTTGGAGGGCCATATCAGAGTCAAGATTTCATTTTAAGCAAATGGGTAGGAAATTTTTACATGACCTGACAATGTGTCATCTGAAAACCATTTTTATTTGTATGGGGAGAGTGAACTGAAGGAGAGAAAAGAATCAAAGCAAAAAAGTAAAGAGACTAAGAAATAGTACAGCTCATGTAATGGTGACCAGAAGAGAAGGGAAAGAGTGAGAAGTGGATGGCTTTGGGATGTATTTTAAAGTTATTACCAGGGACTTCCTGATGGAGTAGATGTAGAAGATAGATCATGGATGACTCAAGTTTTGATCTGAACATTTGGGGGAATAATACCATTTATGAAAATGGGAGAAACTAAGCAGGAAATAAATTTCAGAATGAAAATCAAGAATTCTGTATTGCCGTGTTGAGTTGGAGATGCCTATTTAGACATCCAAGTGGAGATGCCAAGATGAAAGTTGTATGCATCTGGAACTTTTGGAGGTGGCACGTTAGGATTAGGGAAATGAATCTGGGTCATCAGCATAAAAGTATCTGTGGGAGAGGATGATGAAATTACGTAAGGAAGGAACATAGAGAAGCTTTGAAAACTTGCACAGCTTATATCAAGTAAATATAGATATCATTTTAAAATTCAGTTTAGAAAACTTTGTGATACATGTAGGAGAGAGAGTAAAAAAGAATGCCTCCATGATATCACTGAAAACTATGCCCTTCCTTTCTAATAAAGTTAATCCTTAGAATGCTTCTTCCAAGTTGTGTCCACTGGCATGGTTTCCTCCTCTATGGTAAGAACATTTTATTTTAATCCCTTTTAATTAAGGGAATTAAGCTCAGAATGAGTGAAAACTTTCCTGCTTAGATTTTATTAATCTTTTGCCATTCACTATTCCAGTAAAAAAGACCTTATCAAAGGGAATGGTCTGTCTCAGACCATGTTTTGCTCTCACTGTTGTCCACCACAGTTGTTTATTGACTGCCATGCTGCCACCTGATTTTAGGAGATCTTTGCATTCATCTGTTTCTTAGTAGGTTGTGCTATAGATATGTATTACAAACACAGCATAATTTGGCTACATACAAAGTTAACCCCTCTCTCCAGTTCCTTGAAAGAATGTGACTTAGCAAATCTTATGTGGAGTTGCATTTATTTTCTCTCAAATGTGATTATATACTGGGAATCTGATTTTTCTTGTGCTAGAAGATTACTCCTAGAGCACTTTGAGTAGCACAAACCATTTTAAATGGCATTTGAGAAGATTTAAAGTATTTCAGTACTTGAAAATAAACCTTGAAGTATTTAAAAATTCTGTCTGGAATGTTCCAGTAAACCAGAACATTCTAATGTTCTAATGGTGATATTAATATTTCTCCAATAATGCTAAATGTGATCTACATGTTACAAAGTATTCAGGTGCAAAAGAACTTGGCAATGTTTACATTAAGATGATCTCTTACTGGAAGTGTTCAGTTTCTCTGTGTTCCTTCATTAGGTAATTTCATCATCTACTCCTACAAATACTTTGAAAGCTAGTGTTTTTTCCTAAAGTTAATTTTGACTTTTTTGCAGACCCTTTTACTTTTGACTTTTTAATATAATGTGTATTCTAATAGATAATATGGTATTTAGTCACATGTTTAATTTGTACAATACATTAGACATTAACTTTCCACACCTATTGTATTGTCTTTAAAACTACTTGGTGATTAGGTAGAAAAGCAATTAATATTCCTCTGCTACAGTTGGAACTGGTAATATGCCTGTGTTGGTCTGCCTTTCAAAAAGATGGAGACCTTTAAATAAGCAACAAACATAATTACAATACCAATACCTGTTAAAATCCCAGCAGTTTCCTACCATCATCAAATATATAACATTCAATTGCTTAATATCATGAAATATCCATTCACATTTTCTCAGTTGTTCTCAAAAGATTTTTTTGTTTGAATCAGTATCGAAATAAGATCTAAATACTGTGTTTGGTTGATAAACTTTTTAATCTTACTAGGTAGGTTTTCCTCTTCATTTCTTTTTTTTTTTTCACATTTTTTAAAAATTACAGATGGACACAATACCTTTATTTTATTCATTTATTTTTATGTAGTGCTGAAGATTGAACCCAGTGCCTCATATGTGGTAGGCAAGCACTCTACCACTGAGCTACAGCCCAGCTCTCTTTTCATTTCTTTTTTTTTAGTTGTAGACGGACACAATATCTTTATTTTATTTATTTACTTTCTATGTGGTGCTGAGGATCGAACCCAGTGCCTCACGCATGCAAGGCAAGTGTTCTACCACTGAGCCACAATCCCAGCCCCCTCTTTTCATTTCTTAATGGAGAAACCAGGTCATGTGTTGTGTGGTTTCTCACAGTGCTTCTATGGCTACAACTTCATAGCATTATTTAACATTTCCTTGGCCTCTTGTTTGGTTGTAAATTAGTGGTTAGCTCTAGAAACCTCATTTGTATTTTGCTTAAATCTTTCTTCAATTATTAATTCCAAAGTTTTATTATTTCAGAAAAATTTTCTCTTTAGGACCTGATTAATTGTACCTTTTGAGTCTTTAATAACACTTCTAAATTCCTTAATGTCTTGGGCTATGGAAAACTTAAGCATGCTTAGCCTGTGTTGTAAGAAGGGCAAATTAATAGTCAATTGAAGTTAAACTTATCTTCACTATTTTTCATTGTTTTTCAAATTGCTGAATATTTGTACTCGCCTTAAATTTTGAAGTAGTTTGTCCTTAGGGTGTGTGTTTTATTTTAGTACTTAAATCTGTATAAAGAAATCTTAAGGTCTCAGCTAGTGGGTATTTCAATAAAATTATAATATTCTTTTTTTTAAAATTTTTTTTGTAGTTATAGATGGACAACATGCCTTTATTTTGTTTGTTTATTTTTATGTGGTGCTGAGGATCGAACCCAGTGCCTCATGCGTGCTAGGCAAGCGTTCTGCCACTGAGCCACAGCCCCAGCCCAAATTATAATATTCTTATTGGTATATTTTCAAAGAATCTGCTATGTAAAAAGATAATTTCCTTATTTTGGAGAAAGGATGCCAAAATAATGTATTGATTTTATTAGGAAGAAATCATTCAGCCAATGTGTTAACAAAACTGTGATTTTATCAACTAGCCTTTGAAAAATGTCCTCCATTTGTTGGATTCACAGATACAGTTGACAATATTTATAAAGGACAAAAATTATGTATATCCTAAGCACTTGAAAATATCCAACAATATATTACCTCAGGTAAGTAGAGGTCTTAGTTTCTAGTAATAATACAACTACAAGGTAGTACCTAGTTTTATAGTTATCTTGTCCAACAGTAGGTAGGCTAACCATATACCAAGTATGTAGATTTCTTATAAAAACTAGGATAAAATAAAATTAGATATAATAAGTTTCTCTTTCCTACATGTTTTCACATATACATAACTATGTATATTTTAGACATAAATTCACATGCCAATATGATCATTCTATTGCTTTGTGATTCAGTAGAATTAGTGATACATATGCACAAATACACCATGGGCAATTAATGTATTTCAAGAAATATAGCAAGAATCCTGGTATATGAACGTGGATAAAATTTAAATACTGTGCGTCCTAAAACTAAGTGCCAAATAGTACTGTATAGTCAGTGTCTGAGAGTGGCTACACAAAGATGGTATAATATAGGGGTGAGTTTAAAGTCTGCCAGAGTTACTAGCTTCAAGACTAGACATGTCATGTCTAGTCCTCATATATAAAACAAGGATAATATTTATTCTAGGGTTGCTATGAGAATCAAATGAGAAAATGCTTGTGAAGTACTTAAAATCATGTTTGACACACAATAAATATTTAATACATGTCAATTATGTTATTTCTCAACTAATTTTTCCAATGTTTTCTTAGAGAATTCCTTAAGTGAACAGTTCTGGATTAAAGCCTGTTCTTTTTTTTAAAGACAGTTATTCAGTGTCATGATCAGATGATTACATTTAGCAATCAACAGCATGGGTGCAAAAAAAAAAAAAAAGCCTACTTAAAACCCTTTGTTGGAATGCTTTACACTTTCCACAGAACAGAAACTAAAATAACCTGTTACACAATTAGTCACAAATACAGTCTTTGAGGTTTTTTTGCCCATACATGAGTGTTGTCCAAACCATGTCTTCTTTGTAGCAGCTAGGCCCTGCCATAACTGTGCTAGGCTGAGTTCACAAATGTGTTGTAACTTATAGCTTCCCTGTCACTTCTCTGGCTCACCTCTCTGCTAAGCTGTGTTTCCTGGTTAAAACTCTCTGTCACTGCCATAGCTACTGCTGCTGCTGGAACTGCCATAGCCACCTTGGTTTCGTGGTTTGGCAAAGTATTGGCCTCCACCACCATAAGGTCCAGAGTTTCTGCCTCCAGAGTTTCCACCCTTCATGAGTCTAAAAGTTGATGACTGATTGTTGTGATTGCCAAAATCATTATAGCTTCTACCATCTCCAAAATTGCTTTCATCATTACCAAATCCATTGTAGCTCTCCCCACTGCCACCATATCCACCACCACCACAGCTGCCACCGAAGCCATTATGACCACCAAGGTTCCCTCCACCACCAAAATTGTCATTTGCACCAAAACCACCAACATGACCACCACCAAAGTTTCCAGAACCACTTTGATCTCTTTAGATTAATGAAGCAATAGTCATCTCTTGCTTTGACAGGGCTTTCCTCACTTCATAGTTGTGGCCATTCGCAGTATGGTATTTCTGAATGACAATCATATCCACAGAGTCATGGTTGTCAAAAGTCACAGAAGCAAAGTCCCTTTTCTTGCCACTGCTTTGGGCAGTCATGATTTCAATAACTTCAATTTTCCTGTACTATTCAAAATAATCTCGTAGGGGATGTTCTTCAGTGTCTTCTTTAATGCCACCAACAAAGGTCTTTTTCACAGTTAAGTGGGCCCCTGGTCTTTGAGAATCATCTCTTAAGACGGCCCTCTCTGGTTCCATAACTCTTGCATCCACCTTGTGTGTTCTTACATTCATGGCCGCATCCACTTCCTCCACAGTGGCATAAGTGACAAACTCAAAGCCCCTGGAGCACTTGGTGTTTGGGTCTCTCATTACCACACAGTCCATGAAGGTTCTCCATTGCTCAGAATGGCTTTTCAGACTCTCATCAGTTGTTTCAAAGCTCAGCCCTCTGATGAATAGCTTCTGCAGCTGTTCTGGCTCTTTAGGGGACTCTGATTTAGACATGACAGTAGCAGGAAGAGAGACTTTCTTAGCGGCATTCATGGGCAGAAAGGAGTAAACTAAAGCCTATCCTTTTACACATGAATTTTTATTTTCCATTTTAGTGGAAATGTTTCTAAAATATATTAAATGCCACCTTGTTACACATTGTGTAATAGTGTATTTCCATATTGCTTCAGGGTATTTCATGCTGAGTGTGGTGGCACATGCCTATAAATTGTAGCTACTAGAGAGGCTGAGGCAGGAGGATTGAGTTTGAGGCCAGCCTTGGTAACTTAGTGAGATTCTGTCTCAGAGTAAAAAATAAAAAGGGCTGGGGATGTAGTTCGGAGATGGAGCGCCCCTGGGTTCAGTCCCCAGTACAAACACAAAAAAAAACAAAGACAGGTTTTGTATTTCAAGCTTGGTATAGGGTGTGGAAGTCTGTTGCAGAGCTCTTCACCGTGGTTTAAGATGTTACAGTCTCCCTTTCAGGTGCGTATCCTTCTGTGTTCTTCCCTTCCCTTCTGATCTACTATAGACAGGGTAACCAGATGTGAAGGCTTATTAGAATTACGCTGAAAAGAAAAAGTGAGCTAAAAGAAAGTGGGAATGGCTCTCCTGAGTGTGACATCTTGAAGCATTAGTGAAGGAACTAATCAAGCTCCACAAACCTTATATTCACTTCTGGATCCTTGGCTATACTTCAGGTAGCTACAGTCGTTGTATGTAGTGTCCATATTAAATATGACTCTAGCAACAATGGTGCTTTAAAATGTGATGTAGTCAACGTCAGAGACCTTTTCAACTTTATTGAGGTGTGATTGACAAAAATTGCATGTATTTAAGGTACAACATATTTTTATATACGTATTCATTGTGCAGTGAATACAACGATCACATTGATGTCTCCATCACCACGCGTAGTTACCGTATTTTGTCTGTGGTGAGAACTTGAGATCTACCCGTGGCAGATTTCAAGTATATATTCTCATCACTGTAATCATCATACTGTATATTAGAACCCAGAACTTAACTGCAAGTTTGTGCCCTTTGATCAGTTTCTCCATTTTTATCCTCACAATGACATTTAAAAAAATCCATTTAGAACTCTGAGTAGATTTTTGAGAACCTTGGACTATGCGACGACTGCATCCACGTGTGGGTTGAAGGCAATGCTCTTTTGCCTTGGTCACATATTCAGCCAGGATTCAGTATTCTGTCCTTTTTCTCTGGTCACTTCTATAGTTTGAATGTTTGTCTCCTCTAAAATTCACAGGTTAAAAACTTAAGCTCTAATACAATGGTGTTGGCAGGTGGGTCTTAAAAGGGAAGTGTTTAGGTCTTGGGGGCAGAATCTTCATGAATGGACTAATGGCCCTATAAGGCAGCCCTGGGGTGATTGGCAGAGCATTTGCCTAGTATGTGTGAGACCCTGGGTTGGATCTCCAGCTCAGCAAAAATAAAGAATTAATTAAAAAGGGTTTGTGGGAGCAGGCTCACTCCTACACTCTTCTGTTTCTTCTGTTGCTCCTCTCTGGACAGTGTAGCATTTAAGGTACCATCCTGGAATGGGAGGCTGGGCTCTCACCAGACACCAAACCTACCAGCACACTAACTGAGAAATCATTTTCTGTTCTTTATGAATTACTCAGTCTCAGGTATTGTAGTATAGCAGCACAAAACAGACTAAGACAGTCACACTTTAGACTCTGCCAGGATTATGAACCAAGTCAATCCAGAAAGAAGCATTTATTGATAACTTGGATTGTATTGGCATTTTAAATTACAAATTATTTTTAAAATATAGAAAAGAAAAAATAATGTAATGAATATCCTTTTAGCTATTACATGGAGCAAAATTTAACATTTTGCTGTATTTTTTAAAGAAAAAAGTTAAATAAACCCTCCTGCCCACTCATCCAATCTTTGCCCTTGAGTTCCATAGTTAAGCACTCTTATGAAGAGAGTGTGAATATTATTTTTCAGTTAAATGTGTTCATATATAATCTGTAGGTTTATTCTTCCTGGCTTTAAAACATATACATAAATAACATCATTGAATAGGTCCTTTTAAAATATGGTTTTTAATACTTTGAGACTCATTCACGTTGGTAAATGTGTGTGATTCGTTCATTTTGACTACTGCGTAGTGTTTCACATATTAATATGCCACAACAGATTCATTATTATTAATGGACACTGAGGTTGCTGCTGGTTTTTCATTACAAACAATGCAGAAATAAGAATGCTAGTTCTTTATCATATGGGCAATAGTTCTATAGAGCTGTAGTTTTCAAATTGGGGAACATTCCCTCAGAACAGAGACTTTCCAAGCACTATGCAGGTATACTTACAAGAAAATTCATAGAATTTCACCTCCCATATTCTTTCCATAGCTGTTCTGCCTAGGGGTGAATTTTTCAAGGTGGTGTAGTTCTCTTTTCCTAATCACCCAACCCCCACTTTACAAAAGGAACTCTACCTCTCACCCAGTTCCAGGCTTAACTGCAGTGCATGACACTAAGGTGTATAAATTTATGGACCCCTAAAGAGACAATTTAGAATATTGGAGTCAGTGCTGAGAAAGTGAATAACTCTGATTGCTTTTGATCAGTTGGCTTATATAAAATAATTTTAATGGTAGATCAGTTTTACCTCCCCCTCGCCATATGGTCAGAATTTCAAAGGAACACCATTGGTTATCACAAAACATTTTCTTTTTTATTTACTTATTTATGTGAAAAAGATTTCTTAACACTTAAATTCAGTTCTAACACCTGTAAAGCCAGGAGACCAAAAGGTGGCAAATAAAACCGCTGGGTAAAGCTTTATTGGGAAATACGCTTCTGGGCGAATCCCCTCTCCAACAGCGTGGGTCGGGAGAATTGCATAGGTGTTCCATGGTACAGAAATTTGAAGACCTCAGGAAGGGGAAGGCTTAAGGCAGAAAGAGAAGGGTTTGAGGTAGGAAGAGGAGGTATCTGGAGTCCTGTGTTCTCTGGGGTTGATCAGGGGATCCTGCTGAGGTCAGAGTCCTTCCGGGATGAGTCAGGAAAAGTCCGCTGATTGTTAGGAGGTGCCATTACTGCATAAGTATCAGCATCTGGTTGGCTGTTCCTTTGCGCTTGCAGGCTGCTTGATGCTTTGTTCCCTGTGGGGTGTTCGCCATATTGTGTGGTCTGCGTTGGCCTCGCAAGAAGAGACGCGAGATCTTGAGCTGACCTAACAACACCTATAGTCCCAGCTACTTGGGAGGCTGAGGAAGGAGGATAGCAAGTTCAAGGCAACTTAGTGAGACCCTATCTCAAAAATAAAAAGGGCTGAGAGTAGCTCAGGGGCAAAGTAGCTCAGAGGATTGAAAGTACTGGGTTCCATCCTCAGTACTGGAAAAAAAAATTGGTTGTAACAAATTTATTCTTTACAGCCAACCTAAATTTTATATTTTTGATAAATTACATATTTAATATATGTAAAAACTAAATCTAGGACAAATTTGAACAGTTTTATGGATGTAAGTTTTAAAATTATACATTGTTATAGTTTAGATATGAAGTGTTCCCCCACAAGCTCCTATGTTAATGCAAGAGGTGAGATGATTAGATTATTAAAGCCATGATCTAATCAGTTGTGTGGTGCTGGGGCTGTGACCCAGGAAGCATGGTTGGGGCTCGGCAAGTGGAAGAAGGTGGAAGATGCAAGACAGTAGACATGCTTTATTCAAAGGTGGCAACAGCCTCCAGCTTCAGGTTTAGCTCCCAGCCAGTTCCATTTTGCCCTAGTCAGTTCCATTTAGCCTCCCATGAGCCATTTCCATAGGCCCTTTTTATATGGTGGCCAAAGAAGGCATGCTGCCAAGAAGTTACATAAGTGGATGCATGCTCACAAGCAAATATATATGACCTTTAGTACATATGGTGAATCTGAGTGTTTCTGGCTTTGACTACACACTGACCATAACAGCTAATTCATGGCCTTGGTTATAAACTAAAAACGGCCTGCTGAAAGCCATGGCAAGGAAGCCATTTTGGGCTCCAATAAATGGATTAACTGATTTGATGGATTAATAATTTGAATGGATTACTAGGTGGTTAGGCAGATGAGGCTTGGTTGTAGGAAGTGTGTCACTGGGGGGCATGACTTGGGGATTATATTTATTGTCCCTGGCTTCTCCTGCTCTCTCTCTGCTTCCTGGCTGCCATGAGTGAAGCAGCTTCCCTCCACCAAGCCATTTCGCCTGATGCTTTGCCTCACCTCTAGGCTAGAGTGATGGAGTCTGGACTATGGACTGAACTTCTGAAACTGTGAGTCCCACATAAACTTTTTCTCCTGTAGTTTGTTTTGTCACTTTTTTTGGGTCATAGTGATGAAAAGCTGACATAAATATTTTCAATTTATATGCAAAAAGTTGCAGAACACATATAGGTAATCAATGAAAGACTCTCTAGCCAAGTATGTTACTTTAAAAAAAAATTTAAGATGGGTTGTGCTGAGTTGCCCAGGCTTGCCTCGAACTTGTGACCCTCTTGCCTCAACCTCCAAAGTAGCTGGGATTACAGGCATGCACCATTATGCCCCAAACTAAAAGTATATTAGGATAAAATGCTGTGGGATGGTTGGAGAGGATACATGTAGCAGTCCTGTTTGATGAGAAACCAGTTTAGATGGGAAATTTAATATAAAGAATTCTTAACTATGATGTAAATTATAAAGTCACTATTTGGCACCCTAGGAATGAACGGCACCCAAAGAAAGTTTGGGTTCAGGCCCAGGGATAGTTCTGCAAGGCCTGAGCTGGTCTGGAGTTGCTTTGTAAGCAACAGGCAAGGTTCAGAGCACAGGTGGGGGAGTGCACTAACAGCGAAAAGTGGCAAGGACCTACACTAGGAGCCCCAGGGGCTGATAGGGAGAACCTTAAAACTGGCAAATGAAGTGCCTCTAGTTTCTGGGTGGGAAGGGTGAAGGAAGACCCAGCTGCAAGTTTACTGAAGAATGCATTCAGGGTTAAAAGGCAATAAACTGATAACTGACATTATATGAAGTCAAGGAATAAAATGAGTGATATAAAATTTCCAAGTGATCAAGAGCTGCTTTTTAAAAAATTTTTTAAAAAGTTATAGATGGACGCAATATCTTTCTTTTATTTTTATGTGGTGCTGAGGATCAAACCCAGTGCCTCACACATGCAAGTGTGCTACCACTGAGCCACAACCCCAGCCCCAAGAGCTAATTGCTTTTTAATAGATGGGTATTCTAATTGAAGTTCCAAATGTTTTCTTCTTCCTTGCCAATACATTGTATCCTTGCCTTGGTTTTAAAAATCTTTCAGAATGATTTAGTTTTGTCCTAAAAGCTTACTGATAACACCTTCCATCTTTTTTCCACAACCAACAACCCTAATTAGTGGACTGTACCAAATACCAAATACCCTCAAGGCTACCTAATGAGTCCTGGAGTGGCTGAGAGCCTGCTGATGGTTTCAATCTGTTGAGCAGCAAGAGGGAAGCTGGGTCTGTCAGTGTTCCTTGGGTAGAGAGCAAACTCAATCATGACGCCCTGGCCAGATAAGAGTGCTGCACTGGGCTTCATGGACAAGGGTCTAGGAAACTGGGAGTACGTGTACCAGTTGTCCAAAGGTCACACAGGAAGCCTGCATGTGTGATATGCCCCAGGTGTAGCTAGTTTGGGTTGAAGGGGTTGGGAGCTGTGCAGCCTTCATATATCACATACTTGTGTGTTGATAACTAAGGTGTGCTCTCAGTGGTGTCTCAACTCGTAGTTTATGCTTGGGAATCACAAATTATAGTTTCATCATTGTTTTGAAATACTTGTAATGAAAATATCCATTTAAATTGAAACTAATTTACAGGAAATCTGAATCTATCTCTACCAAAGGAAGAGTTGACTGCTAAATTTCTTAAATTCACATGTGGCATTGTGAATCTCACTATTATGTATAATCATAGTGCACCAATAAAAAATGTCTTAAATTCAGCTGTATACATTTTTAGAATGGGAATCTCATGAATATAGGAGACCAATAGAGTAGAGGAAGGAGATGGAGAGGAAGGAGAGAAGGGCCAAAGGCAGTACTGGGGAATGAAACCTACCAATTTATGCTATGTCTATGTTTCAATATACCACAACCACTCACAAACACACACGTCATTATAATGCACTAATCAAAACAATGACAGAAGGGAGATCAGTAATACAGAACATGTGGATTGGGAAGGAGGCGAAGGAAAGGGAAGGTATCTGGGAATGAGATTGATCAAACTGTTATGTGCATGTACAAATATGGCATAATGATCTATTATGTATGATAATGCACCAGTAGAAAATTCTCTATGTCAGGACATGGAAATGGTTGGGAATCACTGATTTAGATAATGCAGTGTAGTCCTTGTGCATTATTTACACCAGCTTGTATGTTACTCTATGAGCATTGCATTGTTACTGGCTTCACAAAGATCCATTTGGATTCATGTTATAAGCCCTAGGAGGCTAGTTTCTGCATTCTTGTGTTCAACTGAAAGCACACTGTTCTTCCTAAGCCTCATCCCGGCTTCTTTATCCCTAGGGGGGTGGGAAATTAGGACAATAATTTTAGATATATATTTCATATAGTTTAGTAAACTATGTTGAAACTATTCAGTACCTTTGTTCAATGATGATCTTGTATGTCTATGAGATATCAGACTAACAACAGTTGAGAATTTCAGTGAAGAATCAGTTTTAGATAACCAAGTCTAATCTTCATTTCAGAGGTGAGAAAACTGAACCTCAAAGAGAGGTCAAAGCTCAAGCAGCATTAGAGCCAAAGCTCAGACCAGAAAACAGATACTGAGCCTCCCAGTTAGGGCTTTACCACATCAACCTTCGCTTGATTGCTATTCATATTTATTAATAAGACTTTCTTTTTATGAACATTTTGGGTACATTTTAAATACATATTTAAACACACTAACTCAAAGGAGTTAGAGGTGTGTCCAAGAAATAAGGAATTGATAGGTCTAAGGACAATTCCTTTTTTCCTTTTCAGTGTACATCAGACATTGACAGTGAAATATAACAACCACTTGTTATTTGAAGTTTCTACTCAGGAACAGTTACAAATGAAGTGCCGTGAAAATACAGAAAGGGATCAGGGAAGGCCAGAAATGGTTGCTTATGCAAGTAGCCCTTGCAAAGGCATGTAGGTGTGTGCCTGGCATTGTGTGTGCTCTCCAGTGTTTGTGTGTTGCAAGGAGAGGTTGCTTTTGGTAGAGGTGCTGAAAGTTCTCAGATTGTGGCTAGACAGGCATCTATGGTTAGTTTTGAGAATTCCAGTCAGTGTGTTTAACATTGTTTCTGTGTGGACCATGTCCAAATTGCCAAACCACTCTTGGAGGTACACCTGGAATGCAGCTGCCTTGCTTTCTAGCCTCTTCAGAACAACTCTTTTTGAATAACAGATTATTGGAAGATGAGGCATGGCCTAAAAGAGTCAAAGTCTGGAATAATTAAGGAAGGGAAGATGGAAGAAGGAAAAGAAGCCATTTTTTCCCTCATAAATAAGAGCTGTTTTTCTCAATAACCCAAGAATAGAGATCACAACATCAAAGCAATAAAGGGGTTTATGAAGTATTTAATACTGGCAATTCTAAGTATTTTTGCATATAGTGTAAGAATTTTAAAAAATAAGCTCCTATAGTCTATAAATTTTTACTATATCAATAATGTGAGTACATAATTCACTACGATTGTGCTAACCAGTCTAGTATTTGCTTTTAAGTTTTTTTGTCAAAGTAAATTTATTTAAAAATTAAAACCCTCCATTCAGACTAAGACTTTATATATTTCCAGACTAAAACTTTTTATGATATATTCCCAAATTTAAGCTTTGTTGCACCAGAATACAACAGCAGCTAACATGATTATATACACTATAAGGATTACTGCAGTTTATTTAACACTAAAAGTTTTCATGCTTTATATACAATAAAATATTACAATGATCACTTTTTAATGCTTTATTCATTGATTAAAAGAATATACATTTAACATAAACCATACAACATCAGTCATCAGGTCAAACATTCAGCTGGTTTCCTTACAGTTTCTGTCAGGAGTTATTTTATCTGATCACATATACAAGATAAAATCTCACCACATCTGGCATTTACACACACTGTGCCAGTGGATTCACACTACTGATGTACATATAAAATCCGCATGGTATGTGCTCACTGGAGACAAAACAGTGCACACCTGTCAAAAGGTCATTTAATATAAGATGGTAAAACCATTTGTAAAACATATAAACTTTTTCCATAAATAGAATCATATCTGGACATCTGTTGCATAAATTGTGTTTCCAAAGCTTACAATAGAGCAGCCAGGTCTCAGCACTGCTGGGCACCCACGTTGGCTACTTACTTTATTATTGCAGACTGTCCTTTAACATTAAATGCACAACATTCGTACCACTTAAAACTGGGGTCAGGTGGAAGTCTCACAGAGACCACGTCTGTACCGCGGTTGCCCTGAACAGTTAAATTGGCTTTTAAAGCCTCTCAGATATAACAAGGTTTTAAAACATACTTCATGGAATGTTCTTCATGTATCATAGCAGCTCATACCTGTGATAGAACAAGCTTTCATTTTTTTCCTTTCTTTCCTTTACATTCACTATTCACAGTGAAACAGGTGCATGGTTTTTTTTTTTTTCTTTTTTTTTGTTTTGTTATTTTTTCAGAGTTCTGAGGTTGCTGACTGAGCCACAGCACAGCTGTGTACCACAGGTCGAAATTCGACCTTAAATATTACAATCTAGCAGTATCTGGCTGACCACAGTGGGCCAGCCCCTGCCAGCATGTGGGCACTTCTTCATTTAAGTCTATTCTTTGGCAGCTGACACGCGTGCTGACAGAGAAAAATCCAGTGACTTGTTGCTAGGGATTTCACGACTAATGTCTGTTTGCAAACATGTTTGTTTACAATGCTATTTTGATCTTATTTAGGAGGTTTTACACTGGAATACAGTTTCTCTCTTCCTCCACTATTTGAAATCTGGGCTAAAAAGCTAACTTGAATGTACAATGTAATTGTTGAATCAAATTATATCAGATACAGCCTGAAAAAATCTGACCATTTAAGTATTCATGTTTATGTAAATGCATTTTTTAAAAAAAGGATTAAGCAATGTTCTAACCTAGTACTATATGAGATTCAGAATGGTAATTGGTGATATCAACTCTAATGTAGGTAATGGAAGTTAAACTCTTGGCTTTCTGTTAAAGATAACTCATTTGGGATTATATTATCTCCTCTTATTCCATTTCAAATCAGAATTAATGAAATGCTATTGGAATACATAGATGCAGTGCATTGCATACAAATCCACTAGGCTATGGATATATATATATACGTATAAAAATATTTTGGCTCCTGAGTTCTGAACTCTGACACACAAAGAATAAAAATGTCCAAAAGGCAGAGTAGCTCAGTGAAAAACAAAGTTAGCCAGCAACCTCAGACAATCTTCGATTGTATGTCCTTAAGGTTTGGTAACAATTCCATTAACCGTGAAAGCCCTATACATTGTCACTTTGAACTTCTAAACCAATACCTGACTACGTTCTTTGATCAAGAAGTAGAATATACATATATAATTCTATAAAGCTAATACTGATTAAACACAGCACAAAGGGATTAATTCACACTACTGAAAAAAAAAAACATAATAGGACCCTACTTGTATATGTAACCACAGGAATTGTACATTTAAAAAAAGCTAAATGTCTTCGCTGAAGCGTTGCATCTCTCTGTAAAAATGACGATTTGGTTCAGTGAAGACGCTGAGTGATTCAATGTCCATGACAGCATGCCAAGGTTGACCCAGGCCCAGGGATACCTGCTCAATAAGGTTATGCACTGGATCCACATCCTGGTCGGCTAGTTCACCTTGGTCGAAATCAATGCTTTCTTCGGTGACTTCAAGCACTTTTAGATCAGAGCCACGAAGACGAGCAATGGCAATGAGGTTGTGTGCCCACACTGTGTAACCTTAAAAATAAGCAAAAGACAATTCTGTCATTTTCTTCCATTTTATTTAATTTTTTTGATGTTAGTCTTTTTCTCATTTGATGCTTCTTGAGAAGCTTCAAATTTGTATCTCCCCAAATTGGTCCTTTTACATTAAAAATATACTGAAACTGGAAAAGGAAGCATGACTCTTTTTATTCCTGGGGGGTGGGAGCGGGGAGGCCAGAAGTTTGATACTGTCTTCAAGAACACCATTATGTGCAGTCAACTGTTAGGTAATGTAACCCTATTCTGACATTTCCTTCTGTACAAGAAATGGCATTTAAAGTTTAAAGTATATATAAATAAATTTTGAAGGTTTGAATAGTGATATACCACAAGTACAAAATTTTATTTCATATATGTGTACCCATTAACAATACAGAGTAAACTGGTATTTTTCATTTGTGAAAAATCATCTTGTGTGATACTTCACAATCCAAAGAAATGAAATGATACTTTCAAGTATTAAGATAAACTGTTAATTATCAGTAGCAAATATGAAAAGCATAAAACAGTCATGGTATGATACGTATCAACTTCAAAATAATGGCTATCTCTGAGAAGAAATAAAAGGGAATGGATGGTGGAGGAGCTTTTCCTCTAACATCTTATGTCTTAAAAGAACAAAGGTGTTAAAAAGACTGGCTTAAATGAACTTTTAAATCATTTCACATTTCTGTATTCCCATTTTACCTAACCACTTTCAATACTGGTCTATTCTTTACTACCTCTAATGACTGGCCAAATTATAAAACAAAACTTGAAAAACAAGATATACCCATTTTTGCATGGTGTAGACTAAAAACAGTTTAAAAACTAACAAAACAGAGCTAATAAAATATTTAAGACATTCTTACAGACTATTTTGTGTGGATTGTATCCACACAGGAAAGAAAGTAAAAATTTTCTTTTCATTTTTAGAACATCAATTTTATTCAAATGAGAAGAATTCACACTAAAATGAATGGCCCCACTAAGAAACAAAAATATAACTAACCAATGGGATCATCATTTGAAAAAACATCATACAAACTAGTACACTGATATCTAGAATGTAAGAGATGAAGCAGTGAACATGAAAGAAACCACACCTGTGTATTATGCTTTTAAGGTGTCTTGTGATTAGAGGAAATACATTTATTGCAGGGGCATGTGTATGTTTTCTTAGCTAAATTTGATTTTAGATGTCATGTGAAATACTACGTGGTAAAAAAAATTAACAGGAAAGCTGAAGCAGAATTTTTGGGATGGAGGTATGACTTTCAGTTTGTAAGTGATAATAATTTTTGAACTTTAAAAAGCTCGAAGACTGCATATTAATTTGTTGTAATATTTCCTGACATTATAGAGGCCAGTGACATCTTTTTATTGGCATAAATGTTTTAAGTGTTAAAAAATATTTTAAGTGTAATGCCAATATCAAATTAATAGGGGGAAAAATTACATACCATGAATGGCCAGAAGAGAGAGCTTTGTGCACCTCCATGCTAATAAAACCAACGGATCTTCATTTCGGTTGTCACTAAGATCTGGAAAACCAGACGTGTCTATCACATCATTCATCAATATAAAATGAGTGAGGAACTTGTCATACTGCCTGGATATAAGATCAACAATGGCCCCTGAAACACAAGTGATATAGCTGTCAAAATGAATCCTCTCTAGCGGTATACTGGGTTTCAGAATCTTTAACATATCTTCACTCTTGATATCAAAAGCCATTATATAAACCCGAAGACTGGTGCTCTTTCGTGACAGGGCTTTCCAATGGTCATCATTCGGCATGTTGTCCAAAGACTTGTGCATCACAGAAACATTGTGGACCAGGAGAGATAGTCGCTGCAAAGGCACATGGTTGCTATCAGTTAAAACTCTTGCCATCTCAGCTGTAAAGTCACAGAAATCCAGGGCAAGTGAGCGTAGATTCACAAATCGTTCTAGTTCAACTGCAGTGATAAGAGTGCTGTTACCAGGAATATTGTTGTCCAGTAAACTCAGGTGCTCCATGGTGTTGGCAATAGAGTTAGAGAGAGATGACAGTGATGTTGGAGTTACTATTTCCAGCATAAACCCACAGGACAGCCATTTCAGTTGCCTACTATTACTCAGTATTTCTTCAAACAGCTGCTGAATTCTATAAGGAAAACACATGCCACAATGATCTCACTAACATTTAGCTATAATCTTTTAATACTGACTTTTAAAAATAGGCAATAAATGGCATGCAATGTTGAAATATATTTTCCCTCATCAGTTAATTTCTAATCAACCCACAATAAATAGAACTAAAATTCACATTAACATCTAATAAGTAAGATACATCAAACATATAGATGTATTAAACATATAAAAATATGTTCCTCATCTGACGAAAACAGCACTTTACATCAGTATGGTAGAAAAGACTGATGACAGACAAGCAGAGAATTAATAGTCTTAAGTAGCAATAATTATCCAGTAAGCTATTTGATAGCTTAAAGATTTATGGCATGGAATGACACATATGTTCACTGTATTTCATTAAGACATTTGTGTTCTTACAGAAAACAAGAGTCATTACTTTTCTGATTATTTTTGTAATTTTATAGTAAAAACTAAAACAAAAGTAATATATTAGTATAAACCCCTGTCTACTATGTAACTTACTGTTTAATTTTTTTGCCATCAGGGTCTGCCTTGCTGAGGTATGTATTTGACAAACTTCCTTGCTGTTGCAGAACACTTATGTCTCCAAAAAGACTAAACTTCTGGAGGTTCCTACAAGAAAAAAATTTAAAATGATTTTCTAAATGATTAATACATAGAATTATAAATTTTAAAAATAAAAATGTACAAAAGGAATATTCTAGAAAAGTTTACACCCTATAATTCACTTAGAATCCAACTAAATACTTTTAGTTTTCTATATACACAAAATACAAGGCAACACGATATGAGAAAAACAGCCTAAGCTTTGAATGAGGACTTGGACTTGGGTGTAAAGGTTGGTTCAGGAGCTCAATTTTCAAAAATATTTTTATTAGTGTGTTATAATTATGCATAACATTGGGGTTCAGTGTGACACAGTCACACATGCACATAACATAATGTGCTCCATTTCATTCTCTAGCACTTGCCCTTTCCTTTTCCTTTTTCCTCCCTGATCCTCTTCCTCTATTCAACTGTCCTCCCTTCTATTCATTTTAGTTTTTTAATAAGTGTACTATAATTATACATAAGTGTGGGATTCACTGTGATATATTCATAAATGCACATACCATAATTCAGTCAGTTTAATTCACCAGTACCTCACCTTTTCCTCTTCCCTTCCCTCCCTGCCCATTCCTTTACTCTACTGTTCTCCTCCTGTTTTCCTGAAATCTCTTTTTCAAATTCCTTTTTCTTTTCTAGCTTCGTATATGAGAGAAAACATTCAACCCTTGGTTCAATATTTTAATAATATGGAAGTCTCAATGTGCCTGAGACACAATTTCCTTAGTAATAACTATATCTACCTTACAGAGTAGGGGTGAGGAACAAAAATGACATGAACAACTGTACAAGCTCTAAGCTTTATACAGATGCTACTCATTACATAAAAATTCTCAAACTAGGTAACTGAGTCAACACGTTAAATGGTCCAAGGTGGGGCTTTGCCTTGAAGATCTCAGTAAGAAATTTTCTTTGACTACATCTAAAGAGAACCTTCTCCAGTTTTATGGTCAAATGTATAGCTTTTAATTAATGGAGATAAAAATCCATGAAAAAATATTTTAGCTTTAAATAATTTCAGTTATAAGATATACTTTTCTAATAGCAAAATTCTAAGTAGTATTAAACTAACATTAAAAACTTCTAAATGGCAATCCTAACCAAGTAGAGATTCCATTTATAACACAAAATATGGAGATAACTTTAATAAAAAATGTTTAAGCCACAAAAGTAATAAAACTTAAATACAAACCATTTCTTTATAATGTCTCATTTTCCCAAATTAATAACCTTGATTTTACTGAAAAGTCTGATGATCTTAAAATTTAGCTTAAGAAATAATCACTAATTCATAGCCGGGCGCGGTGGCTCAAGCCTGTAATCCCAGCACTTAGGGAGGCTGAGACAGGAGAATCGCGAGTTCAAAGCCAGCCTCAGCAACAGCGAGGTGCTAAGCAACTCAGTGAGACCCTGTCTCTACATAAAACACAAAATAGGGCTGGGGATGTGGCTCAGTGGTCGAGTACCCCTGAGCTCAATCCCCAGTATCAAAAAAAAAAAAAAGAAATAATCACTAATTCATTTACTCATTAAACCAAATATCCCTTGGCTTAGTAAGTGTCAGGTGCTATGCTACATATTAGGGGTACAAAAGTGATCCAGTGCTGTGAAGGACAAGAATATGGTGCCATACACTATGAGAATATCTGACACTGTTAACTGAGAGAAGGCCTCCTGAAATAAAATGAATCTTAAATAAAAAGAATCTTAAGTATGAAATAAAATGAACCAGAAGAAGGAAGAGTGTTACAGAAAAATGAAAAAGTATGTGCAGAGCCCTTGAAGTTGGAGCAAAGTGAGCTGAAAGAATCCAGAGTGACTGGTATATAAAGAGTGAGTAGAAATAAAATGAAAAAAGGCTGTAGATATAGGCAGGATTCTATGTCAAAGAAAAAAAAAAACAGTTTCTGCCTTCATTACAATAAGCTGCCTCAAAATGGTTTCAAGCAGAGAATAACGTAATTAAATTTGTGTCTGGAAAATATTACTATAGCCTTAAGGGAACAGCCTGTTAAGGAGGGCAGAGCCATAGTAGAGGGACTAGTTAAGAGAGTATGTTAGTGATTAGAGATGTGAGATAATGATAGCCTGAATTTTTTCTGATGGTGGAGGTGGACAGAATAGAGAGTACAAGCTATATTTAAGAAGTAAAATGGACAGGAATGGGTGCTGGATTAACTACAAGAGGTAAGAAAGTAATCAAGAGTACTAAATTTTCTGAGTTGTGGGACTGCAAAAATGGTAGAGCTTTTCACTTGGATTAAGAATACTAGAAATAAATCAAAAATTAATCAGATAATTGTGTGTGTCTGTGTGTTGAGGTGATGGAGTAGCTAGATTATGAGCTCTCTTTTGTACACATTGAGCTAAAGAGGTGCCTGTAAAATAGTCAAGACTTTCTAAGCTTAGAAACAACTGAATAAATCAAAGAGGAAAATTCTGACTATATAAAAATGAAAAACCTGATACTCAATGACATACTTCACTAAAAAGGGCATCCCAACATAGTGAGAAAACGTGTGCACTAAATGCTAGTTATTTTTCAGATATAAAATAATATCATAGGAATTAAGAAAAACATTAAAATTCCAATGGTAAATGGGAAAAAGTTACAAAACAGCCAGTGTAGAATATATCAAGGAAAACATTAAAAGGATTACTAAAGGAAATAATCTTTTTTTCTTAGCCTTTAAAAAAGTTTCAAATTAGTCACCTTAGTAACTCAAATCAACTTGCCATGTGATGACCAGAGAAACTATCCTTTAAAAAAGTTTAAAGAAAGATGTAAAACAAATGTAAAAAACCTAGTTTTCCATTAAAAAAGGATATAAAGCTGCTTTTGATAGAATGGCTACTATATCAGGCTCCAAAGGATACATAAGTACAATATCTATGTTTGCTTTTTAAAATTTCCCCTTTCATCCTTTATTTACAATTTGCCACATCCATAAATTTTAAGGAAGTACTTTGTTTCTCATAATCCTTTCTAAAAAAATGAATATCTGTTTTTGGAGAATTTCTAATAATAGGAGAGTCATACAATCTATATAATATTTCTCCCTTCAAATCCAGTTTCCTCTATTTTATGTCCATAACACTGTCCTGTGGCATTAAAACACATGCTAAAGAGACTTATTTCTTCTACAAAGGATTAAAGACCTGCCCACTCACTATAAATAAATATGAAAATTGCATAAGACATGATACAATTGTTTTTGGACATTGGACAGTAAGCATTATAGGACTGTGATCCCTGAAAAATGGAAAAAGTGAGATGAATGCTATGCTTGGTTCAGATCATGGCCTGGAAAGAATCTGAAGGTGACAATACAGGGTACGGTGTGCAGAAGCTTTTTAATTTGATGGCATCTCACTTACTGATTCTTGGTTTAATCTCTTGAGCTTTGGGAGTTTTATTAAGGAAGTTGATACCTGTGCCAATGTGTTGGGTGTTTTCCCTATGTTTTCTCCTACCAGTTTCACTGTTTCTGGTCTAATTTCTAGGTCTCTGATTCACTTTGAATTGATTTTTATGCAGGGTGAAAGATAGGGATCTACTTTCATTCTTCTACATGTGGATATCCAGTTTTCCCAGTACCATTTCTCCAGAGTATGTTTTTGGCACCTTTGTCAAGGATCAGGTGACTATATGAGCTTGTTTCTGTGTCTTCTAGTGTATTCCATTGGTCTTCATACTGCTTTTATAGCAATATCATGCCATTTTTGTTAATACAGCTGTGTAGTATAATTTGAGACTCAGTATTATGATGCCTCCGGCTTGCTCTTACTGCTCAGGATTGCTTTACTTATTCTGTGTCTTTTATTCTATATAAATTTGAGGACTTTTTGTTTTTCTAATTCTGTGAAGAATGTCATTGGTATTTTGATGGGACTGCATTGAATCTGTAATAAGTTTTGGTAGTATGGCCATTTTGACAATATTAATTCTGCCTATCTAAGAACATGGGAGGTCTTTCCATCTTCTAAGATCTTCTTCAATATCTTTCTTTAGTGTTGTATAATTTTCACTGTAGAGGCCTATATTAATTCTGTCTATCCAAGAACATGGGAGGCCTTTCCATTTTCTAAGGTCTTAAATTTTTCTTTAGTGTTAAGGTTTTCATTATAGATATCTTTTGCCTCCTTGGTTAGATTTATTCCAAAGTATTTTATTTTATTTTATTTTTTAGGCTATTGTGAATGGGATAGTTTTCCTGATTTCTTTCTCAGCAGACTGATTACTGGAGTATAAAGAAGTGACTGATTTATGTATGTTGATCTTGTATCCTGCTACTGCTGAATTTATCAGTTCTTTGAGTCTGATAGAATTCTTTGGGTGTTCTAAATAAAGAATCATGTCATCAGCAAACAGATAATTTGGTTTCTTTTCTTATTTGCATCCCTTTAATTTCCTTCATTTGGCTAATTGCTCTGTCTAGAGTTTCAACAACTATGTTGAATAGAGGTGGTGAGAATGGACATCCCTTATGTTGTTCTGATTTTAGAGGAAACGATTTCAGTTTTTTCTCTTCAGTATGATCTTAGCCTTGGATTTGTCATATGTAGCCTTAAAATGTTGAGGTAAGTTCCTTCTGTCCTTAGTTTCTCCAGTGGTTTAAATATAAACAGGTGCTGGATTTTGTGGAATGCTTTTTCTGCATCTATAGAGATGATCCTGTGATTGTGCTTAAATTTATATATGCAGTGAATTACATTTATTGGTTTGCATATGTTGAACCAACCTTGCATCTTGGGATGCATCCCACTCGATCATGGTGTACTATCTTCTTAATGGGTTTTGGAATTCAGTTTGCCAATATTTTGTTAGGGATTTTTGCATCTATTTTCACCAATGACACTGGTCCACAGTTTTATTTTCTTGATGTCTTTGGTTTTGGTACCAGGACATTACTGGCTTCACAGAATGAATTTGGCAGTATTCCTTTTCTATTTCATGAAATAATTTAAGGAGAGTTTTCATTAGTTCTTCTTTAAAGGCCTAGCAAAGCTCAGCTGAGAATCCATTTGGTCCTGGGCTTTTCTTTAGAAAGATTTTAATTTAAATGCTGCTTAAATCTCATTGCCTAATATTAGTCTGTTTAGGTTTTCTAATACCTCATGGTTCAATCTGTGTAGGTCTTATGTGTTTAGAAATTTATCAATATCTTCTAGATGTTTCATTTTTTAGCATAAAATTTCAAAATACTTTCTAATGATCCTTTACATTTCAGAAGCGTTTGTGTTGATATCTCCTTCTCCATCTCTAATTTTGTTGATTTGGGTCTTATCTTTTTTGTTAATTTGGCTAAGAGCTTATCAACCTTGCTTATCTTTTCAAAGAACCATTTGTTACATGATCTTTTGTATGGATTTTTAATTCTAAAATTCTTTAATTTTATCTCTGATCTTATTTCTTCTTTTCTACTGATTTTGAAATTAGTTTGTTCTTTTTCTAGGGTCTTAAGATATAAAGTTGGGTTTTTTTTATTTTTGATGTAGTAACTCAATGCTATAGACTTTCCCCTTAAGAACTGCCTTCATACTGTACCAAAGATTTTGATATGTTTTATCTTTATTCTCATTTGTTTCTAAGGTTTTATTTCTCCCCTGATATCTTCTGTGAGTCATTCCATTGGATTGCACTGAATCTGTAAATTTTTTTTGGTAATATGGCCATTTTGAAGATGGTAATTAAACCTACTCATGAACATGGTCTGTCTTTCCATTTTCTAATGTCTTCTTCAATTTTTTTCTTTAGTGTTTTATAATTTTCATTATAGAGGTATCTCACCTCCTGAGTTACATTTATTCCTAAGTGTTTTATTTTGAAACTATTGTGAATGGAGTAGTTTTCTTTTTTTTTTTTTTTTTTTTTTTTTTATTTAAATGCATTTCAAGTCATAGTACATAACCCGATCTCTGTTTTCCCATTTCTCTGATTGCAAACCAAATAAAGTCTCAACATTAGAGTCTTCATAGATGTGTCAGGGGTAGTAAAGACCATCTCAAATAACCATCATTACTATGCCCATTTCCCTTACCTTCCTCTCCCCTCCCCCAACCATGTTTAGAGTTCCTGCATTTCTCCAATGTTTCCCGTTCCCACCCCCCCTTGTGTATTCTTATCCACTAATCAGAGAGAGCATTCTTGATTTCTTTTTTCAGCTGATTGATTACTGAAGTATGAGAAAGTTATTGACTTTTGTATGTTGGTCTTGTAACCTGCTACTTTGCTGAATTTGTTGATCACATCTATAAGTCTTCTAGGGTGATTTTTGGGTCTTTTAGGTATAGAATCTTGCCATCAGCAAACAGATAATTTTAACTACTTTTCCTATTTGTGTCCCTTCAATTTCCTTCTCTTGCTTGATTGTTTTGGCTAGAGTTTCAAGAACTATATTGAAAAGGAGTGGTAAGAGTGGACATTCTATGTTGTTCCTGATTTTAGAGAAAATGCTTTCAGTTTTTCTTCATTCAGTATGATGTTGGCTTTGGGTTTGTCATATAGTCTCTATGATGTTGGCCTATGTTCCTTCTATCCCTATACCACCTCAGTGGAGACAATCCCTTTATTTTTCATTTGGATTTTTTCTTCTTTTCCCTTTTTTCCATTAAGTGTGAGTGTAAATATGTGAGTGTGTGTGTGTTTTAGCTGTGTGGACTTGCTCATAGATATCTATATTTATATAGATATACACACAAATATATTTTTCCTTTTCACATACATATTTTTTCTTTTTCTTTTTTTGTTTTTTTTTTTTTGGTACTGGGGATTGAACTCTGGGGTACTCGACCACTGAGCCACATCCCCAGCCCTATTTTGTGTTTTATGTAGAGACAGGATCTCACCGAGTTGCTTAGTGCCTCGCCATTGCTGAGGCTGCCTTTGAACTCGTGATTCTCCTGTCTCAGCCTCCCTAACGTATTTTTTCTTTTCATTTTTATAATTTTTACCTTTTTAAAAAATGTCCTTACCTGTGTTATTTTACCTTGTTTTCACTTTAGAAGGGCAGGGGTTTTTGTTTATTTGCTTCTGTTTGACTTTTTTTGGTCTCTTGCTTTTATTTCTCTTATTACTCCACTCTCTTCAATAGCCAAATTTACTTGTTCTTTTTCTTTCTCCTTAATTACTTCTTTAAATTATTTTTTACTCTTTTCACTCCTTCATAGCCATCACTTGCTACTGCTCTCCTGCTTTGAATATTGTAACTTTCTTTTTCTTTCCTACACCATTTTTTTCCTTAATGGAATATAATTTTACTATCTTTAAGAACAATTTAGGGCTGGGGTAGTAGCTCAGTGGTAGAGCGCTTGCCTCACGTGTGTGAGGCACTGGGTTCGATCCTCAGCATCACATAAAAATAAATAAAATAAAGATATTGTGTCCATCTACAACTAAAAAAAAAACTTAAAAATAAAAAATTAAAAAAAAATTAATAAAAAAAAACAATTTAGTTTATATGCTTTCTGCCCCTGCCATTTATGTTGCTGGGGTTATTAGTACTTGAGAAGGCATAGTCAACACATGCTGTGTAATGCTAAATCTAGTTTATGGCTGTTTATTGTGGTTGCTTTTGTTAAATGCTACTCTTGCCATTCCCCTTTTTGAGGTAATAGTGTACATGTTTAGTAGGCTCTGGGACATTTATTCTAATGCTGTACATTGATCACTATTATTGTTACTGTTGACTGCTTTTGCTTTTTCTGAGAGGTGTGAAGAAGCAATTGGTACACTGTGAGTTCAGAGAGACTCCAGGCTGAACTACACCCAAACTCTGCAAAGTAACAGCACATCTTCTTCTACACCAAAACTAATCCCATTCAAGCTTCAACAATTTTTTTTGTATCAGGGATTGAACCCAGAAGTGCTTACCCACTAAATCACATCCCTGACCTCCTCTCCACTTTATTTCAGACTGGACCTTGCTACACTGCTAGTTGCTAGGGCCTTGCTAAGTTGCTGAGGCTGGCTTTGAATTTATGAGTCTCCTCCCTCAGCCTCCCAAGTCTCTGGGATTACACGCACACACCACCGTGCCCAGCTTCAACAATACTTTAACACACAGGATAGGGGAGACAAAACTCCCAAACCAATGATTAGGCATTAGCATTAGGCATTAGCAAGTAGGAATAACAAGAGGGGGACATAAGGTCCCACTCTTGGACATCTACTCCTACAAAAAAAATCAAAGAAAGAGTCCAAAACTGTGTCTCAGGGGAAAAAAAACCCAAAAACCCAAAAATCAAAAAAGTCCCAAACCCCAGTATTATTGTTTCTGTACATGAAATTAAATTTAGCAGTTCTGAAGCAGCAAACTGAGAGGCAATGGCGGTTGAAACTTACATTTCAGTTACACTGAGCATATACGCTGAAGATGAGAAGTATCAACAACACAGGACTTACCACAAAAAAGATTAACTACACAACAAAGAACATCCTCACAAAAGAGTAAGAGGAATTCATCTCAATAGATACGGAAGTCTGAAACCTCTGAATACATGAGGAAACAGGCAAACAAGGCTCCCCTCCAAAAAGGAACATACAGACATGGAAGGGGATGAAATACCAGAGAAACACTTTAAAAAACAGAATATTACAGTGCTGAGACTGTAGCTCAGTGGCAGAGTGCTATCCTAACACATGTGAAACCTGGATTTGATCCTCAGCAGTACCACTAAAAATAAATAAATAAGGTAAAAGCATTCTTTCCACCTACAAAAATAAGTAAATAAGTAAATAACCCAGAATGTTAAAATAATTAGTGAGCTAAACGAAGACTAAGAAACAAGTTAAATAACAAATTATGAAATCAATTACAGGAGGCTTAAGACCATTTTAATAAAGAGAGAGATAGATTCCAAAAAGAAACCAGTCAGGGGCTGGGGTTATAGCTTAGTGATAGAGTACTTGCCTTGCATGTGTTTGATTCTCAGCACCACATATAAATAAGTGATTGAGTAAAGGCCCATCAACAACTTAAAAAAAAACCAAACCAATCAGAACTCCTGAAAATGTAAGACACAATAAATCAAATAAAAATTCACTTGAAAGCATCACTTATAGACTAATTACGTAGAAATTAGAAATAAAAGACAAAGACTGACAAAATGTTTTTAAAAACACGGCCCAATCATATACTGTTTTCAAGAGACTCATCTTATAGGCAAAGATCTCCACAGACTGAAAGTAAAAGGATGGAAAATGATATTACATTCAAATGGAGTGTGGAAATCAGCAGGAGTAACTATATCTGACAAAGAAGCTTTCAGCAAAAATTAGACAAGTGAAGGAAGGCCACTACAGACTGTTAAAGGGAACAATCCAACAAGATATAATAATAGTAAATATTTATGACTCAAATGTTGGTGCACCTAATTGCATAAAACAAACACCTCTTGATTTTAAGTATCAGGTAAGACTCCAATTCAGTAATACTTGGTGATTTGAACATACCCCTCTCAACAAGAGACAAGTCATCCAAATATAAAACCAATAAAGATACTTCTGACCTAAATGACAGTATAAATCAAATGGACCTAACAGATCTATAGAGAGTTCACCCAACAACAATGGAATACACTAGTAACTCTTGAAACAAAACAGAAAGATCCCAAATAAACAATCTAATGCTAGAAAGTAGAAATAAACTAATTCTAAAACCATCAGAATACAAGAAACAATTAAGGTCAGAGCTGAAATTAATGAAATAGAGAATAAAAAAAAATACTACAAAGGATCAATGCAACAAGGACTTGGTGTTTTGTAAAAATAAACAAAATTGATAACTCTTGGTCAAACCAACCAAAAAAGTAAGAGAGCAGACACAAATCAATGAAACTAGAGATGAAAAAGGAGATACCAACACAGACATTTCTGTTCCAGAGGATCATTAGGAACTATTTTGAAAACCTGTATTCCAATAAATTGTAAAATCTAAAAGATATTGACAAATCTCTACATATATATGATCTACCCAAATTGAACCAAGAGAATACTGAAAACCTAAACAGATCTGTATCAAGCAACAGGATTGAAACAGTTAAAAAGAAAAAAAAAAAAAAAAAGCCTTTCAATACAAAGCCCAGGACCAGATGGGTTCTCAACTGAGTTCTACCATTCCCTAAAAGAACTAACACCAATTCTCCCTTAATATTCCATGAAATAGAAAGGGAGAGAATATTCCCAAACTCATTCTATGAAGCTAATATCACCTTTATACCAAAACCAGATAAAGACATATCAAGGAAAGAAAACAGAACAATATCTCTGTTGAAAATAGATGCAAAAATCCTTAAATATTAAACTGCATTCAAAAACACATTAAGAAAATTGTACACCATGATCAAAATGTATTCATCCCTGGGATGCAAGATTGGTTCAATACATGTAGAATTGAGGACAAAAATCATATGATCAACATATGCAGAAAAAGCCTTTGAAAAAATTCAGCATCATTCATGTTAAGCACACACGTATCTTTAAAAGTATTTTTCCTTTACACTGTTTACATGCATAATCCATGCCTGCCAGTAACATTTCTCTTTATAAGTAGTTTTGGACAGAAGCTTTTTTGGGTTGGCATGGGGCAATCATGTACTTCCCAACTGAGATCTGCTTTATATGGACAAAATATTATATGCATTAGTTTTAAGATTGGGGGAAAACTGAAAGGTTGTTTATGCCAATTCTGTGTATTAGACTTGATGGGCAGAATATTTACAAAAATGAGTTATTATCGGATAAGGCTTGTAGGGAGCTTAAAAATATTCTATATAATTGAAAATGTAAAATAAGGGCATAAAAAGAAATAAACATTATGGTCAGATAATATTTATTCACTGTATATATTGTGATAGAATTGTTTGAAAAAAGTTGTCAAAACTTTATTATAAAAACTGCTAATCTTGCCAAACTATATTCATTCTTGTACATAAATCGTTCTTTATTATCCTCCAGAGAATATTTAGGAAATGAATTATGAATCTATTAAAAAGTTACATTCATGCTGCTAGGTTTTACGGCAAATATATGTTTAGAAGCATTATAGAAATATTTAGAATCATGAAGACTTAGTCTGCTAACTCACAGGAGGCTAATATGAGGGAAGAAAATTATTCTGTGCAACAGATACTTGTACTGAATGATCAGATTAGTCCATTCCTTTTCTTTTGAAAAAGTATAAAGCAAGACAAATTGTCTCAAGGTTGCATGATCAGCATAGTATAAACTGCAAGAGAAGCTACTGGCTTGATTCAAACATTAATGATCAGAGTTTCTGATAAACATATAAGTATCTTTGAACACACAAGGTGAGATTATTATATTCACTTGCTGGAGCACTATCTCCCTGTTCTCTGACAGACACATTTGACTCTTGTAAACATTCTCTGCCTTTTAAGAAAGCTTTACAGAGGTATAAATATACAAATATTGCACATATTTAAAATACACAAATCTCAATGAATTTGGACACATGCATGTACCTATAGTATCACCACCACATTACAATACTAAACATACATATTAACTCTAAAAACTACCTGTGTTATGGATGTTTTTTGTGGTAAGAACAGTTAACACAAGATGTACCCCATAAATAAAAGTGCAGAATACCATACTCTTAATTACAGGTACTAGTGGCATAGCAGATACCTAGAACATTTTCATCTTGCAGAACAGAATCTTTATACCTGTTGAGCAACCCAGTTTCCCCTCCCAGCCCCTGATAACCACCATTCTATTTTCCATGTCTGTTTACTAATTTAGGTACTTCATGTAAGTGGAATCATGCAGTATTTGTCTGTGACTGGTTTTATTCCAATTAGCATACTTTCCTCTAGGTTTATCCATGTTGTAACAAGTGGTAGGGTTTCCTTCACTTTTTAAGGCTGAATAATATTCCACTATATGTGTACACCATTTATTCATCTTTTGATGGATATTTGGGCTGCTTTTGTATCTTGGCTATTACCTATCATTGCAATAAACTTGGGGGTATAGATATACTTTTGTGATCCTTACTCCATTTTTTTTTTTTTTTTTGGTGCTGAGAACAGAACTCAGGACCTTGTGTTTGCTAGATATATGCTCTACCACTGAGCTACACTCCAAACCCAAGTCTAGTTCTTTTGTATACGTGTAAGAAGTGGGATTGCTGGATTATATGGAAGTTCTATTTTTTTGAGAAGCTATTGTACTGCACCATTCTACATTCCCTCAAGCAGAGTACATCAGCTCAAATTTCTTCACGTCCTCATGAATACTTAATATTTCTTTATTTGATAACAGCCGCACTAACACTAAATATAAAGTGATAGGTCAGTGTGGTTCTGATCTGCATTTCCCTGTGATGTCAAGCACCTTTTATACCTGGTGGCTATCTGAATAGCTCCTCTGGAGGAATGTCTATTCATGTCCTCTGCTTATTTTTAAATTGGCCTATATATGTTTTTATGCCAGTACCACATTGTTTTAATCTTTTGTTGTTGTAATATATTTTGAAATCAGGAAGTGTGATGCCTCCAGCTGTTTTTCTTTCTCATGGTTGCTTTGATTATTCAGGGTCGTTTACATGAATTTTAGGATTAGTTTTCTATTATAACAAAAATGTCATTGAGATTTGCAATGAAACTATAGACCATTTAAGGCAGTATGCACTTTTTTTTTTTTTTGGTACTGGGGATTGAACTCAGGGGTACTCAACCTCTGAGCCACATCCCCAGCCCTATTTTTTCTGGTTTTATTTAGAGATCTCACCGAGTTGCTTAGCGCCTCGCCATTGCTGAGGCTGGCTTTGAACTCGTGATTCTCCTGCCTCAGCCTCCCTAAGTGCTGGGATTATAGTGTGCCACTATGCCTGGCTCCAGTATGTACTTTTAACAATATTAATTCTTCCAGCCATAAACATGGGATGTCTTTCCATTTGTTTATGCTTTACTTTCTATTAGTATACAATAGTAACCTTTCATCTCTTTGATTAAGGTCATTCCTATTTTATTCTTTTTGCTATTACACGAGTCTGTTTTCTTTTTACAGATAGCTTGTTAGTGTATAGAAATGCAACTGACTTTTGTATGTTGATTTTGTATCCATTAACTTTGCTTAATTTATTACTCACTTTTTTTTTGGTGTGGAGTCTTGACAGTTTTTTATATATAACATCATGTCATCAACAATTTTACTTCTTCCTCTTGGATTTGAGTATCTTTTCTTTCTTTTCCTTCCTAATTATCCTGGGTAGGACTAACTACATTAAGAAAGAGTAAGAGTGGGTGTATATGTCTTATTCCTGAACTTAAAAGGAAGAGCTCCCAGTTTTTCAAAAGTGAGTACAATGTTAGCTGTGCGGTTGTTATATATGGTCCTCTCTCCTCCCTTCCCTAACATTTAAGACAGGGTCTATTTTGCTTAATCTGGTCTCACACACAGGATCTTTCTGCCTCAGTCTCCTGAGTGGCTGGGATTACTGGTATGCACTACTACACCTTGCTATTGTTAATGGTCTTGTATTTCTGCAATATCTAATTTTTTGTGCATTTCAACCATTAAAGGATGTTGAATTTTGTCAAATGTCTTTTTTGCATCTATTGAGATAAGCACATAATTTTTACTTTTCATTCTGTTAATGTGGTGTATTGCATTTACCAATTTTTATACAATGAACCATTTTTAGACTCAGAAATAAATTCCACTTGATCATGATGAATGAGCCTTTTAATGTGCTGTTGAATTTGGTTTGTTATAATTTTGTTGAGGATTTTTACATCTATGTTTTACATCTATAGTTCAGGGACACTGAACTATAATGTTCTTGTAGTGAGTATCCTTGTCTGGCTTTGACATCAGTATAATGCTGGCCTCATAAAATAAATCTGAAAGTTTTCCTTCCTCTTCAATTGTTTTAGAAGGGTCTGAGAAGGATCAACATTAGTTCCTTAAATATCAGGTTTATCAGTAATGAAGTCAGTTGGTCCTGGGTTCTTCTTTGTTGGGAGGTTTATGATTACTGATTCACTATCTTTACTCAAGTTGATCTAACCATATTTTCTATTTCTTCATGATTCAGTTTTGGTAGGTTCTATGTTACTAAGAATGCCTCTTTTTTTTTTTTTTTTTTTTAAATATTTTTTTAGTTGTTGATGGATACAATGTCTTTATTTTATTGCTTTGTATGTGGTGCCGAGGATCGAACCCAGGGCCTCACGCATGCGAGGCAAGCGCTCTACCGCTGAGCTACAATCCCAGCCCCTAAGAATGCCTCTTAAAGTTATCCAGTTTGCTGAAATATGAATGTTCACTACAGCCTCTTATAATCCCTTGTGTTTCTGTGGTATCAGTTATAACGTTCCCTCCTTTGTGTCTATTTTTGAGTCTTCTTTCCTATTCTAGAATTACCTTTTTAAAAAGCAACTCAGCCTTGTGATATATTTTATTTTTTTTCCCTGCTCTTATTTCTTTCCTTCTGCTAAGACCCAGTTTCTTCTTCTTCTAATTACTAAGGGCTTAAAGTTTAAGGTTTTGGAAATACTACTTATTTCTTACTATAGGTATTTATTGCTATAAAGTTTCCTCTTCGTATTACTTCTTCTACAAACTAAGTTTTGGAATGTTGTATTTTAAAAATTTGTTCTTTTTAGATATACATGACAGTAGAATGTATTTTGACATACAAGGAGTATAACTTATTCTAATTAGGATCCTATTCCTGTGATTGTATGTAACGTGGAGTATTACTGGTTGTGTATTCATATATGAACATAGGAAAGTTATGTCCAATTCATTCTACTCTTTCCTATTCCTACCACCCTCCCTTTCCTTCATTTCCTTTTGTCTAATCCAGTGAACTTCTATTCTGCCCCCCTCCCTCATTGTGTTAGCATCCACATATCAGAGAGAACATTTGGCCTTTGTTTTTTTTGGGATTAGCTTATTTCACTTAGCATGACAGTCTCCAGATCCATCCATTTTCCAGCAAAAGGCATAGTCATTCTTTTTTCATAACTGCATAATATTCCATTGTGTATATATACCACATTATCTTTATCCATTCATCTGCTGAAGGGCACCTAGGTTGGTTCCATAGCTTAGCTATTGTGAACTGAGCTGCTATAAACATTGATGTGGCTGTGTCACTATAGTATGTTGATTTCAAGTCATTTGGATATATAAGTCCTTTGGGTGGGTAGGTTATATTTACATTAATTTGCTTTAAGACTTGATTTTTTAGAATTATGTACTTGTGAATTTTCCAGTTTTTCTCCTGTTGCTGTTTTCTAGTTTCATGTCATTGTGGTATAAAAAAAGATATGTGATATGATTTTGATTTTCTTGAATTTGTTAACAGTAGCTTTGTAGCCTATATATGTGACCTATCCTGGAGAATTTTCTGAGTGTACCTAACAAGTATGTGTATTTGCTGTTGTTGGATGGAGTGTGTCTGTGTATGTGTGTGCGTGTGTGTGCGCGCACATGCGCATTTAGGTTCATTTGGTGAATAGTGTGTTTAAATTCCATTGTTTCTTTACTGACCTTTGGTCTACATGATTTATACATTGTTGAGGGTGGGGTACTGAAATATCCTATTGTTTTGCTGTGTATCTCTCTCTAGTTCTGTAAATATTTGATTTATATTTAGGTGCTCTGGTGTTGGATACATATGTAACTGTAATACCTTCCTAATGAATTGACTTTTTTTTATCATCCTATAATGACCATATGTTTTAGTCAGCTTTCCCACTATGATCAAAAGACCCTACAAGAACAATTTTAGAGGAGGCAGTTTATTTGGGGCTCAGAGTTTCAGAGGTCTCATTCTACAGTCAGCTCCTTTCCTTAGGGCTTGAGATGAGGCAGAACGTCATGGCAGAAGTGTAGTGGAGGAAAGCAGCTTGGAACATGGCACCAGGAAGCAGAGAGACTCCCCTCACCATGGACAAAATACATAACCCAAAGGCACACTCTGGCGACCCACTTCCTCCAGCTTCACTATGGATAATACACATACCGAAAAGGCATGCCCTGATGACCCACCTCCTCAGCCACACCCTACCTGCCTACTTTACCATCTAATTAATCCACACCAGTGGATTAATTCACTGATTAGGTTAAGGCTTTTGTAATACGATGATTTCACCTGTAAACTCTCTTGCATTGTCTCACAGACGAGCTTCTGGGGGACACATCACATCTAAACCATAACATCATCTTTTTGTCTTACTTCACTTTTTGACTTAGAAGTATATTTTGTTTGACATAGGCATAACCACCTCTCTTTTGATTACCATTTGTATGGAATAGTTTTTTTCTATTTCTTCACTTTCAGCCTGTGTGTGTCCTTAAAGCTAAAGTTAAGTCTCTTGTAGACAGCATATGGATATTTTAAAAAATCTATTCAGCCTCACTCTGTATTTTGTTGCAGGAATTTAACTCATTTGCATTTAACCTTAAGTACTGGAGAGTAAAACTTCCTATTGCCATTTTCTTTTCTGATTTGTTATTCTTTCATGCTTGTTGTCTGATTTATTTTTGTAATGGTATGCTTTATCTTTTGTGTATCTGTCTTTTTTTCTTTATGATTATCAGGGGCCTACATAAATAATCTTAAAGATCTTTAAGAGTGCACTTCTAGATAACTTTGATCATGTACAAGTCTTCTATACATCCTCACTTTGTTACTGATGTTCCAATTTACATATTTTATATTGTGAATTATTTATCTACAGTTATTCTTGATATTTTTGTTTTAACAGTGATTTATAACCAAGTATTAAGTTCTGCTTTGCTAAGTATTCTTCTTGGCAGGTGAGTCTTTTTCTTTTTTCAGTACTTTGGGTGTATCATTTCACCCTCCTGGCCCCCAAGGTTTCTCCTGAGAAGACTGCTCATAGTCTTATGGATGTTCTTTTACATACGATAAGTCAAAGTCACTTTTGCTGTTTTCAAAATATTCTATCTTTGCAAAATTTGATCATAACGGTGTTGGTGTATACTACTTTGGGTTCTATTTGTACCAAACAGGAAGATTCATGAATCTGGATGAAAGGATCTAGATTTCTGTTTCCCTCTTCAGATTTAGGAAATGTTTAGTTACTTTTTTTCTTTTCTTTCCTTTTTTTTTTTTTGGTACTAGGATTGAACCCAGGGATGCTTAAACCACTGAGCCATATCCCCAGCCCGTTTTATTTCTTATGTTGAGACAGGGTCACACTAAGTTGCTTAGGGCCTCATTAAGTTGCTGAGGCTGGCCTTGAATTTGGGATCCTCCTGTCTCAGCTTCCTGTGTTGCTGAGATTACAAGTGTGTGCCACCGTGCCTGGTGCCATTATTTCTTGAAACAGCCTTATGTTCCTTCCTCTCTCTCTTCTGGGACTTTGTTGTTTATATTTGTTTACTTGATGGAGTCATTAATTCCCATGACTTTTCCTCTTTCTTTTTCATTTTTTTCTTTTGTTCCTCTGACTTGATAATTTCAGTTCAATTATTGTATTATTTGTTTTCTTTTGCATTTTTTCTCTCTTCTGCCTTAAAAAATAAATTCCTGCTCTTTGTAAATACTCTTAATTTGTTCATTTAATTTGACATTAATTTTTAGCTGTCTTTCATTGTTTTCTTGTAGCTCACTGAGCTTCCCCAAAATGACAAATTTGAATTCTTTGAAAGCAAATCATTAATCTCCAATTCTTTTTCTTTTCTTTCTTCTCTTTTTGCAGTACTGGGGAAAAAACTAGGGGCACCCTAATCTACATCCCCAGCCCTTTGAAAAAAAGAACTGAAATGGGTCTCACTAAGTTGCTGAGGCTGGCCTTGAATTTGTGATCCTCTAGCCTTAGTCTCCTGAGTTGCTGGAATTACAGGCATGTGCCACTATACCTAGCATAAATCTCTACTTATTTTGGGTTAGTTACTATACATACATCTACTTTCTTTGATTATGTCATGCTTTATTGATTTCTCATGTTCCTTGTATAGTAGGTCTGCTTCATCTGCAGGGAAGTATTTTCCAACATGCACAGTGGTAGACTAAGACAATAGATAGTACCAAACTGTACATATACTAATTTTTTCCTATATGTATGTATTTATATAAAGTTTAATTTTTAAATTAGGCACAGTAGGAAATTAACAATCAATAGAACAAATACAATAATATACAGCAATAAAATTATGATCTTTTTTCAGAATATAATTTTTATTCTGCTTTTGCAAACTCACAGGTTCTTTCTGTACACTACTGCCTTTGTCTTATTACACAGTACCAAATTTAATCTGTTTTCCTATGTTTTATGTCCTGGTGCCTCTTTCACACTTTTATGTAGATTCTACTGGCCATCTTGTTCCAGAAGAGCCTTGTTTCACTGTAATTTAAGAGTTGCTTTGGAAGGTATTCTTTATCCTTAATCAGTATCTTCAACTCTTGTCAGAAATGTGGCAACAGCTTATTCACTGGCAGACAGTCTCTTCAGGAATTTTGATATGTTTTTAGTCCAAACCTGTTCCTGAATTGTATTTGCAGTCGATGGCTTGATGTTACTTATTTCAGGACATCCCTTGTTAAAGTCTTCATACAGACTTAATGCTTTCTGTGGCAAAATGTTTCCATTAATTGAAATATGTTTTATGTTCATGTTTTACACTGATAAATTTAGTGCCCTCTTCACCTTAATTAAGCATTTATCATACACTGTGGCCATAATTTTTGCAGTTTGAGGTGCCATAGCAGTGCTAAAACAAATTTATTATTCCACCTTTACCATTTCAAATAGAATATTTATTCTCTTTGTAGATTCCACCAAACTCAGTGTATGATTATTTTCTTTCCTTAGGAACTTTCTTTACTTTTTCACTTCAAGGAAACACTTCAAGGCTTTCCCTGGCTTATCTGAACTGCCAGCATCACTACTCTGTGCTTTAGGGTCATTATAAGCAGAACAATGGTTACTTGAATGTTAAGTACTGTGATGCCTTGACAGCCACTTCTAATGACTATTAAGTAACTAATAGATGAGTAGCATATATAGTATGTATGTGCTGGAGAAAGGGATAATTCACATCCCAGGTGGGCCAGCATAAGATTTGACCATGCTACTCAGAATGGTATGTGATTTAAAACTTTTATTTCTGGAATTCTCCATTTAATATTTTTGAATTGTTGTTAAGGATGGATAACTAAAATTTCAGAAAGTGAATCTGTGGATAAGAAGGGACTCCTGTATAGTTGTGTCTGTCAATTTGAAAAAACTGCACTTTCCCCCCAATTTCACAAAATAGTATCAGGTATAGGAGATGCTCACTCCTTTTCCTTTGTTCCTAGCTGTTCCAGGTGACTGGGCTCTGCTGGTTTTTTAGTACCTGGTATGAAGCAAGATGGAAACCAGCTACTTGGGGACGACACTGAAAGACTGGGTACAAAGTTTACCTCATTTCTCTCCTCCCCTCCTGTAGTAAAATCCGCATTCTTAGCCTTTTCTCAGCATCCACGGAATAGTGTCAGCTACAGGAGGATGCTCATTCCTTTACTCTTCTTAGTTGTCCCAGTGTTCTGTGTTCTACTGGTCTTTCAGTGCTCAGTATGAGGCAAGTTAGAAATTGGCTCCTTGGGGAATACACCAAAAGGTTAGGAGACCTGATGCCAGGTGCAAGCAGCACTCTCTCTTTTCCCACCAGACACGAAGTCACAGATGATTCTCTTGGCCTTGAGCTGAGGTGGTTTGAGGAAGGGGCCAATGTGAGCAAAGTGAAATGTGCTTCTCTTACTCATAATGGTGTGAATTTTCTCAGCTTTGTATTTATCTGGGGTGCTTTAACTTCTTGACTGGATTCTACACTTAAAATATATCTTTGTCTTGAGTATTGTTAGCTTAATGGTTTCTGTAGGAAAACAAAGGCTTAGACTTCCTATTCTACCATCTTGCTCTCATGATAGGATTTTTGATTATGTGAAAAATATGCACATACCATAATATAAATTAAAAAGTACAAAATAATAAAGTATTATTGTAATTTTTCAGAAAGATGCATCACATTTTAGCAGTGATCATCTCTGATGAGTTTCATTTTATTTTTTTCCGTATTTTTCAGATTTTCTACTATGATAAACATTATTTGAGAATTCAGGAAAAAAGTAGCTTTACATAACTTTCACCTTTTTAAAAAATTAACTTTAAAAAAACATTAAAAAAAGTTAAAATCTGAATCATAGTAAAATTTAATGAGTTAATATAAGGAGACTCTCAGGAGATTTTTAGTTTTAGATCTACCTATGCAATATTTTAAAATGTTTTAACTGTTGAAAACATACCACTCCAGGACACTTTAACAAAAATTTTTTCTAACCTCAGCAATAAAATGCTAATGTTCTTGTTACATGCACAAACTTTCTTACAGATACAAGCACACACAGACTTAAGATTTGTAGAATCCAATCTTTTCTCTATAGATGAGGAAATTGAAGTGACTTGTGTAAGTCTGCAACACTACTTAAGACAGAGCCAAGCAGAGAACCCTGGTTTTGACACCTACTTTGTTTATGCTGTTTGTTATAACTAAAACTGTGTGTTTAAATGTAATGGTCTTATTAGAAGTGACAGGAAAAACTACAAGTGGTTTATCTTAGAATAGTATATGAGGGGCAATTGTGGTACTTATTTTTCCAATCAAAATGAAAATGTATTAAATGATATGAAATAGAATAATTAACTTTAAAAGTTAGAAAAACAAAATAATTGGCAACCCAAGGATAGCTTTCAAATACTTCATGTTCAAATATGATTATATACTCTGTGGCAGAAACTGCATCCACATTGCTCGTTATTGTTTTAGATGGTAAAAAAGAAACTAAAAAGGGTATTTAGATAAGAACACCAGAAGAGAATGCACTCAACTGTGGCAATAAATAAATGCCTCGTTTTGATGCCAGGAGACTCTATCATAATAAGACAAGACCAATTGTGCCATATACAACTTTTATTTTTATTTTTTGTGGTACTAGGGATGGAATCCCGTGGAGTTCTGTCCCTGAGCTACATTCCCAGTCCTTTGTATTTGTCATTTTGAGCAAACTTACAATCCTCTTGCCTTAGCCTCCTGAGTTAGAGGGATTACAGGCATGTCCCACTGTGCCCAGTCACATACTCCTTTTAATTAAGTGAAATCTGTGACCTGAGTATTCATTCATTTATTATTGAATAACAAGTGGAACTTAAGTAGAAGAAAGCGTTCTTTCCTGCAGAATATCCATAACATACAACTTGCTCAAAAAGTATGTAACAAGAATATACCAGGAAAATTTTATAGTTAGTTAGAAATATTTTTCTTCCTTCTTAAGTCTTCAAACTAATTTGGTCTGGTTCCTATGGTAACACTGACAGCACACAACCTATTAGTCCTTTTGCAAATCCCAAGATGTGTCATGAAATAACACAAAATCATGAAGTGCTTGACACTCTTTGTAAAGCATACAAAAGCCATTATTATCACCAAAGAGAATGAATTTCTTTAATCTAATCATGTTATTCTTTAACCATATTTTTAGAAGTCCTCAGTTCCAGATGGAGCAAAATCACATCAAGTACTTAGAACTTAGGAACTCAGCCTACAGACCACTCTACTCTGTTTATTCAATTACTAAAATATGTATTGTGTGTCAATGATGTGAATGAGTTATGGTAGCTAAGTTTCAACCACCCATGAACTTATTATTAGATTCTTAGAGTGGAAATAAAGGTTTCAAAAATACTGTTTCTTTAAAAACCAGGTGATACCGCTGAGATAGAAGAATCACGAGTTCAAAGCCAGCCTCAGCAACCACGAGGTGCTAAGCAACTCAGTGAGACCCCGTCTCTACAAAAAACACAAAATAGGGCTAGGGATGTGGCTCAGTGGTAGAGTACCCCTGAGTTCAATCTCCAGTACCAAAAAAAACCCCCCCAAAACAAACAAACAAACAAACAAAAAAACCCAGGTGATACCAAGGAATTATTGATAACTTTTATGTTAAGTGTATTAACGGCATTGCAGTTATTTCTAAAAATGCCAGTAATTTTTCAGAGCTTCATACTTTCGTGTGCAGGGTAAAATCACATGGAAATCTGGAATTCGCTTTAAAATACTTTAGCAAAGAGAAAAGACTACAAATGGTGCAAAATCTTTAAAATTATTGACTCTGGGTGATAGATATAATTGGAATTCATGTATTCAGTTTTGGTGTGTTGAATAATTTCATAAGGTAAATCAGAAAATAGGTAGTCATTTCTCTAATTATGTAATCCTGACAAGTTTACTCAAGTATTCTGTGCTTCAGTTTCATCATCTATAAAATAGGAATAATAAAAGCCCCTATTTGTGGGATTGTTGAACACTGCTATTTGACTAGAAAAGCCAGCTTAGGGTTGGAAGGGATGTCAAGAACACATCTGAACAGCCCTCTGCAGTGCTGGCAATACAAATGGGCCTTACCAGCCTGGTGACCCTGGTGGTTGTTCTATAGATTCTAACAGAACTCTGATATGGCAGATTTGTGGCCTGGGAAGGTGGAGATAAGCTACTGATCAAAGCTGACTTAGGTGGTTGTTTCTTCTTTGTCTTCAACCAAAATTATTCTTTTTAAGGTTTTTCAGCGTGGAATTCTTTTTTGATGTTACTAGCAACATCTGAATAATAAACCAGGTTGAAAAGTAGCTTGGCTCAGGCCCCTATTTCTTCCCTTTTCCTCTTCCCTATGTAAAGGGTATAGTAGAAGAGCACACGAGGAAGGTCTGAGGAGTAAAACAAACTTAACAGGGGCTTGTTACAGATGATGAGACCAGTGGCTTGGGCACAAGATGAAGAAAGAACACTCGTTCAGAGCATCACCTGCTTCTTCCTTTCTACCCACTCCTATCACCTGAATCCATAGCTCATATAAGGAGCAGACTCAGGGAAATGCCAATAAGTAATAAGTAACTGAGCGAGGAGAAAATAAGTAAAGGAAAGGAAAGGAAAATTCCCAGTGATTACAGTAAGGAAGCCCAGGAAGTTTCTGGAGAAATTCAATAGACTGACCCAAATTTATGTAAAGCCTATATGAACAGGGCACTGCTGTACAAGTCCTTTGGTAGTAACAAATCCAACACCAAAGATAAGAAATGTTTTCAGAAACCAAACTGTGTCTAAATCCTAATGACATGTACTAATGACATCCAAATGATTAACACAAAAAGAAAATAAAATGAGTAAGTACAACCATAAAAAAACGTATTTTTAGATATTTAGGGAACAGCAATTTAAAGGACTTTATACAATTATATCTATTTTTTATGCTCATATCCTAGTTCCAGAAAGTCTCTAGATAAAAATAAGTACAGAATCAGACTACTCATCATTTCTGATGTTCCTACTTGTGTCCAAGCCACACCATCATCTCTTGCTTAGATTACTCCTACCCTTATGCTGCAAACTGCTCCTAACACAGCACCCAGTATGATCCTTTCAAAATATCAGATCACGCTACTACTCAGCTCAAAATGCTTTGATGGTTCCTCATTTCAAAGTAAAAGCCAAAGTCCTTACAGGAATTTACAGATTTTCACATTTTGGTTTCCCTGCTTCATTGCAGTACTAGGGCTCCCAATCCAGGCTCCTGCACATGCTAGGTAAATGTTCTACCACTGAGCTACATTCCCAGACCTTTTTATTGTATTTTGAGATAGGATCTTGTCAAGTTGCCCAGGATAGTTTGGAACTTTTGATCCTCCTGCCTAGCTTCCCAAATAGCTCAGAGTACAGATGTCTGCTACTGTGCCTGGCTCACTTCCCCTTTGTGAAGCCAACTTCTACATTTTACTGCTTTCTGTGCTGTCTCTCAAACATGCCAGTGATACTTTCATTGCAGAGTCATTCCACTTACTACTTGTCCTGTCTAATATCACTTCCCTTAGAGAGACACATGGCTTGGTCCCTCCCTTCCTTCAAATACTACTTCTACTTCAGCAGTTGAGACCTTCCATAATGTATCTATTTTTGTACAGAACCATTTCTTCCTATGTCTACCACTCCCATCTCCCTTCACTGTTATTTTTCTTCATAGCATATATTACCAACTGACATACTATAGTTTTCCTCTATGATAAAGAACTTTTGATTACTGCTGTATCTCCAGTTCCTAGAACTAGGCCTGGCAGTCAGTGTATTTACTTGAGTTTGTGAAAAAACTAAAAAGTCTATCTACAATTCATTTATCACAGATGTCACTTGCAGACCAGTTTTCATTTATATTATACAATAGGTATCTCCCTAAAACAACACATTTGCCCAGAGAACTCTAAATTCTTTTCTTACAATCTATAATTTTTTTCCTTTTTTGGGAGGAAGGGGTGTCTCACTGTGTTGCCCAGGCTAGTCTGGAACTCCTTGGTTCAAGGAATCTTCCCACCTCAGCCTGTCAAATACCTAGGACTATAGGCATACATCACCATACCTAAACTGTACTTGTCTTTTCAACTATAGTTACTGAAAACATACAACTTAAATATGTATATTAAAATTCCACTGAAAAGAATATTTTGTTGTTATGGTTTGTATATGAGGTGTCCCCCCCAAACTCAAGTGTTAAGGCAGATAACGTTCAGAGGTAAAATGATAAGGAGAGCTGTAACTTAATCAGTCCATCCTAGTTTGAATGGACTAACTGGGTGGTAACTGCAGGCAGGAGGGGCGTGGCTGGAGGAGGTGGGTCATTGGGGGCATATCCTGGAAGGGTTCATCTTTCCTGTGGCCCCTTTCACTTATTCTGCTTCCAGGTCACTGTTAACTGTGCAGTGCTCCTCTGCCATGCCCTTCCTCCATGATGTTCTTCCTCATCTTGGGCCCACAGCAATGAAGTCAGTTAACCATGGACCAAATCTCTGAAACTATGAACCAAAATAAGCTTTTCTTCCTCTGAGTTCTTGTTGGGTATTTTGATGACAGCTGACTAACATGTTTGTTTTCTTTATAACAAGAATTTCCCCATTACAACTTTTGGTAATCTCAGAAAAACCCATTATTAACTTTTGATAATCTCAGAAAAACCAATCTGGGCAAATTCTTTGAAAACTATTAACTATCTATGTGCCCAAGAAATATTCCTCAAGGTTTAACTGCAGAGGGCTAAAAATCCTTAATTTTTTCCTCAGATTCCAGTTGGACTGTTTACTACAACTAAGACACAAAGCACCTGAGATCTCAAGTATTAAGACCTTGTTATTCCTTCTGTAGTTCAAGATTGGGGGACTTCACCTGTAGCAGTAATTGTGGTATATTTCTGTTCATACCAGAGGATCCAAAATTATTTCCATGATATAATAATAATAATGATGGAAAAATGCAAAATGCAGCCACTTTAAATTGGATTTAAAATAGCTAATTCTAATTAGCTATGGAAACAAGAAATACAAATGAACCTGGTTTTTAAAAAAGATACTCATAAATAGATTAAAACCTTTTGCAATGCTGAACAAGATTAAGAAATAATTTTTTTTCCTTTTCTCAAATAATAAAAACTAAAATAATTACATGAAATTCTCTTGGGTCAATTCTATTTTCCTTAACTCACATTCAATATAAGTGTTTTTACACTGACACAACACTCTTTAATAACAGCATTTCCCCTTCTCAAAAATACGAATAGCTACAGCTAAATCAAACAAATAAAAACACTTCAGAAAGATGTTACACACCAGAACTTTTTGTTGTCAATAGAAATGTTCTACACTATACTAAACAATATAGTAGTCACTAGCCACTTATGACTCTCAAACACATGAAATGTGGATTGTTGGGTGAACCAAATCTTTAATTTTATTTAATTAATTTAAAATCTAAATAGCTACATGTGGCTAGTGGCTACCATACCGAACAGTGCAACATTAGAGCCCAGAAATAAGTCACTGGCCTGTAACAAAATTCCTTATTAGCTTTACTAGGATCCATTAACTAAACTTATTTCTCAGAATTTATAAGTTCCATGTAAGAATCACCATTACCCTCAAATCCCAAAAGCTACATGTAAAAGGTCTATTTAAATATAATTAACGTTGCAAATTGCTATCAAAACATAATTTTAACAATAAGGAGATCAAGAAAATCAAGTCTTAAAAGAGAATGAAAAATATTTGCTTCTTTTTCTCTTACTGTTCACATCTAATCAAGTCCTCTTGGCTCTACAATTCCAAATTCATCCACTTCTTTCCACCTTAGTCCAAACTACTATCACCTCTTACATACATTACCGCCGTTGCTTTCCAACTAGTGTCCCTGCTTCCTCTCTTGCTCTAATTCATTATATACCACCAGAGTGATGAGCTTAAAATGTAAATTACATTTCCTTATTCTTAAAATTTTTTTTAATGCTTTCTATGCTTAGAATCTAGTTCAAACTTCATTCCACATGTCATGTAACCCAATTTCTCCTCCTCTCTACTCACTGGAGCTTATGACACCACTCACACGCTCATTTGCCATGGTTCTGTCAGACTTTCCTATTACTCCTACTGGCCAAAAATTTGTCTGGTTTGAGGTCTCTGTGCTTGGAATGTTCTTTGCTCAGATCTCTCAATGGGCAACTCTTATCATTCATGTTACAGGTCAAATATCCTTTTCCTAGACGGCTGTCTAGTGTTGTCATCTAATCACTATTATATAGTTCTCTTTTCTTATCAGATTTTCTGAAATAATCTTTTATTAAGTTACTTGTTTCTGTCTTCCTCTTCTAGCATGCAGATTCAGTGAGAACAGGGAGCTTGTCTTAACTATATGACACATAGTAGGCTCTCAATATTTTAGGGAAAAAAACCCCCAATTTTTCTATAACTGTCATCTTAGGTTCTATATAAACTGGTGAAGTTGGGTGAGTTTTTTCAAGGCCGTATTAGGGACAATACTACATTAAAATGGAAAAGTTTAATTACTTCACCCAAAAGCTGCTCAATAGCTTCATTTAACAAACAAAAATGATATTTTTTCCTTTACATTTTATCCTCCATTTATCAGTTTCTTAGTGATCATAAGAATATACCTATGAGACTGGGGATGTAGTTCATCAGTAGAGCAATTTTCTAGTGTCCCCTCACCCCAAACAGAATGTACTTATGGAGAGAGCTCTAATCCCTTTCTTAGTAGCCCTCCCAGGAAGTTAGTTTCTCTAGACTCTCTTCTCAATGACCTTGAGGCTATCCCTAGGGAACCATATTAATATTTCAGTTTTAAATAAGGAGTCTATAGTATTGCATAGTCTTACCTCATTTCTCTGTAGCTAACTAGTTACTACTTGGGCAGTGTAGAGTGGGAAGATTCCCAACAGATTTATTTATTCTGTAAATGGGCTTTTAAAGCAAAGAATAATAATAACAAAGTCAGCTCCCAAAAGTGAAATGCTCTTCCACATACAATTTATTACCTCTGATGGGGAAAAATATTTCAAGAAAGATAAAGCTGTTGTAGATAACTTTCAAGGTATTTCCTACCATCTTAGTAATCTAAAATGTCCAAAGAATTTTTAACTTATTTATAGATGTATTATTAAGATGTCTTGTTACTGTGTTTGGATAGACTGATGTTGAGGAAATAATACAAAGCTAAGACTTTTCTTCCTGCATGTCAAATCAATTTAAAAAAAAATTAAAGAATTTCTTGTAGACCCTTTTTCGTAAGGTGCTATAATTTGGATCTGAAATGTCCTCCAAAGGTCTATGTGTTAAAACCTTGGTCCTTAACCTGTGGCACTATTGTGAGGTGGTAGAAACTTCAAGAGGTTGGGCCTAATGGGAAATTTTAGGTCCTGGGCACATGCCCTTGAAGGGGACTAGAGACTCTAGTTTCTTCCTTTCTTTCTCCACATCTCGGACATGAGATAAGTGGTTTTTTGCTCTATAGCATGCTCCTACATGATCTACGGCCTTTCTACAGGTTCAAAAGTAATAGGATTGACTGACCAGGGATTGAAACATCCAAAATTGTGAGTCAAAATAAACCATTTCTTTTTATAAGTTGATTTATCTTAGGTATTTATGGCAGTAATGGAAAGCTGACTAACACAGAGGGCAAAGAAGCAGACACAATCATGAAATGGTCAATTTACATACATGTAATGGGAGGTGTAATCTAGAATTTTAAGAAGAAATCAATCTCATATCTTTCTGGCCTGTTACAATATTCATTCTTCTAAATGCCCCAATTTAGCTTTTCATTCAAAAAAGGCTTATGTAAAATATTTTATATGGTCCAGAAAAACATAAACTAGATAGTAACAATGTGCCCATGGCCACTGTGAAAGAATGTGTTTTTAGTGAGAGAGTTCTATTAACAATATAAATCTTAGGAATCATGAACTCTCATTTTTCTTAATTGGTCAAGTTGATATTCAACATGATAACTGGTTTAAAAACTGTAAACATATTTCTGAATTTTTTGTTTTATGGAACAGTTTTTTGGAGAACTGTGAAAGATATTCAGCCAACTGAACCTATAATACAATTGACTGAGTCCTTACTGTATTTCTGTTCTATATATCAAGATGATAGGTATCCTATCTCTTGTAAAGAAGGGATTTATGAAACCTGAAAGACTGTTTTACCTTCTAAGAGGCAGTTCTACACCTCACCTCATTTGCTGTTCCTAATACCTAAGTTATCAGTATGGCAGTCATAATCATTATGACAATGCATGTGAACACGCAACCCAGAAATCAAGCAAAACAAAATGCCAATTATCCTCTCTGAAGGTCAGTACCCTTGAAATTTCCCACAATTTAAGGTTACAGTTTTTGTTCTTTTCTTGAAGTACATGAAAATATCTGGAATAAAACAAAGTAACAGTCTGGATTGTATGAACTGTATAAAGCAATTTAGCACAAAGTGTGGAAGCACAATTTTTATGCTCTGGTATAATTCATATAACCTTTTCCTACTTGTAGAATTGCAGAAATTGTAAAGCAAAACCACTATAAATTTAAAAACAATATCAAATGTTCATTCTTGTCATTAGTTAATAAATTTTATGGTTTGGAAAACCAAAATGCCACTAAATGATATTGTTATACACTACGCTTCAGGTCTTTAACTGAACCTGATTTGATGTCTGTAGTTTATGATTACAGAAAGAAATATTAGTCTTCCCCAGATTTACTAAACAAATATTTTGATATCAAACATTTTCAAATTTGTTAAAACTGAAAGGAAATTAGTTATGTCTGTATTATTATAGCTATATTCATGCTTGTAGTATTACCAGAGTAAGACATTTTCAAACATAAAGATTAACTTATACCGAAATGTATAAAGTTATTTTTAATAACTGTTTGACCAAATTGTTATGTGCATGTTATGAACTATCACAATGAATCTATTATGCATTATAATGCAATAAAAAACTCTTTGACATATCCTTAGCACAAATAATACACACATTAGTTTAATTTCAAACATATACAGTGAATATGCTACCAGCAGCATCACATGTAGCTCCATTCCTACAGTAGATGACAAGAAAAAAATCTTAAAATGAGGATGACAGTCTGCTGTACTTGTATAGAGGTGATAGCTGACACAGAGGGCAGGCACAGGTGGCCTTATAGACAGATAGACTGGGATGCTAATAAAAGTGGTAGGGGTGAGGGAGAGGAAAATTAAAACAAAGGGAAGATGCGATACATCACTATTTGCCTACATAATGTTATTCATCCATCCACACATCCAAACAGATATTAAAATGCCGAAAAGAAAGTAGGCACTGTAAAATGTCAGTTCTTACTTTCACCAAAGGCATGCATTTTTTGGATTGTTGTATAGAAGGGCTATCTGATTTCAGAACAGAAATGTCTATCGCCACTCACTGACTCCACCTCCAATCTTGGTTTCATCAGTGAATTTGAGTCTTTCCAATATCTGGGTCAGTTGGTCCTCTAACTACACATTCAACTCTGAGAAAGAACCTCAAACCTAATCAATACCAACAGCCTAATCAATACTTAACAGCCTCTCTTGCGAAATAAACTCAAAGTAAGGAAATGGAATGTCAAAAGCTCTAGAAATACACAGGCCACTAGAACAACAGAGCCATGCTTCAGACACAACTTGGTGATATAATGCTTATCTCTTGACTTCTGATCTGCACACAAAATTATGAAAATATCTACCTATGTAACTGTAATATATACACATACATGGCCTTACAATGAACCAAACCTGTTCTCAACCATGTTTTAGCACAATGTCGGCACAATGTGTTTACTGCAAAAGGAAGGGTACAATTCCTGGGAAAAAATAATGCTGCATGATAATGTGCACATCACTTGACCCTGTTAAGAATCAGTTTTCTTTCTACAAAATGGGATAATAATCAAACTCTGACTCACAGGGTTAGTGAAGGCTCAAATAGGAAATGAATGTGAAAAGTATTCGAAAGTACTAAAGCATTACTAAACCATTATTACTATGTAAGGTTCTCTCTTATTTCTGAACTTTCTTCCAACTTAAGAGTTTTATTTTAAGATCAAAATATTCAAACATAGAAAATATAAATTAATAGGGGTTCGGACAGGGTGAAAGAGAAAGTGATAATTAGGATACTGAGTTAGAACACGCGGAGTTAGCTGTAGAATTACAGTAAAGTCCTGATGCAAACCCAGAACAGTTTCATGCTTATCCATTGTGGACATGGGCCAGCCATCCCACCCCCACTCCCAAACTATACCGTGTTACTTTTAGGTGAATCACTGGGGACAAGTTCAGTCTGGAGGTGCATGGGGGGAGAGACTTTCAACTCTGACAATAAACCTCTCCCTCTATACCTTCAACGAACACTCCTCCTATTCTTTGGATCTGGTCCAGCCTATTAGAACAATGCCAGGTTGGGAAAAAAAAAAAGACTGTTAAAGATTTCCTTTAGGAGGATTCTGTAACTATGGAACACCAGTAGCATCCTTTCTCCTTCCCCTACCATGAATTATCTATTTCTAATGGTCAGGTTCAGCGTCTGAAAACCGGGTTATGTGTTGTTTCTCCCACAGGCCTCACCCTCCAAGCCTGACCTCTCCCATGTATGAAATGAAGAATGTTAGTGCCTGTCAGCTCCATCCCACTTCCACGGAGAGGATGAATGAAACAGTGCCTGGGGTGGTGTCTGAAAAACACTGAGTACATCACTGTAAAGTGTCAAGACATGTCCCATTATGCCCTCTTGCCTTAAGGAAATCTCCCGGTTAGAACCGACATCCTCACTGAAGCAAGGCTGAAGCGGGCTTGGCGCTTCCCACAGAATCTATTTCGGGGAGAGGGGAAGGGGGCCGTCGTCAGGCGGGAGCGGGGGCAGGGCCCACCACAAGCCTACCTGTTGTTCCGGATGCTGACCAGCACACACAACACCAGCTCCAAGTAGGTGCGCAGCACTTCCAGCCAACGGGTGGAGAGCTGCAGGCCCTCGATTTCTTCTCCAGTCCCAGTGTCCGCGCCACCTCCGTCGCCTGAGCCGCCACCTCCGCTCAGGTAATTCTCCGCGGCGAACTCAACGCGCAACTCTCGCACGAACCAGCCGCACTTGCGCATGAGGAATTCGAGCCGGGGCTGCTCCGCGGGCGAGACGCGGAGGCAGATGCGGAGCTGAGGCCACAGAGCCGGGTAGAAGAGGCACTCGCGCCAGTGCGAGCAGGAGGCCGAGGCCCGCAGCCGGTCAGGCGCGGGCAAGAAGGAGAAGATATGCACGATCAGCTCGCTGGGTAGCGACGCGGCCCCCGCTGCCTGCCCGCACAGAGCCATCCGGCCCCGCCGCCGGCTGCCGGCTCCCGGCCGCCCCCGCAGTCCCCGGAGCAGCCCCCGCAGCCGTCGCAGCTGCTGCAGCCGCAGCCGCTGCCGCCGCCGCCGCCACCGCGCCACTCGGGCGGCCCCGGCTCGGGTTCGAGCTCCCGGCGGTCGGGGCTGCGGCACTGACAAGAACAACAACATCAATGACAAGGAAGAAGGGGGCGGAACCGTCGTGGGTCTCGGCGGAACCAAGTGGAACACAAGTTGCGGAGAGGGGGAAAGGCCCCTACGTGGGTGGCCTGCAAATAACCAGTCGTAGGCCTTTCAAACTGTACTCACGCGCGTCCAAGGCCTGCCCAGTCCGTAACTTCAAAACCCTCGCTTGTACTGTCTAGGGGCCCGGAAGTAGCAGGGCTTATTGTAAGGAAAGGACAGCCCTCCCCGCGCCTGGAGGCGGAGGCTGGGCAGTGGTAGGACCTGAGTTTGACGTCACCGATGGTGGGAGGAGCCTGGAGCGGACGAGCGCGACTTCCGGAACAAGGAAGCGCCTGGTTGCCGGTAGGGAAAGGGAGACGCGGCACGTGACCCCTGACGTACGCAAGCCAGGGGCGGGGAGGGGCGGGGTGGGGCTGGGGGCGGTGTCAGCACTGGGGGTTGGAAACCGAGACTAGGTTCTTGGTCCAAAGTGGTGGAACTTGGGCGGAGTGCCAGAGATCTCAACATTTCTTTTTGCGCCTTTCTTACTTGCTGGGCTGCGGACTCTTGAACCAAAATGTCCACTTACAGGATCTTTTTCAGGGGTCTTACATGGCCAGAATATTAAGAATTTCTGAGATTGCATCGCTGAAGAGAAGCAAAGGGACTTGAGGGCTAACTAGCGTGGGAGGTTGCCGGAATGGAGAGGCGCGAGGCCGGGCGGGGCGGCCACGAGGCCTGTAGGAGGCCACTAGTGGACCTCCCTCGCTCGTAGTGCACAGGCAGACTTCCGCGCGCCCCCAGTGTGAGGAAGGAGCGAGGATAGCGCCACCCTTTGGATTTAGAGGGGGAGAAAAAAGTAGCAAATGAATCTTAGATCTGCTGATTACCAGCCTGTTCTCCAGGGCTTGCAAAAGGGCCCCATTTGCTGCTACAGAGATTTGAAGGCCCTCATTGAAAAGCTAGGGATGATAATGGGTTTCTTTAGCTTGGCACCCCTAACGAGAGGAGTTTTTGAAATACTGTCCCTTAACTTCACCACAACTTGCAAAGTACATGACTGGTTGTAAGGGGCGGTGAAGTCAGAAAGGATTAAGTGATTTTATGTAATAATTGAGGATTGCTCTCGCGGGTGCTGCCGCTTCAAAGCGTTACCTAAGACTAGAACAGCCACATCCGTCTCAAAGCCTTATCTATGATTTTGAAACAGTTGCGTTTTCCTGCGCTGTACACCAAGAAAGCTAGATGTTTTCAGCCCTTTGCAGGCAAATCTGTCTGTTCATGATTCTCTGTTCATGACTCATTAGATTGTCAACAGTATAATGTTGTTGTCTCAGAGTTTTCTTCACAGTACCTTTTTTTTTTTTAAAGGAATCCTGTAGGTCACTTCTCAACCTTAGTATGCAAGAATTCTGTGTAATTGTATTTTATGAATATTTAACGAGCATTTAGCGGTAAGAGTGAATTAGAAAGTTTAGACGGATTTTAATTTTTAATTAATCCTTGGAAGTATTTTGAAGGGACTCCTAGACATCTGGATATTTTAGTTACTTCACTGTGTGTCAATGAAACATATTCTTGTATAACAAAAATAACATCTCACCTCGCAAAATTTGAATGTTATCTAATATTCCATATATACATTTAGGGTTATTTCCCAATTGTCTGTTACAGTTCTCCCAACCAGTATCCAATTAAGGACCACATTTGTATTTGGTTGTGAATATCGTTTCTTTTAATCTGAAAATTAAAAGATTAGTGTTTTTTTGGTTTTGTTTTTTGGCGGATACTGGGGATTGAGCACAGGACCCAGAGGCACTTAACCACTGAGCCACATCTCCAGCCCATTTTTGTATTTTATTTAGAGACAGGGTCTCATCGAGTTGCTTAGCAAACTCCCTAAATTGCAGAGGCTCGCTTTGAACTTGCAACCCTCCTACCTCAGCCTCCAGAGCCGCTGGGATTATAGTTGTGTGCCACCGAGCTCCGTTTAGTCTTTTAATCTTTAGTGTTCACCATCCCCACAATTTGTTTTTTAAACTGATTTTTAAGAGAGACCAGGCTAACTGCCTGAGATAGAATATCTCACCTTCTGTACTGGACTACTTTCTCTTGGTGTTCAACTTTTACCTCTATTTCCTGTATTTCTTATAAACATGCAAATTAATGCTAAAGGATTGATTACAGTCTTTAACTTTAGCCTTTATGTGATGTTGAGTATATGAAATTACAATATTTATTTGAACAACCATAAGTAGTTTTCTGGATTAGGGTGATGATATCTTGATCTTCCATATAAAGTTGTGTATTATTTTTTTTCTTCTTTAAAAAAGATTAACCTGTGCAATATTCTTTTTGTTTCCTACAAATGTCCAACTCTCCCGTCAACCATTCACTGAGTGGGTTTGATAGCAATTCATAATTCTTTCCTGAATTGTTTTTATTAGGGGTTATAAAAGGACAATTTCTATTTTTTTATTCCATCTACATTTATTAGTTTTTGTTCCATAGATACTTTCTTTTGTAAGCTAGGAACATTTAATTACCCTGAAATATAGCTCCTATTGGAAAATCAGAAAAAAGATGCATAATTGTTTTTGTCAGCCATTTTGAAAGCAAGTTTTTATGGCTTCAGAGGGTGACAAGTGAATTTTCTTAGTTATTGCTCTTTCTGAAGAATATTATGTATTTATTAATGTTTTGTAGATTTTAAGTAGTCATGGCATTTTTAAAAAATAGTTATTTTTTAGTTGTAGGTGGATAGAATATCTTTATTTTATTTTTATGTGGTGCTGAGGATCAAACCCAGTGCCTCACGCGTGCTAGGCAAGCGCTCCACCACTGAGCCGTAACCCCAGCCCCAGTAGTCATGGCTTTTTAAAAATTTTTTAAGACATTGATGTATCTTTATTTTATTCATTTATTTATGTGCAGTTCTGAGAATTGAACCCATTGCCTCATACATGCTAGGTAAGTGCTCTACCACTGAGCCATAACTCTAGCCCATCATAGTTATTGGTTCTCAAATCTTGATGCTTCTATAACACCTCTGAATTCTTTCTGTGTAATTATTACAGTTTTAAAAAATTCCTTGAGCAGTTTTAGTAGATATAACACAATGAGTTATATCTAGGCTAGATTTTGATTTTTTTATTTGTTTTGGTTTTGCTGTGATCTAGGTAGGAGATCTCTAAACGAGTTGGTTATAACCTCTTTGGTCTTTTTTTTTTTTTTTTGGTACTGGGGATTGAACTCAGGGGTACTCGACCACTGAGCCACATTCCTAGTCCTATTTTGTGTTTTATGTAGAGACAGGGTCTCACTGAGTTGCTTAGTGCCTTGCCCTTGCTGAGGCTGGCTTTGAACTTGTGATTCTCCTGTCTCAGCCTCCCAAAGTGCAGGGATTACAAGTGTGCGCCACTGCGCCCGGCTACCTCTTTGGTCTTTGCTTTCTTCATCTATACAAGTAGAGTTTTTGCAGGGATCCCTGCAGCTCTCTTGTTCTCTGGCTCTTAACAAAAACCCACTATTAAATTGAAATAAATTTTCCATGTCATAAAATTCACCCAAGTCAATGATGATTTTTAGTAATTTTACCAAATAGTAAAACCATCACCATAAATCAATTTTAGAACATTTTCATCCCTCAAGATTCCTCATGTCCATCTGCAGCTCTTCTCTTCTGTCTCCCAGCAACTACTAATGTACATTCTGTCTCTGTAAATTTGCCTTTTTGGACATTTAAAATAAATGAAATCATGTAATATCTGATCTCTTTTTCTTTTTTTAAAACAAGTGTTTATTATTTTTAGTAAAAAATTGTGGGTTATGATAATTAAAATTATTTGGCAATGACAGGAAAATGGCTCTTATTAAACTGCATTTTATAGTCTGCAGGACACCTTGGGTTAGCTTAGATTCTGCTCTAGATTTCACCGTCCTCCCACCCAGCATTTCCTTCAATAAGCAAATTCTTTCCTTTCCTGCTAGCTGGACCTGCAGGTGGGAGAGGCAAGAGCTGGGCTTTATTGCCAGTAGTTCTCGACATAAAAGAGGTAGTATATGATTCAGCCTGTTTGCATCTTACAAAGGTAAACAGCTAAAGAAAGTAAAATAAGAAGGTACTACTTGGCATGTACAGTGCATATTGGCCGTCACATCTCTTTACAGTTTGTCTGCTTGCTTCTCCTGTTCAATCATTTTCTTTGAAAGGTGGAGGATTTTTCTCATGTTTCTATCTTCAATTTTGACTTACCAAATTGCTCTTTTTCAGCCATATGGGATTTGTCAGATGTGGTTCCTAAGCAAGCGGAGCAACATTAGCGAGCAAGCAGAGACTGGCCTACAAGAGGTCACCACAGAGTGTCCTCTTCTGTCTTCTTAAACTTAGCATAATGTTTCCGAGTTTCGTGCATGACAGCATATGTCAGTAATTCATCCCTTTATGTTGCTGAATAGCATTCCATGGCATGGAATTTCTTTTTTCTTGTGGTCTACTCATTCATTTGTTAATGACCATTTAGATTATTTCCAGTTTGAGGCTGTAAAGAGTAATGTTGCTATGAACATTCATGTGCACGTCTGTGTGTGAAGTATTTATTTATTTATTTTCAGAGTTGCGTATTGAAGACTTCATGCATGCTAGGCAAGTGCTCTACTGTTGAGCCACCTCTCCAGCCCCTGGACACACATTTTAATTCCTCTTGAGATAACTAGGAGTGAAAGTGATGGGTTGTATGTGTAACTTTATGAGAAATTGCCAAACTGTTTGGAGGTGTCTGCACCATTTTGCATTCCCACTAACAATGAATGAGGGGTTCTAGTTCCCTAACTTTTTGACCATCTGGAAATGTACTCTGATTTGAGATTGTTTTTTTTTTCTTTAGCATTTTGGTAGCCATGAGCTGCTTTTTTCTGGGGCACCATTAATAATTAGCCTTTAATGGTTAGGAATTATTCATAAAGGAAGCAAAAATATATCAACTTTCCTTAAATTAAGATTCTGATTCTTAGTGTATATTTAAATTTTATGTTTGCCTATTAAATGATGGATGATAGGAATATTGTTATTAATAACCATTAAGTAAGACATGAATTTTTAAGATATGGTCTTGCCCAGTTGCAATAATAAAAACTGTAAATGGTGAACAAAATTTGTCTTATCAACCCATCTTTAATACTAATTAAATGTTTATTGAGTATGTATATTTAGATTATTTCTTTTGACTATATATGCATACACACATACATACTCTATGCTGATAAAGTAACAAAATTGAATTGCAAAGGACAGCATAAAAACACATTTTATGAAGTTATAAAGTCTGAGCTATGATTCAGAGTGTGGGAGGAAGTATTGGCGGTTTTATGAAGCTCATAAGTACCTAGTACTACTAAGCTCCAGGTTCCAAAAGTGGCATATTGTCACTATAGCAACCATCATGCATATTTGGATTTGAAACCCAGGCAACCAGTGGTGGAGAGGACTAAAACATCAAGGTAGATATTTATTCTCCTGGATTGATATGCCTGCCTGTTTATAGTAAATGATTCTTTTTTTTTTCTTTAAGTATATGATCAATTCTTTTATAAAGACATACACTTACAAATGCATTTTTTTCTGGTAGAGAAATTAAGTATTCAATATTCTCATATTCCTCCTTTTAAAACATGCTAAGTTTAGTGCTTTTCCAATTAGATGATTAGGATATCAAATGTATCTTACATAGCTCTCTTCTTGTTATTGCTTAAATGTGGCAACTAATTGTGGGCTGAATATAACTTTTATTATACTGAATCACTTATCATTTTATAAGAGAAAAAATAACCAGTGACAGATTTTATTTTAGCTACATTATGAAATGTTGCTTAGGGCTACCAGTAAACATGAAAATTGCCCAAATTAAAATATTTCTGGAAAAAGTGATGTGGTTTTTTTTTTTTTTCCTTAAGGAAGTTCTAGGTTTTGAATGCTGTTGTCAGGTAGAGATACATGATTCTCTTCCAATGATCTGTTGATATATGCATCCATAAATTTGCCTAGAGGAGAATAGAGTTGGAAACCAGATTCCTTTTCCTCCACTGTTATCTGATGAAGTGTTTCCTTGTAGGATCATATTACAGGAGAAAGAAATGAAGCATTGTCCTAGGGACTCAGGATGCTGAAACAGGAGGATTGCAAATTCAAGGTCAATTTGGGTAACTTAGTGAGGTCCTATCTCAAAACAAGCAAGGGTTGAGATTATAGCACAGTGGTAAATAGTCTCTGGGTTCAGTCCCCAGTAGTGAAAACAAAACACAACTAAACAAAACAGAAAGAAAGAAATGAGAGATTTTAGGTAACTCAACTTGCCGGGGAGGCTGAGTCTATGGTGGTGAGCTGAATACAAGACAAAGGCCATGTCATTCATTGGCTGTTTTGGACTAGGTGTAACAAGTTGCTTATGTATTATCAGAACTTACCATAACCAACACACAACTTGGTTGTGTAAGTCTGTAATATAATAGAGAGTGGGGAAGACTGTGACTTATCAGAGGATTCTTCCACACCAGTGGGAAGGTAAGCTCTGTGTTTCTACATTTCCTAGTTCTTCAAGCAAAAATGTAAAATCCCTTTATTACTACTTTATACTTTTAATACATTATATGAGCATAACAGGACCAGATTTAGTCTTTAGGACTGAATTACAAATTCTTACTAGAGCTCTTGCATCTGTGGGTGGGGGCCACTTTTTGTTCCTGCTAGCTTATGCCTGCATTTTAAGTCTATTTCCAGAACTATTATTTTTTTTTATACCTTTCTTTCAGAATTTAAGGAAAAATAAATAAATAATAAGATTTAACTTGCATATCTCTTTTACAGCATTACTTATTTTTTCCCTTTTATTCAAGAGAGTAGATATTTTTAGAAGTACTTCTTTTTGCTTAAAAATTATGGTAAAACCAAATATTGCTATCTTGAATGCAATTGATTCAACCAGTAGGGTTTCTTGATTTCTAGTTAAAAAGCAGTATAAGGCTACAGCTTATTTTTTTAATCTTTAAAATTTTCTTTCTTTTTTTTTGCCTTTATTTATTTTTTAGTAATTTATTTAAATGCATTTCAAGTCATAGTACATATATAGGGCTCAATTTTTCCATTTCTCTGGTTGCAAACCAGATAGAGTCGCACCATTTGTGTCTTCATACATGCACTGAGGGTAGTGATGACCATCTCATTCAACCATCTTTACTACACCCATTCCCCTTTCCCTCCCCCCACCTTCCCCCTGCCCCATCCAGAGTTCCTCCGTTTCTCCTATGTTCCCCATTCCCACTCCCCTTATGTACATAAGGCTACAGCTTATATTATTGACAGTATGCCACCTCAAAGGACTAATACTTGAGAGTCATAGTTTCTAAGTAATCATTTTACTTGGGTTCTATTGCTTAACTAGCTTAAACAATGAAGACATTTTCTTTGTTTCTCTCCTTTCCTCCTTTCTTTTTTCCAGATATAATTAGGAGTTTTGAGGAAATCCACACTTAAGCATCAAAGCTTACTTGAGCCTCATAGGGACCTGAATGGGAGCTAAGGTTGCTCTCTTTATCACTCAGGGCACCATAGCCTTTCCTCTGTTAACAGGCTTCCTTTGATCATTCATTTGGTATAGGATGCTAAACTGCTGGTCTTAATGTTATTGGAGAACTTAAATGAGACTCTGGTAGTCTCAACAGACCAGGCTAAGCCACCCATCCCAAGATGCCAATTAAAGCAAGAACAGCGGGTGAAGGACAGGAAAGGAGCTTTTAATCAGTGTGGCTCTGCTGGGAAGAACAGATATAAGGTACAGTGACTAAAAATCTGTCTTTAATGGACTGACATAAATTTGAGGCTCTATAGTAAAGGGGAAAAAATGTAAGAGTTGAGGGCTTGTAAAGTTAGGGGCTTTGCATAGCTAATAGAGCAAGTCATACTGGGTTGGGCTATGTTCTGGTTGATCATCTTGGGGCTGATTCTGCGAGGTGGCTCTGGAGAAGTCTCTATTGCCTGAGGGGGCAATCTGGTTCCCATGAATTGATTATTCCTACATACGGGGCTGTCTCAGTTCATGTCATGGAGTAATTGCTCCCATTGCTGCCACTTAGGGTTGTGGTCACATCATGGGGTGATCTGTATGTAAGGTTCTGCTGTTCCTGGAATCCAAGGTGACTGTAGGTTTAGGGCAATGACTAGAGATTTCTAGGTGTCACTCCAGGATCTAGTAATTGAAAATATCTTATTCTTAACTCATTGTCCTCAGCCTTGAGGGGAAATGAGTTAGAGTAGGTATATTTAGAGCGAATAACTTCCTGCAATAATGACTCTTCAAGTCATTAACATGCCTATATGCAGAGCTAGGCAGGGACCTGACCCAAAGTTTAAGGTACTAAAGGAGACCTATACAAAATGAAGGCAGAGATGCCAAGCTTTATCCTGCTTACAGTTACCCATTGAGCATTTACATTTATAAAAGAAGAGTCACCATTTTTAGCAAAAGCAGCCTAAATCCATGTAATATTAACTCAATCTAAAAGATCTTCTAGCTACAGTTTCTAATTTCTTTTTATTTTTTGGTACTGGAGATTGAACTCAAGGGCACTCAACCACTGAGCCACATCCCCAGCCCTATTTTGTGTTTTATGTAGAGACAGGGTCTCACTGAGTTGCTTAGCTCCTCGCCATTGCTGAGGCTGGCTTTGAACTCGCAATTCTCCTGTCTCAGCCTCCCTAAGTGCTGGGATTTCAGGCTTGCGCCATCGCGCCCGGCTTCTAATTTCATTTGTAACTTTGTTCTGTCTTCAGTTGAAATTCTGGAGGGAATCTGATTGAATTACCTTTGGAGGGTAGGCTGCAAATTATTAGCTGATGACATTTCTGTTGGTTGGTTGCTTAAAAGCCAAGTGTTCCTGCCCTAGTTCAATCACATGAATTTAGAGGGATGGGGTAATGTGCCTAATGCTTTGGACATGTGGATATATGGATTAGGGTTAAGAGAGTGTTGTAACTCAGTGGTAGAGCACTTGCCTAGCATGTGTGAGGCCCTGGATTTGATCCTCAGCACCATATAAAGATAAATAAACAAAATAAAGGTATTGTGTCCATCTACAACTAAAAAAAAAGAGTGTTATGCTTTAGATATGAGGTATCTCCCCAACTTCTATGTTAATGTAGGAATACTCAGAGGTAAAATGATTAGAATATGGAACTATAACCTAATTAATTCATCCTAGTTCAAATGGATTAACTGGGTGGTAACTGTAGGTAGTTGGGCCCTGGTTGAAGGAGGGAGATTGCTGGGTTTATGCCCTGGAAGAGTTCATCTTCCATGCAGCCTCTTCCCCTCATTCTCTCTACTTTCTGGTTTCCATGAATGGAGCAGCACTCCTTCACCACATGCTTCAGTCATGATGTTCTGCCTTTCTTTGTGTTCAGAGCAATGGAATTGGCCACCAAGGATTATACCTCTGCAACTGTGAACCAAAAAAATAAACTCTTCCTCCTCTAAGTTATTTTGCAGTGGCAGTGGGGGGAGGTATTTTGGTCACAGCAATAAAAAGTTAACTAACGTATAAATTGGTACCAAAAGTGGAATTATTACTGTGGCTAACCTGCCCATGTGGTTCAGAAGCCTTTGGAAATGGTTTGCAGGAGGGGTTTGGAAAAATTTGGATATGCAGGAAGGAGAAGCCTTAGAATGTTACAGGCAGAGCTTAATGGGTGATTCTGGTGGGAGCTCAGAAGACCAGAATGCAAACAGTGAAGACTCTGCTCATGAGTTTTCATAGGGAAATGAAGACTCTCCTGGGAATTGGACTAGAGACCGTTTGTATTACATTCTGGCAAAGAACTTGTGTACATTTTGTCCACGTTTGAGACTTTGTGTGAAGCTGAATTTAAAGGTTATGGCCTAATAAATTTGGTGGAGGGAATATCAAGGCAGCTCAACATTCAGGCTGTGGCATATGTTCAGCCCCAGGGCTGCAAATGCCCTAGCATACTGTTTACCAGTCCCAAAGAAAGCACATGGAGGTCTCAGTCAAGAGTTTTGGACATTTTATTACTCATGCACTCCTTGGTGGTGGCAGGCTGGTATACAAGGGAGTACAGCACCACTCTATAAGCAAGGGGAATATATGGAATAGGTTGCGTGCCCACTCTAGGTAGAGTTCTTCAGGTGTTTTATGAGTATATTCTTTTACTTTACAACCACAGTCCTCTGTTTTGATATTCACCTAAAGAATGGAGATAAAGAAAGTGGCTAGCTTCCCCTTTTCATTTCCTTCATTATCACATTTTGTAGCGTTCTTCTTATCTTCCTATCTTATCTTAAGTCCTTCTTGTCTTCTGTAGGCACTTACTGGTGTTTAATGCACTAGCATGGGTGTTTCTAGCAGTTTTTAGCCATTTGCTATGAAAATTTGGAGCAGAAAGCAAAGTTGAAGGATTTAAAAGGCATGTAGTTTGGCTAGAAAAGTCCATGTAAAGTTGAGGCCAAGGATGGTGTGGTAGTTAAGGAGATTATAGCCACTAAAGAGAGCCTAAGTACTTTACACAAGAAAGATGACCTGAGATGCTAAGTACTTTGTGTCACAAAGAGGACCTGAGAGCATCTTGGGAATTTGTAAGACCACACCAATCAGACTCTCATGAGTGTCTAGGAAGTTGTTTCTCCAAGATTTGTTTTACCATTCTCAGTGACCCAAGCAGTTAGAGGCTGTTGCAGCCTCGCTTGTGGGCAGCCTGATTATTGCTCAAGCTGGTGGCAGACCTTGGCTGTTTCTGGTTGTGCATAAATGCAGGTGTTAGTGTTAGAGGGTTATGGAGGCTTCCACTAAGATTTCAAAGGAAAGCCTGGGAGGCCAGGAAAAATGTGGCAAAGTTTCAGTCCCTGTGGGAAGCCCCTGAGAGGATAATGCATGATGCTGTGAAAAAGAAGATGAAGCTGTTATGGAGACCCTGTGAATTAAGAGGTTCCAATAATGTGGTCTGTATGCTAAGGAAAGCCAGTAGCTGCAGAAAGAGGCTGCAATCACTGAAACTGGCAAGGCAAATTTGGACTTCCCAAGCCCTTTGGAGAAAACATTTCATTACCATCTGCCCATGTACTGTATGTGGAACAATAGAAGTTGTTTGCCCATCTGGGTTTAGGATGTATTTTAGTTCCATCTCTTCTTTATATGCTGCTATTCCTCCCTTTTGGGATGGGAATGTTTACTGTGTGCCTCTGTATATTGGATATATGAAACTTGATTTTGATCTTTTTTGGGGGGGGGTCTTGGGGATACCAAGGATTGAACTCAGAGGCCCTTGACCACTGAGCCACATACCCAGTCCTATTTTGTATTTTGTTTAGAGACAGGGTCTCACTGAGTTGCTTAGCACCTCACTTTTGCTAAGGCTGGCTTTGAACTCCTAATCTCCTGCCTCAGCCTCCCAAGCCACTGAGATTACAGGTGTGAGCCACCGCACCCAGCTTGATTTTGATCTTTGAGGAGCTCACAGCTAAGAGTTTGCCTTCAGTCTTAGTTGAGACTTTGGATTTGGACTTTGGGGCAATGCTGGAACTTACAAGACTATGGACACTCCTGGAGATGAACTAAACACATTTTTCATTGTGCAATGAACACAGCTTTGAAGGGCTGGGGCAGAATGTTATGCTTTGGATATGAGGTATTCCTCAAAAGCTCTGTGTTTATGCAGGAATAATCAGAGGCAAAATGATTAGATCATGAGAGTTGTAACGTAATCAGATCATGAGAGTTGTAACGTAATCAGTCCACTCTAGTTTGAATGGACTAAGTGGGTGGTAATTATTGGCAGGTAAGATGTGGCTGGAAGGGGTGAATCACTGGAGGCATATCCTGAAAGTGTTCATTTTCCTTGTGATCCCTTCTCCTGGCTCTCTCTGCTTCCTGGCTGCCATAAATGGAGTAGCACTCCTCTACTGTGAATTTCCACCATGATGTTCTGCTTCACCTTGGGTCCAGAGCAATGGAGTTAGCTCACCATGGACTGAACCTTTGAAACTGTGAGTTAAAATGTACTTTTCTTCCTCTAAGTTATTCTTGTTGGGCATTTTGGTCACAGTGATGAAAAACTGACTAACACAGAGAGGAAGGTGCTTTCTCTGGAATACTGTGTAGTCCAGCAACTACTCTGAAATCTGTCTGGTACATAGATAGCATGGCTTAGTGACTTTTTATCCAGAGGTCCTAGAACCCTGTATTGGGCAAAAATAGCTTAAGCTGACAACCTCCTTTTAGATAGTTGTTGAATAGTCTTAGTATCCTTGTTTTAATATTACTCTTGGAATGTCCATCAATCTTTTCCTGATCATATAGACTGAATAATTATGGATTATCATGAAGTGATGCATTGTGTGTGTGTGTGTGTGTGTGTGTGTGTGCTGGGAGTTGAACCAGGGCCCTGTACATATGGGACAAGCACTCTACCAACTGAGCTATATTTCCAGCCTGCAATACATTCTTTTTTTTTTTTTCTTGGTAGTGGAGATTGAACTCAGGGGCATTTGACCACTGAGCCACGTCCCCAGCCCTATTTTGTGTTTTATGTAGAGACAGGGTCTCACTGAGTTGCTTAGTGCCTTGCCGTTGCTTAGGCTGGCTTTTTTTTTTTGTAAATATTTTTTTAGTTGTGGATGGACATATCTTTTTATTTTTATATGGTGCTGGGGAACGAACCCAGTGCCTCACACATGCAAGGCAAGCACTCTACCACTGAGCTACAATCCCAGCCCCTGAGGCTGGCTTTGAACTTGCGATTCTCCTGTCTCAGTCTCCCTAAGTGCTGGGATTACATGCTGCAATTCATTCTTTATGGTCAATTACTGAAATATTCTCACTATAGAATTTAATATGTAATCCTTTAAAAAAATCTTTTAGCTCATTAGGAGCTGAAAAGGAGAATTGAAATGAATGTTTTCATACAATAAACATTAATTGGAGTGTTACTTTCCCCTAGGGCAGTAGGGTTCAATTTAATCAATTTTGGAGGTTGGGGAGTACTATGTTGGGAAGAATTTTAGGGCACTGTCCTTGTTCTACTGTAAAGAGTATTATATTTGGTTTGTTATTGCTGCCATGGTCAGAATGAGTTGATTAGTTGAATTGGATCAGAATGAATTGATGAGTTGAATTAGGTCAGAATGAATTGATGGTTTGAATTACCTCTAGTTTTTACCACAACTATGGGTTAATTATTATCTATTGTGACAATATATTAGTATTTATTTTCTACTTTCCTTTTATTGTACATATACTCTGTTCAATGTACTATATTCATGCTAATTCCTTGTATTAGATCACTTAAGTATTATATTTTAAGTAAATTATTTCAAATTAGGAAGTTTTACATGTCACAATGATATGAAGTAAATTTATAAATTTAAGTTTATCAACTGTTAATTGTATTCTCTGGGTATGTAAACCACTTCTTCATTTATATGGACTATTAAAGGGGAAACCATACCTTCATGTCACAAAAATATAACAAGTTTTCCATTCACTTGAAGGGTATAGTTTCCCTCTAAGTATTCAGTTTTTAGAGGAAGATTCTTATACCTCTGAAATTAAGCAAGAAGTTTCTAGTAGAAATTCATTATTTCATTTTCTTTTTTACATTTAAAGTTACATAAAACATAAAAGTTGTACTTATTAATGAGGTACCATGTAATATTCTGTACACATATACATGGAATAATGTTTAAATCAGGTTGAACACACTTATGCCATCAAATTCTTGTCATTTGTGTATGGTAAAAACATTTCAAACCCTTCCTTTTATTTTTTTGAAGTGTACAGAACATTATTGCTGACTGTAATCAACCAGAAATTCTTTCTCCAGAATTTTTGTAGCAACCAGAAATTTCTGTAGCAACCAGAAATTCTTGCTCCTATCTAAATGTAACTTAGTATCCATTGATCAGCTCCCTATCACCTCCGGCTGTCCCAGTTTCTGGTAGCCACTATTCTGCTCTCAACTTTTATGAGATCCACTTTTTTAGATTTCACGTATGAGCAAGATCATGTGGTACTTGTCTTTCTGTTCCTGACTTATTTTGTTCAACATGATTATCTCTGGTTCCATCCATGTTGCCACAAATAACAGAATTTCATTATTTTTTATGGTGGAATAGTATTCCATTGTACATATGTGCCACAATTTCTTTATTTATCAGTTGATGGATATTTGGGTTGGTTCCATTTTTTGGCTACTGTGAACAGTGCTGCAGTTGACATCAAGGGCAGATGTCTCTTCAGCATACTGATTTCATTTCCTTTGGATATATATCCAAGAGTAGGATAGCTGGATAATTTGGTAGTTCTATTTTTAATGTTTTGAGGAACCTCCACACTGTTTTCCATCATGTCTGTACTAGTTTACATTCCTACCAACAGTGTTCATGGGTTCCCTTCTCTCCATATCTTGTCTAGCAATTGTTATTATTTTTTTGAAGTATACAATTTTATCAGTTTTGATATGTATGTAACCAATACAGTCAATATAAAAACCATTCCATTACTTTTTAAAAATTTGAAACCATGCAGACTGTTTCCTGTTTTCCCATATTGTAACTATTTCAAAATTAAATGGCATACTTATAAATATCTCACAGGTCAAAGAAGGAAGTACAAGAAAAGTAAATAAAAAGTGTTCTTAACTAAGTGATAATAAAAGCTTAAAATATCAGAATCTTGCCAGGCGTGGTGGTGCATGCCTGTAATCCCATCACTTTGGGAGGCTGAGACAGGAGAATCACAAGTTCAAAGCCAGCCTCAACAACAGCAAGGTGCTAAGCAACTCAGTGAGACTCTGTCTCTACATAAAACACAAAATAGGGCTGGGGATGTGGCTCAGTGGTCAAGTACTCCTGAGTTGAATTAGGAGTATTAATCTCTAGGATGAAATCATAATCTCTAGGATGAAACAGTACTCAGATGAACACTTAAAACTTGTATCAGAAAGTACTTGTATCAGAAAGAAGCTAGATTAACAATCAAAGTATTTTCAAATCAGATAGTAGAAGAAGGTTTTTAGTTTGAATCCATCCCATTTATTGATTCTTAATTTTACTTCTTGTGCTTTAGGAGGCCAACATGGTGAAGATTTGGGCCTACTTTTTTCTTCTATTAGGTGCAGGCTGTCTGTTCTACTGCCTAAGCCTTTGATCTACTGCCTACGTCTTTGATCTACTTTAGGTTGAGTTTTGCACAGGGTTAGAGATAGGGGTTTAATTTAATTTTGTTACATGTGGATTTCCAGTTTTCCCAGCACCATTTGTTAAAGAAGCTATCTTTTCTCCAATGAATGTTTTGGTGCCTTTGTATAGTATGCAATAACTGTATTTATGTGTGTTTGTCTCTGTGTCTTCTGTTCTGGTCTATGTGTCTGTTTTGGTGCCAATACCATGCCATTTTTATTACTGTGTCTCTGTAGTATAGTTTAAGTCCTTCTTCACTCTTCTTGGTAAGGATTGCTTTGGCTATTCTGGGTCTCTTATTTTTCCAAATGAATTTCGTGATTGCTTTTTCTAGTTCCATGAAGGATGCCATTGGGATTTTAATAGGAATTGCATTAAATCTGTATAATGCTTTTGGTAGTATGGCCATTTTGATGATATTGATTCTGCCTATCCAGGAGCATGGGAGATTTTTCCATCTTCTAAGGTATTCTTCAGTTTCTTTCTTTAGTGTTCTGTAATTTTAATTGTAGATGTCTTTCACCTCTTTTGTTAGATTGATTCTAAAGTATTTTATTTTTTTGAGGCTATTGTGAATGGAGTAGTTTTCCTAATTCTCTTTCAGCAGATTCATCACTGATGTGTAGGAACATGTTTGATTTTATGGGTATTGATTTTGTATCCTGCTACTTTGCTGAATTCATTTATTAGTTCTAGAAATTTTCTAGTGAAATTTTTTTGAGTCTTCTAAATATAGAATCATGACATCAGCAAATAGTGATAGTTTAAGTTCTTCTTTTCCTATTCATATCCTCTAAATTTCTTTTTCCTGTCTAGTTGCTCTGGCTAGTTTCAAGAATGATATTGAATAGAAGTGGTCAAAGAGGGCATCCTTGTCTTGTTCCAGTTTTTAGAGGGAATGCTTTAAATTTTTCTCCATTTAGAATGATGTAGGCCTTGGTTTTAGCTTGGTTTATTATGGATAGCTTTTACAATATTGAGGTATGTTCCTACTACGCTTAGTTTTTCTAATGTTTTGAATATGAAGGGGTGCTATATTATGTCAGATGTTTTTTCTGCATCTGTTGAGGTGATCATATTATTCTTGGGTTTTTTTTGGGGGGGGGGTACCAAGGATTGAACTCAGAGGCACTTAATCACTGAGGCATATCCCCAGCCCTGTTTGCATTTTATTTAGAGATAGGGTCTCAGTGAGTTGCTTAGCACCTCACTAAATTGCTGATGCTGGCTTTGAACTCGCAATCCTCCTGTTTCAGCCTCCTGAGCCACTGGGATTATAGGTGTGTGCCACCATGCCGACCTTGATTCTTGTTTTTAAGTCTATTGATGTGATAAATTACATTTATTGATTTCCATATGTTGAACCAGCCTTGTATCTCTGGGATGAACCCTACTTGATCATGGTGCACTATTTTTTTAAATATGTTTTTGTATGCGATTTGCCAGAGCTTTATTAAGCATTTTTGCATCTATGTTCATCAGGGATATTGGTCTGAAGTTTTCTTTCCTTGATGTGTCTTTGTTGAGTTTTGGTATCAGGATGATATTAGCCTCATAGAATGATTTTGGAAGAAATCTCTCCTTTTCCATATTATGGAGTACTTTGAAGAGTGTTGGTGTTAATTCTTGTTTGAAGGTCATGTAGAGCTCAGCTAATGATCTCTCTGATCCTGGGCTTTTCTTCATTGGTAGGCTTTTGATGCCATTTTCTATTTCATTGCTTGAAATTGATCTGTTTAAATCATGTATGTCCTCCTGATTCAGTTTGGGTAGTTCATATGTCTCTAGAAATTTGTCAATGTCTTTAAGATTTTCTATTTTATTGGAGTATACATTTTCAAAATAGTTTCTAATTATCTTCTGTATTTCAGTCATGTCTGTTGTGATATTTCCTTTTTTATCACATATTTTAGTAATTTGAGTTTTCTTTCTCTTTCTCTTCATTAGCATGGTAGAGGTTTTAAAAATTTTATGTATTTTTCAAAGAACCAACTTTTTGTTTTGTCAATTTTTTGAATTATTTGTTTTATTTCAATTTCATCTCTGATTTTAATTATTCAGTAACATGAAGAAGCCTACAGAATGGGAGAAAATTTTTACCACTTGTACCACAGATAGAGCAGTAATCAAAAAACTTTCACTTTTATATCTCATTTCTTCATTAAATATTTTGAGAGTGTTTTGTAGTACAGGCTTTCTAGTTGTGAATTCTTTTAACTTTTGTTTATCATGAAAGGTTTTTATTTCATCATTGATTCTGAAGTTTAATTTTTCTGGGCTTAGTATTCTTGGCTGGCATTCATTTTCTTTCAGAGCTTGGTATATGTTGTTCTGGGACCTCCTAGCTTTGAGGGTCTGAGTTGAGAAATCAGTTGAGATCCAATTTGGTTTCCCTCTAAATTAACCTGTCACTTTTCTCTGGCAACCTTTAAAATTCTATCATTCTGTATGCTAGTCATTTTTATAATAATGTGCCTTGGTCTGTTGAAATTTTATGTATTTGGGATCCTGCAAGCCTCCTGTATCTGATTTTCCATTTCATTCTTTTTTTAAAAATATTTATTTATTTTTTTAGTTGTAGGTGGACAGAATATCTTTATTTTTATTTTTATGTGGTGCTGAGGATCGAACCCAGTGCCTCACGCATGCTAGGCGAGCACGCTACCACTGCACCATAACCCCAGCCCCTCCATTTCATTCTTTAGACTTGATAAATTTCCTGGTATTATTTTATTGAAAAGAATGTGCATTCCTTTGGTTTGTATCTCTGAGCCTTCATTTATCCTGATAAATCTGAAGTTTGGTCTTTTCAGGTTATGGGAAGTTCTGTTCATGGTCTCTTAACATCTTTTCTCCATGGTCAACCTTATTTTCAAGATTACATATTTTGTCTTCATTGCCTGAAACTCTGTCTTCTAAGTGGTCTACTCTGTTGGTGATGCTTTCTGTTAAATTTTTAATTTGGTTTATTGATTTCTTCATTTTGAGGATTTATGCTTGATTTTGTTTCAGGATCTATTTTTTTCTTTTTTTTAAATTTATTTTTAAAATAGATAAATGCATTTCAAGTCATAGTACATACATGAAGCACAAGTTTCCATCTCTCTGGTTGCAAACAAGATAGAGTCACACGATTTGTCAGAATCTCTCTCTTTATTGAAGTAGCACTTGTTATTTTAAGTCTTTTTGATAACAGCCATTCTTACTGGGGTTAGGTGATATCTCATGGTTTTGATTTGCATTACTTTGATGATTAGTGATATTGAACATTTTTTCATGTACTATTTCATTTTCTTAATCAGAGTAATACATGAACGTGATAATCAAAAGATATAGTACAAAAGTACTTCTGATGAAAAGCAACTGTTTCTCTTCCCTTACTTCTATTATCAGTTCTACCCCCAGAAACATTTTGAATCATGTGAGTATTTGGTTCTTAGGTAAATTCAAATTATATGATTTTACCTATAAATTTTGATTAACTTTAGACATCATCTGTTTACTCCCTTTTAGAAAAGATAAAAATTTATTTCAATTATATTAATTGAAATAAATTAATGGTATATGTTGGTACTTTTCCCATATTTTATCAATATTTGATAATTAATTTTAATTTTTAGTTGGTTCTGATACTAATAAGCTTATGCCATATAGTAATAATAATCTTTTGTCCACAATAAGGTCAATTAGAGTAGGTTAGACAACTTCTCAGCAAATATTCATTTCTTTCTTCTTTCCACCTCCATGAAAGGGCATATTTCCTCCTTGATAACTGATGTTGGGCTTGCTCTTCTGAATTTCTTTGACCAAAAGAACATGGACAGAAGTCATAGTACCTCAGTTTTAAGCTTGGGTCTTTAGAAGCCTCCAATGTTTCCACATGTTCCTTTGGGAGATTTTAACCATTGCATGAGCAAAACATATCCAGGCATCTGTTGCCTACCATTTGAGCCCCAGAAGGAGAAATATGGAATAGATGTCAACATGAACTACATGGCCTAAAGCAGAGCCCCAGTTGACCTACAAAATTTATTTCTAAGTGAGAAATCCATGTTGCTGAGGCTGTCTTTAAACTTGCAATTCTCCTACCTTATCCTGAGTCACTGGGATTACAGATGTGTGCCACCACACATAATTTTTTAAGGTGGACACCAACTTGAAGGAGATGTAGGTTGCCAGGGAGCAGGTGACCTGTCAATTGGCCCCAGCATCACTCTGTACTTTGGAAGAGGGTGTCAGTTTTGGTTGGTGGTTGACCATCTTTGCCACGAAGGAAATTTCTCTTTTTGTTATCATTTTTGTCTGGTTGCCAATACTAGGCTCTGTGTATTTGCTGTGGGCAGAGATGGAATAAGAAGGTGGAATATATGAATAGTGTAGTCTTCCTATATTCAGATCTTTAGTTGATCTCTGTTCATAGCTTCCCTTCCTACTTCTTCCCTCATTTCCAATAGTGGCAGTTCCTGGGTGTGTCCAAGCCCAGAATCTTTCTAGGATTCTAGTGGGCAGGTTGGCTTTCATCCAAGTTGCAGCTTCTCCTGGTATGTATGTTCTGCGTATGGTGTCCATATACTCCTACTTTTTTCTTTAAGAGATTTTTAAAAATATCTCTTGATAGCGAATGACCATTTCTTATCCTAGCTAAGTTTTCTTCACTACTACACAGTCTTTTTAAAAAAATGTTATTGTATTTTTTATACCTTTATTTTACTTGTTTGTATTTATGTGGTGCTGAGGATCGAACCCAGTGCCTCATGCATGCTAGGCAAGTGCTCTATCACTGAGCTACAGCCCCAGCCCCTACACAGTCTTAAGTATGTCTACATTGTTTTTTATTTTAAGTTTCAGGAGTTAGGTGAAGTGAATCTAAAATATCTTTGATTAGTACTCCTAACAGAATTTTAATTTTTAAAAATATATGCTGCTTGAACAAGATGCTTCTTGTACCCATAGGGAGAGGTCTTCTCTGGGTTCTGGAGGATGCATGCAAAGATACAACATAAAATCCCTGCCACTGATTAATCCCTACTCCACTCCAATCTTGCTGCCACTACTGTCTTCATCTTTCTATAATATTGATTCTACTACAGTTCTGTAGAAGCTTATGATGATTTCTCCTTGCTCATGTTTTCCTATGTCAACTCTGCCTATTAATACCTGCCCCTACGCTGAAAGCAACATGGTTCATTATGTCAACAGGACACGTCCTTTCTCACGTCCTTTGTACGTGTGATCTCTACTCTGGAGAATTACCATCCTTTTCATATCTGAGTCCTATTTAAACATAAATGTTGAATTCAGATTTCACACCCCCGCACCGGCTCAGTGGCCTTTTGTGACTATTCCAGACTTCACTGATCTTTCCCCTCTGGTCAGCAACAAAGCTTATTTATCTATGCTACTTATTGTTGTTTCTCACTTGTTACTTGTTTTTTTTTCTCCCACAAATTATAGACTCCCTAAAGGAAAAGCCTATATATACCTTTTTGATTTCCCTACAGTGTCTAACATAGTGAAGGTTTTGTACTGAGTACACAATAAATGTTTTCTGACTAAAGCCCTGAATTGTTTAGTGCTTCTCAAAGTATAGTTTGTAGGCTAATGCTGGTCCATGAACTATTTGTAACCCCTTTGCTGGAATGTAAGTACAGAAACTGAAGATAAGTTTTAGAAACTTTCATAGCAAGTCAACAAAGTAATTTTATGTCTGTTGAAACTGTAATTTAAAAATATGAGGTTAATTTTTTGCATGTTATAGTTTTTATAATAATTTTCATTTCATTTTATACAAGTAGGAGTCCACAATGAATTAGAAAAATTCAAAAATGTTATCTCATCACAGATAGTTTGAGAAGCACTAGTTGAGATTACAAGGGATATGAAAATTTAGCAATGAAGAAATCAGTATGTTCTGAATTAGTAGATGATCTCATGATAGGGATCTGTACTTGTAGGCAACTAGGATTTGGATGGCTGTAAAGCTGTGGGTTGTTTGGGACAGGAATGATAAGGTTTGGACTAAGAGAAGAAAAGGTATGGTAATATGTTCTGTGGTAACCAGGGGAGAAAAATAGTCCTGGCAGTTATAAATCATATCAAGAGTGAGCTGGCCAGATAGCAGGTAACTTGAACATTTCCTACTATTTGTTATTACTTGAGCTATGACAGGATGAAGACTTTTCCTTTTTCACCTGTTTATAGCTGATTTTATAAGGACCAATAGTAGTGAATACTTTTTAAATGTCTGAAACATTTCTTTTTAACATAGCCTTTAAAAAATTATATGGTTGGTTAATTAGTATGGCATTGCTGGATTTATTCTAACTTTACTATGAAACCAAATATTATAAATGTAGTAAAGAATAATTGATAAAAATTATTTTAAATTAAAAAGCCTGTTTTTTTGTTCTTTTTAGATATACATGACAGTACAGTGTATTTTGACATATTATACTTACATGGAATATAACTGATTCTAATTAGGATCCCATTCTTGTGGTTGTACATGATGTGGAGTTTCACTGGTGCTGTATTCATATATGAACATAGGAAAGTTATGTCTGATTAATTCTACTGTCTTTCCTATTCCTATCCCTGTTCCTTTCCCTTCATTTCCCTTTGTCTAATACAATTAACTTCTATTCTTCTCTCTCCACCCCCTTATTGTGTATTAGCATCTTCATATCAGAGAGAATATTTGGCCTTTGGATTTTTGTGATAACTTATTTCACTTAACATGATAGTGTCCAGACCTATCCATTTACTGGCAAAAGTCATAAAGTCATTTTTCTTTAAGGCTGGGTAATATTCCATTGTGTATATATGCCACAATTTCTTTATCCATTCATCTGTTGAAGGGCACCTAGGTTGGTTCCATAGTGTTATAAACATTTAGCTGGGTGCATCACTGTAGTATGCTGATTTTAAGTCCTTTGGATATATAGCAAGGAGTGGAGTAACTGGGTCAAATGGTGGTTCCATTCTAAGTTTTTTGAGGAGTCTCCATTCTGCTTTCCAGAGTGGTTGCACCAATTTGCAGTCCCACCAGCAGTGTATGAGGGTACCTTTTCCCTCTACATCCTAGCCAACATTTTATTTTACTTATAATCTTGAAAAATGCCATTCTGACTGGAGTGAGATGAAATTTCAGTGTAGTTTTAATTTGCATTTCTCTAATTGCTGGACATGTTGAACATTTTTTCGTATATTTGTTGATTGATTGCATTTCTTCTGTGAAGTGCCTGTTCAGTTCCTTTGCCCATTATTGATTGGGTTATTTGTTTGTTTGTTTGTTTTTTGGTGTTAAGTTTTTTGAGTTCTCTAGATCCTGGAAATTAATGCTTTACCTGAGAGGCAAGTGGCAAGGATTTTCTCCTATTCTGTAGGTTCTCTTTTCATGTTTTAAGTGTTTCCTTTGCTGTGAAGAAGCTTTTTAGTTGATACCATACTATTTTTTGGTTCTTGATTTTGCTTCTTGTGCTTTCGGAGTCTTGTTGAGGAATTTGGTTCCTAAGCTGACATGATGGAGTGTTGGGCCTACTTTTTCTTCTAGTAGTTGCAGAGTCTTTGGTCTAGTGCCTAAGTCCTTGATCCCTGTGAGTTGAGTTTTGTGCAGGATACAAAATAGGGGCTTAATTTCATTTTGCTACTATGGATTTCCAGTTTTCCCAGCACCATTTGTTAAAGAGGCTATCTTTTTTCCATTGTATGTTTATGGCACCTTTGTCTAGTATGAGGTATCTGTATTTATGAGTTTATCTCTGTCTTCTATTCTGTTCCATTGGTCCTCATGTCTGTTTTGGTGCCAGTACCATGCCGTTTTTGTTACTATGGCTCTGTAGTATAATTTAAGGCCTGGTATTGTGATGCCTCCTTCTTCACTCTTCTTGCTAAGGACTGCTTTGGCTATTCTGGGCCTCCTATTTTTCCAAATGAATTTCATGACTGCCTTTTTTATTTCTATGAAGAACGTCATTGTAATTTTAATAAGAATTGCATTAAATCTGTATAGCACTTTTGGTAGTATGGCCACTTTGGCAATATTAAGTCTTCCTATCCAAGAACATAGGAGATCTTTCCATCTTCTAAGATCATCTTCAATTTCTTTCTTTAGTGTTCTATAGTTTTCATCATAGAGGTCTTTTACCTCTTTTGTTAGATTGATTCCAAAGGTTTGTTTTTTTTTTTTTTTTTTCAGGGTATTGTGAATGAGATGGTTTTCCTAATTTCTTGTAGCTGATTCATAGAAACACAAATTATTTATAGGTGTTAATTTTATATTCTGCTACGTTGTTGAATTTGTTTATGAGTTCTGCAAGGTTTCTGGTAGAGTTTTTTGGGTCCTCTAAATACAGGATCATATTATTAGCAAATAAGGATAGTTTGAGCTCCTCTTTTCCTATTTGTATATCTTTAATTTCTTTCTTTTGCCTAATTCCTCTGGCTAGAGTTTCAAGGTAAAAAGCCCATTTTTAACTTGTTTTGTTTTTCTTTGTCAATATCTTGAATCAAATCTTCCCCTCCTCATTATTGAATTTCAGTCATGAATTTAGAGACCTGGGATTTTTAAAAGTTGATATAACCATTGCTCTTGGACATTTAGCATTTAGATTATAGCACAAAATATGAGCTGAAATAATTATTTTCTTTATTGTGGTAAAATATACATAAATTTTACCATTTTATCTATTTTAAGTGCACAGTTCAGAGGATTAAGTGGATTTGCATTGTTGTACCTCCATTCCCACCTCCTATCCAGAATTTTCTCATTTTTTGAAACTTTTTACCCGTTAAACAACAATTTCCCTTTCCCCTCTCTTCTGAATTAATTATTTTCAACTCACCTATTTTCTGCATTTTCTTATCCTATTTGCTACCATTATGTGAACATGTAATGCATACTCCTCATGTATGGAACTGACCCAGAGGCTGAGCAGGGCTGAATTACATTTATGAGGAAGGCTGCACAACTCCCCATGATATTGGTTGGTTTCCTGGGTGACAGAGTCTTGATGCGTCATATTCTTTATCTTTCATCCAAACTCCAATTAAATGTGCAAAAGTACATAAGCTGTATTTTTGTTTCAGATGTTACTGGAAAATAACTACCCTCATAATTTTAAATAAAGATTGAACCAAAATATTGCTTTGATTTTTATCTGTGACTTTCAGTATCTGTGAAAGTGGATGGTAGATTGGTTATTTTTAAGAACCTGGATAAATTTATATATATACATATATTTTTTTGAAGTGTCCTGATTTTATTTCTTTCTCCCTGTTGTTTTCTCTGTCATGTTCATTTGCACCTCTTCCCTTCCTTGACTTATAAGTTCACCTATTTCCCACGGTTTTCTCCATTAGTCTTTTGCTTAGAAATCTCACCTTTTTCAGTTTCAATTATCTCCCTGCAGGAGAAATCTCCTAAGTTTCTGTTTTTTGACTTTAAGTCACAGTTCTAAATCTAGGACTGTGAGCTGAAATTTTCTCTTATATGGCCTACAATTATCCCAACATAAAGCAGGTTCTTTGTTGGACTCATCATTTTTCCATCTACTTTAACTTCCCCTCTTATTTATTTATTTGTGCTGGGGACTGAACTCGGGCTGGCTCATGCTAAGCATGGGCTCTATCACTGAGCTACATCCTCCTTCCCTGTCTCATCTTTTTAAATGGCATCACCATTCTTGTCATTAACAAAGTTTCACACTTTGTGGTATTTCTCTCCCTATTCAAGTAGTCACCAAGTCCTACCAGCTGTTTTTGGCCATGGTCATAACACCTGTCCCTTTGTAACCATATGCAGTAGGTTTTTCCCTTATTGAGCACAAAGGCTATAATCAGGACAAGGAGATAAAAGAGGAAGAAAGATTAATTACTTGAAGCAAGTAAGGAGAGCACTGGGGATAATTCTGAGAGCAGTGCCTCTCTTTGAACAAAGGAAGCAAGGGAGACTTATGCATATTCATATGAAGAGGCGGGCAAATTCCCGAGCATGCTTAGTTGGAGATCATGCTTCTTTATGCATCACATCAAAAATGGCAGGCAAGAACACTCCCTTCTGGATAATTTAGCATTATAATGAGATTGCAATGAGCAAACTTTTATGTCACCTGGAGAAGAGGCTGAGTGGCATTGGCTGATTTAAACAGGTTCCTTGTGATTTTCTCTGGAGGGCCTTATCTGAAACAAATAGAAAACAAACAACTTTAAAGAACCTTAACAATTGTTTAAAAGCGTAGCAGCTTTTTTCCCCTCAAGCAAATTAATTTGCACCTGAGACTACATGCCAAGCAGCTTCAGTTTCCTTTACATTTTTTCTGTATTCTCTCTAGTGTAGGGCTTGATCACCTGATGCCTAGATTACTGTAATAGCTGCCCCCACCCAATAGAATTTTCTCTCTAGTGCTTATAGTACTTTCTTTGTAACTTGCACATGAATGTTGTGAATAATTATTTTAGATTACAGTTACTTGTATCTCTCTCTCAGCATTGTCTTTTTCATCTTGGTACCCCCCTTTCCCCAAGAGGTTTCTTCCGTCAGAGTTGGTTCTCAACTGATGTTTTTGAAAATATGGTATTCTAACTATAAACTCTTCTTTTTCTCATTTATTTTGTACAACATTACTAGATTCTTTCATTCATTGAACGAATATTAACTGAGTGCTTATTATGTGCTGAACACTCTTAGGCACTGAGGATATAAAAATCAACTATAAAAACTTAATGACATTGGTTGGCTTACGTTATAGTGAAGTAGAAGAATGATAAATTAGCAAGATACGTAGTATGTTAGGTGGTGGTAACTGCAAAAGAGGAAAATTAATGAAGGAGGGAAATAATGTCAAGGGAGAAAGAAGGACATTTTGGATAAAGTGTTCAGGAAGGCCCTTTTATAAAGGTGCACTTGAGTAAAAACTTGAGTGAGTGAGGTAGACAAGGAGTCATGGGGACAAGAGTTCCAGGCAAAGGGAACAACAAATGCAGAGGACCTCAGGTGTGAGTGTGCCTGACATACTTGAATACTGGGGAGGAGCAGAGTGACGAGTAGTGGGCAGCATGGGTGTGTGTAATGGGTGAGGTAGTGGGTGAGAGGAGACAGATTGAGTAGGATCTCAGGGATTCCTATTGGATTTTTACTCTGCATGTGATGGCTAGTATTTGAAGGATTTTGAACATATAAGTGACATATTCTGATTTAGATGTTAATAGAATCACTCTGGCAACTATCTTGAGAGGAGAGAGGAAGAAGGCAGATGAGTTAGGACTTTTGACACAGACCCAAGAGAGAGATAGTTATGGCTCAGACTTCAGTGACAGCCATGGGAATATGAGAGAGAGAGATGAGGAGAGAGAGGTAGAGAGTGAGCCCGGTGTTGAATGTTTTTGGAATAAAGCCAACAGGATTTTCTGAGAGCTTGCATGGAAGTTGTGAGAAAAAAAGAAAATTCAGGGATTATTTGGAGCTTTTTGGCCTGAGGAGCTGATAGAGTGAAGTTGCCAGTGTCTGAAATATGGGGGTAGTAGTTCTGAAAGGAGCAGGTTTGGGAGGTAGTTTTCCAGAAGTCAGTTTTGTATGTGCTATGTTTGCAGTGCCTACTTGATAGTCAAGTAGGACAAGACTGCTTAAGTTAATGTGAGTATGTTGGACTAAAGTTCTGGAAGGTCTTGGATTCATCAGCATAGAGGAACCATTACAACTATGAAACCATAATTAAGTCATTTAGATAGTAAACAAAATTAAACTTATAAAAATAACTTATCAAGTCATATCCCTGCTTGGTGTATACCTTCAAAGGCTCTAGGTTTTCAGTGTCCTTGCACAGTGTAGTTTCATATAAATCTCTTACTTCAATCAAACTAGGATACTTGTGTTGCCTCAGGTTCCCTTTTGCATTGCTGCTTCCCTATGGCCATTTTTATTCTTTTTATTTAACATGTTTTCTACCCAACTTAAATCCAGTTTCTTCAAGCAAATTTATCTTGTTTGTTACCACAGAGTGATATTTTTCTTTTTCAAAAATTCCTTTTGCAAAATTCTGTACCTTTATTCCATTCCTCCTAATCTTGTCTGTACTGTTAAGTTCATCATGTTTTTATATGTATCCTTTTTCCTAATGAGCCAATGAGATTTATGGCAGAGACCAAGATTTTTAATACTTTGTCTTCCACAGCAATCAGAACTCTGATTCTACTTCTCAGAGGCAATTTGTGTGGGCAACAGTCTTTCCAAATACTGGAAGGTTAGAGGAAGTGAGGTTGTTCAGGAACAGCTGGATGTAGATTCTGCTTTCTTGCCTTAGGTTAGGGTTTGGCTCAAGAACCAGCAGGAACTCAGATGATTGTCATTTCTTCCCGTTAAAGGGCACAGCTTGTTAATGTTTGTCTTTTCCAAAATGTGAGTAAGACCTGAGCATAAAAGAGAAGTGGCACCATAACAGCTGAGCTTATCAAATATGGCAAACCCTACCTGCCCTCCCATTGGCAGTGCATGTCTTTGCAGGTTAGTAGTAGCTGTGCTGAGACCTGCTGCATCTGTTTTTGCTCTGAGTGACAGCTTCACTGCTGATAAGACTTTGGATCTTTGGCTTAATCAGGAACTAAATGTAAACTTATTGTGTGTGTGTGTGTGTGTGTGTGTGTTCTCTCTAGTTCATAGCTGATGCTAGCATGTATTGGCTTACTGAATATGGGCCAATATTAGTTCTAATGCTTTACATGTATTAATAAATTCAATCCTCATGACATCCATATGAATTTAATCCTCATTTTCAGAAAAGAAAATTGAGGAAAAGAGATATCAAATAACTTTCTTCATTAGAAACATTGATACTAAGTGGAGGAGTGAGGTTTGATCCCAGGAAGTTTTAATCTAGAGCTTCTATTTTTAACTGCTATACTATACTAGCCTATCTGGAAAGTTGAGAGCCAATTTTAATTATTGCTTTCTATTTTCTGCTGGATATTTCCATAGTTTTAAATAATATAACACCATTTCTTGATTTATCAACTAAGACAATGACTATTGGTGACCTCTCATTTAACATAAGGTTTACTTTTGTGCTACTCTAATTTTCTTCTTCAAATTTTATATATTTATGTATTATTATTTTTATTTCATTTATTGGTTATTTTTCAAATCCATTATGCCTAAACATCTACCATATACCATTAACTTTTAGCAATAACTTGCATTCCGTTTTTATAATCTATAGCTATTACTCATATCCTTTACTTCAACTTTTACCTTTTAACTTTTGTTGACTATCCATTTCTCTGAATTATTTAAAGCTTATAATATTTATGTTTTGTTTAAGGAAGGTAGTGTACTACTGTGTTTGAAAATTTAGATAGACATTGGAACCAGTCTGCCTGGGTTCAAATTCCTGTTGAATCACATCCTTTCTGTGTGTTTTGGGCAAGTTACTTGATCTCTCTGTGCCTCACTTTTCTCACCTATAAAAAAGGGATTATTTTTTTTTATTTTTTTATTTTATTTATTTATTTATTTATTTTTATTATTTTATTTTTTTTCCCAAAAGTTGCATTTTAATATGTTAGCAAACATAACAGAAAAAAACAAATTATCAGAAGCTGTACACACTATTCACTGAAAACTAAAAAAGGGATTATAATGGTACTTATTTCAAATGATTATTATGAGGACTAAGTGATTTAACATATGTGAAGATTTTAAAACAGGGCCTGGCATATAACAAATGCTAAATGAATGATTTCTATAGGTGTTATCATTATTGTTCTGTAATCATAATTGGTTCTTTTTTTAATTTTTTATACAAATGGAGCACAAATTTTCATTTCTCTGGTTGTACATGATGTAGAGTCACACCATTTATGCAATCGTACTCATACACAGGGGTAATAATGCCCATCTCATTCTACCATCTTCTGCCCTTGCTCAATCCAAAGTTCCTCCATTCTTCCCTTGCCCCCCACTTCCAATTATGGATCAACACCTACTTATCATATAAAACATTTGGCCTTTGTTTTTTTGGGATTGGCTTACTCAGCATGATATTTTCCACCTCCGTCTATTTACCTGTAAATGCCATAATTTCATAATCAATTATTATCTGCTTTTAATTTATTCTAAAAATTAAAAACCAGCATAGAATATTATGATTATATATGATTACATAATGAAGTGTCAAGTAGTACACTGACTCCATTTCTTTGTCTGTATTCCAAAGCTATGACCCTAACATTAAGGATCAAGGTCATTATCTTGTTTTCTACTTTATAAATTTAAAAATATTATATAATATTTTAATTGATTTATAATTGGAAAGTGATTTTCCTTATATAACACCCTGCCCCTCGAAACGGAATTACATTTTTTCTTTTCATTGACCAAATAATAATCTCAAAACTTACTTTCTTCTTAGAGACAATCACTTCATAATCCTTGAAAGAAAAAAATAGGTTAATTGGACTTTATCAAAGTTAAAAATTTTTTCTCTGCAAAAGGTCCTGTGAAGAGAATGAAAAGACAGTTATACCTGGGATAAAACATTGGCAATTCACATGTCTGATAAAGTGTGTATATCCAAAATATATAAAGAATTTTTAAAGTTCCGCAACAGGAATAGAACCAATTTTAAAAATGGACAAAAGGTCCAAATAGATACTTCCCCCTCATCTCCTCTCTCCAAGATCACTAGTTAAAACACAGTAACTTTTATTTTTCTTCTTGCATTTCCTTTCGTCAATAGCCAAACTATTATTTATTTACCCTTGAGAATAGATTACGTAAGATTCTGATCAACTAGTCTAAGTGCTAACTCTTCAAACATAATAATAGATCTTCAAACATTTTTTAGCTGAAAATAAGGGGAAAGTATCTTATTTATTTTCCTTTTGATGAGCTTGGAGAACTTTTTTTTTTGTAGAATAGAATGTATGTGGTATATTGGGATTTCTCTGGGAACAATTTTGGGATGAAGAAACTACTGCACACATGAAAAGAACATGAGGATTTCTGTTGCTTAGCAAGATTTTACATAAAGATTTCCATTAAAAAGGGAAGCTATTATGTAGAACTACTAAATTAAATAATACAAGTATAATTTCAAATTCAAAGTAGGCTAATGTAGCAAATTGAGAAGTGGGACTTTTCCTATTCTGATTTTGAGCTGAATACAAAGAGCTGAGAACAAAGTACATTAGTGTCTGGAGATTCTAAAGAGAGCTACCTCTCCATCTATATAGAACTAGCTATTGCCACATTCCTTGCCAGGGAAGCAATTCTAGAAGTTCCTTGCATATGGTGGCTTTGTGCAATGATGTATGACTGCCAGTTTGTTTAGCTAGTGATGATTGAATATAGTGCTCCCCCACTCCAACTGTAGCCAGGCCAGTAACATGTGAGACACCACTGTGAAGGTACTGCTCACTTAGAGGCAACGGCCATTTGTTGGTCAGTGAGACTCAGTTTTGTTTGTAGACATACGTTACAATGAGACAGGAAGTTGGTTAAAGGAGCAAAAATTAGAAAAGCACAGGTAATTAACAGTCATGTTAAAACACTAAAATAGTTAGTGAGAAATTGAGATCCATCAATTTCTGCTAGAACTTTCTGAATTCAAATTTTAAAAAATATTTTTTTGAGCAGATCAGGTTCTATTTAAGTTTCATCATTATTAAGCTTGTTTTTGGGTTTATAAGCAAAGTTTAGTCTATTGGGCATAATGTTCATGGTTTGTCAGTTTATGGGAGAGCCTTTTTTTCTGCTTCCATTCTCCATATATATATCCACTTGAAATCCTTATCTGAGTTGCACCAGTGATTCTGTTTGAGGTTTCCTCTGCTATTCCTGTACACTTGTGCTTTAAGGACTGGCAGCGTCTTCTGTTGCTATCATGACTCTAATCATGATTAGATTTTGTGTCTATTAGGGAAGGAAGTCTTGGAAAGATAGTGTTTATTTTTTCTCTTCTTAAATGTTATTCTCATTTCTGTTCCAAAAAGTGCCTCTGTCAAATAAAAAAACTACTTATGAGTAGAAAACATGTTATAGGTAGGATTTAATAGAGGGCTCATGCTGTTGAGTTGTGGTGAGCTTGTAATTTGAGATTAACTTGTGGTTATGTAGAAATATAAGAGGGAGGGAGGGGGACAGGGAGAAGGAGAGAACCTTCTTTTATAGATTATTATTATTATTATTTTTTTTTAGTATCCAGGATTGAACTCAGGGACACTCAACTACTGAGCCATGTCCCCAGCCCTAGTTTGTATTTTATTTAGAGACAGGGTCCCACTGAGTTGTTTAGTGCCTCGCCACTGCTGAGGCTAGCTTTAAACTCACGAACCTCCTGTTTCAGCCTCTTGAGCCGCTGGGATTACAGGCAGGTGCCACTGTGCCTGGCCAGATTTATTCTTTCTATCATGAACCAGCTTTTATAAATAACTGCAGACCTCACTGAATTTCTGTAGATTTTCTAGCAGGAAATTCTATTGAAATTGTTATTATTTATCAATTCTGCCTGTTAAGTAGATAGTGGAGATGCCTTTCTCTCCCTCCAAGGCTGGGATGTATGAGTTAGAAACACAAATATGTAGGGAACTCCAGCATGACTTTCTGGCTTCTCCGAGTGAGGGCTTTTCCCACTTTTCTCCTTGGTGGCTTTTCAACCAGGTACCACTCAGCATCCTCTCTGAGAATCATAGTATATTTAGACAACAGTTCTTAGTACTTTTTCGTATAACCATATCTCATCTTAGGGACCTTTCTTATCAGTTTTAACTCTTGCACACACAGTTGTAGTCATCATTTATCACCAGTGCTGAGCACAGGGCCAGGCAGGTAAGAATTTGTTGAATGAATTAAGCAATGAGCCTGGCAGCTGGAATTTCTCTCCTCTTTTTTTTTTCTCTTTCTCTCAATATTTCTCTCTTTATCTCTCTCTATTTCTTTCATATTAGTGTGTGTGCTAAGCATGTGCTCTTCCATTGAACTACAACCCCAAAGCTCCAACACAATCTTCACATGAGAGCTTTTATCAGAGTTCCCACCACCTGCACAGGGCGGCTATAGTGCTACACTGCCCTTTAAAGAAAGAGAGAAATCATTTTAAAAACTTTCATTCTACATGTGTTTATCATATAAGGCAAGTGTTTGTTGTCATGGGAGATACAAAGATAAAGAAAGATAAACACAACATAACCCCTTGTCTCTAGGAGTTTATAATAAAGTGGAGGAGACACAGATACTAGTAAGGAACTTTATCACAAGGAAGGAGAAATTTTGCAAAGACTTCATGAATGTGGTGGTTTTTGAGTCTGGAGGATGTGACACAGTGCAGGAGAAGAAAAAGCCCTATTCCAGGGGAGGAGCAGCATGAGCAGAAGCATGGAACAAGAAAGAGAAGGGCACAGCCAGAGAATGAAGGTGGTACAATGCAGCTTTGTCTGTGTGTAGTGACTGGAAAGGTAACATGGGAACCATTGTTTAAGGAGGTTTGAATGCCAACAGCGTTTGAACTTTATTTTGGGCGAAATTGAAAGCCATCAAATAGTTTTGAGCAAGGAAATGATATATGGTAGAATTGTATAATGAAATAGTTCTTAATTGGTGCTATGTCTGAGGATCCTTTGAAGTTTGTGGGAAATAACCATGGTAGATTCTCATTCTAATTGAATGATTCAGAATTTATGGGGTGGAACATGGGTGTGTAGATGCTAAGTTCCATGGGTAGTGCTAATTCACACTGGTAATTAAGAACACCTGGAGTAGGAGACTGGGCACTAGACAAGCTGTTAAAATATCAAACTTGTTTAGTGGCCAAGTATCTTAACTTTTCTTTTCCATTTTCAACTCTGAAAAGAAGTAGGCATAAGAATGCCTGAGATATCTATACCTAGGACTATTATGAAGATCACATAAGATAATGTATATGTTTTATGAGTTATACATATAAAAATATCTATATATTTGTGGTTCTGGGAATACTGGGGATTCAACCCAAAGGCACTGTACCATTGAGCTACGTCCTCAACCCTTTTTATTTTTTATTTTGAGACAGGGTCTCACTAAGTTGCCCACATTGGCTTTGTACTTGCTATCTTTGCACCTTAGCCTCCCAAGTAACTGTGATTATAGGCATATATTACTTATAACCTAGAATTACTTATAACTTAATTCATAAGTAACTGATTATAGCACCCAGCTCATACAAATATGGAATGATTATGATTGTATTTGAGTTTCAGCTATAAAGACTTAGTTTAAGTAATGTGTTTATCCTAAGAATAGCATAAAAACAGGAAACTGTCATACAGGCCTTATGAACTTGCTTGAAATACTGCATTCTTGGTGTGGAACATCATGCTCACCTTTCCTTTTGGTCTTTGCAATTCTCTTTCTCTTCTCTTCTCTCTCTGTATCCTTCTTTCACTATTTATTGTCTACATGAGTCCTGCCCTCCACTTTTAGAGTGGTGAACAACAATGAAATCTTACTACAAAGTGTCATTTTAATGAGAGTAGATAGAAAGTAAATGTTCAAGAGGTGGTGAATGCTCTGGAGATTAGAGGGTGGCTGCTTGTTTATACTGCATGTTATTAAAGATGGTCATTTGAACAGAAAGCTGAAGGAATAAAGAAAATAAAGTGTGGTTTTCTGTTAGAAGATAGTTCTAGGCAGAGAGGACTGCAAGTGTGAAGGCCCTGAGGTAGATGAATTCTTGATGTATTCATGGAATACCCAGGAGGCCATTGTGACTGGACCATGATAAGCTAAGAAAAGAGTGGTGGGAGTTGAGGCTAGAGTTAGCAAGTGGGAGCAGATCACCTAGGGCTCTCTAGGCCATTGTAAGGGTATTTTTTTTTTCTTTACTGAGAATGATAGACATAGAAGAGTTTTTAGTAGGGAGGTAAAGAATTGTGATTTACATTGTAGAAGGATGTCTGACTGCTATTAGATTTACAAATACAAGCATCAAATAGGAATTTAACATATATGTTTGGAGCTTGGAGAAGTCAGGACTGGACATAAGAAGTATCAACATGATTTGTTGTCTACCTTTATGTGGATGATATTTAAATCCATTGCAGAGGTCCTCTTTTGCTTTAGATTTCATCCACTCTGGGTTGAATTATTCCATATTTTTATATTCAGATCTTTAATTCACCAGGAATTTTTGAACATGGTTTAATATAGTGACCTGAATTTTTTAAATTAATAGATAATGAACACCAATTAACCATTGTTTTCTTCCATATGGATAACCAGCCCCCTTTATTAAGGTATCTATTCTTTCCCAGTGAAGTTTTCATATATGAAATTTTCCTGTATGCTGGTATCTCTTTATATATTTTCCATTCTCTTCCAATAATCAATTCGTTTCATCTAATGCCAGTATCATGTTTTAAAAAAAATTGCCACATTTGTCTTGGTGCATTTTAATTTTACTTAGTGATAGGATTTGTTATTACATAGTTATACATGCACAGAATATAACAGAATTAATTTAATCAATATCATTCTCTGCTATTTCCTCTTTCCCTTCTCTCTTCTTTCCCCTGGTCCTTTTCCTCTATTCTACTGATCTCCTTTGATTTTCATAAAATTCCCTCTGCCTTTCTTTTCCTCTTTCCTCTCTAGTGTTCACAAATGAGAGAAAATGTATGACCCCTGACCTTTTAAATTTTTTAATTTCACATAACATAATGTTCTCAAGTTCCATCCATTTACCTACAAATGACATAATTTCATTTTTCTTTCTTGCTGAATAAAATTCTATTATATATATATAACACATTTTCTTTACCCATTCATCCACTGAGGGACAGCTAAGCTGATGTCATAGTTTGGCTATTATGAATTGTGCTGCTGTAAACACAGGTATGCATGTATCTCTATAGTATGCTGATTTTAGTTATTTTGGATATATACTGAGGAGTGGGATAGCTGTGTCATATGGTGGTTTCATTCCTAGTATAAATGACAGTAGAGTATATTTTGACATGTTATACATATATGGAGCATAACTTATTCTAATTAGGATCCCTTTTTTGTGGTTGTACATGATGTGGAGTTTCCCTGGTCATGTATTCATATATGAACATAGGAAAGTTATGTTTAATCCATTCTAGTGTCTTTCCTATTGCTATCCCCCCTCCCTTACCTTCATTTCCTTTTGTTTAATCCAGTGAACTTCTATCCCCCTGCCTTATTGTGTGTTACTATCCACATATCAGAGAGAACATTCAGTGATTGTTTTTGGGGGGATTGGCTTATTTCATTTAGCATGATTTTCTCTAGTTCCATCCATTTACCTGTAAATGCCATAATTTCATTCTTCTTTATGGCTAAGTAATATTCCATTACATACATACATACATATATATACATATGTGTGTGTGTGTGTGTGTGAGAGTGTGTGTGTGTGTATCACATTTTCTTTATCCATTCATCTGTCAAAGGGCACCTAGGCTGGTTCCATAGCTTACCTTCCAACATCATCTTGATTGCAGAGGCTTCATTATAAGTGTCTGCTTAGACTTGTTCTCTTTTTTTTTGTGTGTGGTAATAGGGATTGAACTCAGTGGTTCTCTACTAGTGAACTAAATCTCCAGCCCTTTTAATTTAAAAAAAAATTTTAGACAGAATCTTGCTAAGTTGCCTAGGCTGGCTTTGAACTTGTGATCCTCCTGCCTCAGCCTCCCGAGTAGCTAGGATTATAGATGTGTGCCATCATACCATGTGGATTTGTCCCTCCTTATTATTTTTATATTTTGTACTTTGGGGGACTGTTCACAGGCATTTTTTCTTCCATATGGATCTTAAGGTTTTATTTAATGAGCATAATGCTACCTTCAACTTATTTTAATTTTGAGAGGATTTATAGTTTATGTCTTTCCAATGTTGTTAGTTTGTGTCCTTCAGTAAGATTTTGTAGTTTTCTTCATATAAGTTCTGTGTCTTAAGTTTCTTACTATGCATAATTTGGATATTTTTGTTTTATAAAAGGAAAAAAAATTCACCTTTTCTTATTCTAGTTACTGGTTACAAGTGTAAAGAAAAATTTTTGATTTTTCTATGTTTAAATTAAGTGTAGTCACTTTACCAAATTCTTTTATTGTCAGAATATTTTACTTGGACATTTTATAAATACATAATTATGCCATCAGCAATATGTTTCAATATTTATGTAAGTTAGTTCATTTTTTGGCTTGACTTTTATTATACTTTAAAAATAATAAGTTGCACAAAAATTTATTGAATATCTTCTTCATGCTCTGTGCACCAAGCACTTCATTTGGTGCAATGGATTTAACAACAAACAAGAAAGACAAAGTCCCTGCCTTATGGAGCTTGCATCAGTGAGTAGTGGCAAAAGCAGTTTCTCTTATTTGTTTTCTGACTTTAATTGAAATGGTTTAATGTTTCATTGTCCAGTTGGGTATTTGCTGTAGGCTTTGGTGAACAGACTGTTATGTTTGTGTAGGTTCCTTATAGGCTTATATTTCTTAGGAATGACTGCTAAATTTTATTTAACCTATATTTAGTAGCTAATGATATGATCATCTGGGTTTTCTTCTTTATTGCTTTCTATGGATCATTCATTTTAATTCCTCTATAATCAAGTATTAGGAATTTAATATTAAAGCAAAATTCTTCTGTAATATTTAATATATTACAGATTAAGTATCCCAAATCCAAATAGTTGAAATGCAAAATGCTCCAACTTAAGTTTCAGATTTTCGAATCAGGGACATTGGTGAAGTCTATATGAGTATTCCAAAATCTGCAATGTGTTCCCAAGTGTTTCAGATAAGGAATACTCTACCTATAATGACTATTTTTAGTTAACAAGTATGGTAGATTGCATTTTCTAAAAATAAACACAATAGTAACTCCTATCCCACTGTGCTTTCTTACAAAATAACTTTGAATTATTTGAATGGAGAGGTAGGGTCTTTGTCCTCTCCCCTTGAATCTGGGGAGGATTGTGAATATGGCAGAAATAGCTTTATGTGATTTCCAAGACTAAATCATAAAAGGTGATACAGCTTCTGCTCTTGGTGTTTGCTTGTGGAACCCTGACACCATAATGTGAGGAGGTCCAAGGAGCCCATGGAGAGGCAGTGTGTAGGTGTTATAGCTGGTAGTCCTAGCTGAGGGTCCAGCTGGGGTGGGTGGTGAATGAAACTTGAGGTGATTTCAGACCCCAGCCTTCAACTTTCATGTTTCAATACCTTCAGCTTTCAAGCTTCCCATCTGAGGTCCCAGATACTGTGGAAGAGAGGCAAACAGTGCTGCTGTACCCTTTTTGAATTCTTGACTTAGAATCTCTTATAGCAAAATAAATGGTGATAGCTTTATGACATTCATTTTAAGAGATTTTCATATGGAAATAAGAAATTGTAACAATAAGAAAAAGACAATTTGTAGGCAAAGTAACAATTCATGCCCTCATTTTTATACAATACACATTCTTTGTATTGTGCAATCAGTTGTAACAGTATTATCAACTTCATGTGGCTCAGAGTTTTGGAGACTCAGCACCAAGATTCAAGTTGTAGACCAATCCTAAAATATGTCTTTTTATTTTGAGAACTTCAAGTAATCTTTCCAAAGGAGAAATTCCTTTTCTTTAAAATGGTAAGACATATTTTATATGACTTTATTATATTGTGCATAAAATTTTAAAATAACAAAAATTACCTGTAATGTATTATATTATTTAATAGTGTAAAACAAGTAATAGTTAAGGAACAATTTGAAGATAATTTGTGACGCTTAGTGCACACTGTCATTTTTTTTTTTTAAATGAAACAAATTAAAACAATGTATTAAACTAACAGGCAAACAAGAACATATAACACTGAAATTCTTCTTCCCTTCTCCCATATTTAATCAGTGCCAGAAATGGGTCATTACTTTAAAAAGGAAGAGATTGTGTGCTTCTTCATCTGCATATGGACTTTTGATACCTCCTTTGAAGACCTCCGTGTGCCTTCTTCATATCCTTTCTAGTTTATAGCCACTATGATTCAAATTTTTTCATTTACATATTTGGACACATTATTATTATTCAAAAGCTAGATTCTGCCCTGCCTCCAAAACTCTCAGCTGTATAGAGGTAGTATTTGACATGTATATCATAAAGATTGTATTCGTCAGGTTTGTGTTACTGTGACCGCTACCTGACAGGGACAATTTAGAGGAAAAGTTTATCTTGGCTCATGGTCTCAGAGGTTTAGTCCATGGTTGGTGGACTCCATTGCTCTGGGCCCTGGGTGAGGCAGCACGTTATGGCAGTAGTGTGTGGTGAAGAGAATCTGCTTAGGATTTAGTGGCCAGGAAGAGGGGAAGGGGTTCTAGGGGAGAAGAACTCTTCTAGGGCTTACCCCCAGTGACCCACCTTCTCCAGCCACGCCCCACCTGCCTATAGTTATCACCCAGTAAGTCCATTCAAACTAGGATGAACGGATGAGGTTAAAGTTCTCATAATTGAATCACTTTATTCAACATTCCTGCATTGATAGGAGATTTTGAAGGACACCTCATATCCAAACTATAACATTTCACCCCTGGCCCCCAAAAGCTCATGTCCTTCTCTGAGAGTCTCATAGTCTTAACAGTTTTGGATTGTTCAAAAGTCAAAAGCCAAAGTCCCATGAGACTCAGTGCAAACTATTGGGTGTGAGCTCCTGTAAACATCAAAAGCAGGTTACATATATCCAATATATGGTGGCATAGAATAAACATTTTCATTTCAAAAGAGAAGAATAGGGGCATAGAAAGAAGGGATGGGATCAAAATAAGACAGACACTTGGGTAGTGCTGCCCCTTTGGCCTTGTTAGTTCAATTGCACACGGGCTGTCTTTTAGCCTGGTTCTCTCTGCAGCCAGTAGCTTTCCTCAGCAGACGGTCCATGTCAATGGCATTTCTTAATTTCTGGGGTCTCCATTCCAGCTTCAGCTTTGCCTTTATAACTTCATTTATTTTCTACTTGGGTACAGCCTATAGGGAATCTGATATACTTTACCTGACCTTCCAGGCCTTTCTTTGAGATCTCAGTGGAAGCCTCCATGACCTCTTTTTTTTTTTTTTTTATTTTACGCCCATTTTATTGATGAAGAAAATACCTCCATGACCTCTTCATGCTAACATCCAATATTCCTGCAGAATCAGCATCATGTGGATGATGCCAAGGTCTAATGCCAGCTCATGCAATAACTGAGCTCCCCTGAAATTATAGCAGCAGCAGCAGCAGCAGCAGCAGCAGCAGTTTCTAAGTGCCTGAATGGCTGAGCATGCTGAAATAACTATTGGTCCCTTCTGTGCAAGCAGGATGTTCATGATCTTTCTCGAAGGAAATTTCCCATGTACATATTTGAGTCTGCCATGCATATGGTCTTGAAATTTTCTGAGATGGCTTCAAGTCATCTTTTCTATTGTGTATATGCAAAATACTTTAGCATGTCTTTAGTGGCTGTAATCTCTTTAACACCTCTTTGGCTCCAGTTTTACATGCACTTTTTGGGTCAAACTGCAAGCTATTAAAATACTTTAGCTAAATTTTTTGCTTCTGATTCTCATAGTAAACCTGGATAAATGCTGTCAGCAAAATCCATGCCACTGACTAAATGCTGTACTGATTTGAAATTTCCTCTGCCATATGAATTAACTCCATCACATTTAATTTAGCTTTAGACAAAGTCTCAGGACATGGGCAAAATATAGCCATGTTTGTTGCCAGAATACAACATAAGTAGCTTCCAGTGCAATTTCCAATAGAGTTCTTATTTCCCTCTGAAACCTCGTGGGCACTGTCCATATTCCTCTCAGCATTCTGGTCTTTTAAGCTTCCACCAGAATTGCCCATTAAGCTCCACATACAACATTTTAGGTCATCTCCAGCCTACATTTCCAAATGTTTTCAGATTCTTCCCACAAACCATTTCCAAAGGCTTCTGAATCATGTGATCATGTTGGTCACAGCAACAACCTCACTCTTAGTACCAATGTTTGTTAGTCAGCTTTGCATCAATGTGACCAAAATACCTGACAAGGACAACTGAGAGGAGGAAAAGTTTATTTTGGTTCATGGTCTCAGAGGTTTAGTCCGTGGTTGAACAACTCCATTGCCCTGGTCTGAGATAAGGCAGAACATCATAGTGGAAAGACATAGCAGAATGAAGCTGTTCCAGACTTGGTAGCTGAGAAGCAGGGAGAGGGTAAGGGGTATAGGTAATATGCATTCTTCCAGGGCAGCCTCCAGTGACCTACCTTCTCCAGCCACACCCCACCTGCCTATAGTTACCATCCAGTCAGTTCATGCAAACTGGGAGGAACTGATTAGGTTAGAGAGCTAATAATCTAATCACTTTACTTGGAATATTCCTGTATTAACATAGGAACTTTTGGGGGACACTTTATATCCAAATCACAACAGAGATAATATGAATTTAGAAAATACAGACATCTAATTTTAATTGCTATACACAAGGGAGAACAGTTTTTGTAAATTGCATGAAACAAGTGGAAGATATTCAATTGTTTTCTCAATGAGGTTTTTTCACCAAGATAATAAAATCTTCTGTTACTGAAAATTTATCTGTGTCTGTATAGATGGACATTCATCTTTAAAGATAATTATTATTTGACTGGAGATTTAACCCATGTTCTAAGCATGTGCCCTACCTCTGAGCTATATCTCCAGCTCCAAGATAGCCATCTTCATTTTTACATAAATGCATTAATTCCATCATCACTTTCATGCTTATTTTTCATTGCTAATGTTCCCCCTCTATTTTCCTCAGTCCCTCCTTTCTCCCACCTTTTCTTTCATCCCTTTGTTATCCATATTAGTCCCCCAGAGTATTTCATTTACTATCTTCTATGTGCTTATATAATACTTTTAATAAAGAGTGAATACTTTTATAATGCCAGGAACTGTTCTAAGGTCCCTACATGTATTTGCCCTTTTAATCCTTATATCAGTTTTGTGATTTGCAGCTCATATTAGTCCCTCTGTCCATAAGGGAATTGTGGATGGAGAGGTGAGGCAAATGTTTGAGTTTGAACTTGAATAGTCTGGCTCCAGAGTCTGTTTTAACAACCACACATAGAGCTGTTGTATATATTCATATGCATACCTCCAATTATTAATTTTTTTACAAAAGTGAGATCATTTGTACGCACCTTTCTCCAGCTTGCTTTTCATTTTCAACAATATTTCATGTAATTATTGCCAGGATAAGACTTAGCCCTGATTCATTGTTTTTAAAGACTTCATAATGTTCCATGATGTAGGTACCCTATAAATTATTTGGCTATTTACCAACTTTGTATTTTGTTTGTTTTTGTAGTATATACTCTTGTGCCTTTATCTTCAGTAACTGGGCCTTCTATTTCAGATGGTTTCTATTTTTAGTTTAGTGGGTGCTGGGTGGGAGTATATGTGTAATTTGATTTTTTAGTATATTGTTGGATTGCTTTCCAAAAAAGTTTTAACACTTTATATTTTCACGAATAATGCACAAAATCTCTTTTTTGCTCATATCCCAACAATTTAGGTTTTATAGCTCTTTTTATTTTTTGCCAATCTGATGGGCATAAAGGGATTTCTCTTTATTGTGCATTTTCTTCATTTTTAATGTTTGAGTAACTTTTCATGTTTTCTTTCTTTGCATTTGCTTTAGTATAAATTACCTGCTTATTTTCTTTGCCTAATTTTCTACTGCCATATATTTTTTCTTGTGAAAGGTAAGAATCTATGGTATAGATAGTAGCATTTTGTCATTTATATTCCAAATACTTTCCCTCAAAATTTATTATTTGTATATTTTAGTTTATGGCATACTTTCAATATGCCATTAATTAATTGATTAAGTTAATTAATGAATTATATTTTCTTGGTTCCTGATATTGAACACCCTTATATTCCTGACATATGTTCTACTTTGTCAGGGTACTATTCATTTTGATAATTTGCTAGGTTCTGTTCCATTGTATTTTATTTAAGATAGTTGCATCTTTGTTTGGTAGAGTGTATTTCTTTCTAAGGGGCACAGCAGTATTTATGGCTGCTCTTGATCTTCTGCAACCTTGTCACTTTTCTATCAAGAGATAGAATCCATTTCCCTTCTTTTGAATTAGAACTAGACTTTGACTACCTTAGCCAGTTGAGTGCTGAAAAAGTGACATTTGGGGACTTCCAAGGCTTCTTGGAAGTTGTAAGGAACCCAAGTCACATGGAGAGGCCAATGTAGGCGTTCTCACAGCTCCAGCTAAATTCTCAACTAGCAACCAGAATTCATCAGCAAACATGGTGGAGCTTGCAGAACTAATTATTCCAGTTCATCAGGCTTAGAGGTGCCTCAGCTAATGATGAGAGAAACAATACTGAGTCATCCTCACCAACCACACCCAAGTTATAGACTCTTGACCAAAAGCTGTTTTTTTTTTTTTTTTGGTACCAGGGATTGAACTCAGGGGTACTCAACCACTGAGCCACATCCCCAGCCCTATTTTGTGTTTTATGTAGAGGCAGGGTCTCACTGAGTTGCTTAGAGCCTCGCCGTTGCTGAGGCTGGCTTTGAACTCATGATTCTCCTGTCTCAGCCTCCCTGAGTGCTGGGATTACAGGCTTGAGCCACCGCGCCTGGCTGACCAAAAGCTGTTTTAAGCCACTAAATTTAGGGAGAATTTGTTATGCAGGTCATAGAAACAAAAATAGATCTTAATACCTGGAAGCAGGGTGCTCTGTAACAGAAATGTAAAATGGTGGCAGTGAATGAAGGTAGAACAGACAGGACTAGAAGGTGGGCAAGAGGAAGCCTGGTGGCCCTCAAGGAGGCTGTCAGAGAGGGCTTAAAGGAAGGTGGGAAAATGTCATTGGGGGCTGCAGAAAAGAGGGTCTTTATTATGTAAAGACACAATGTTTAGCAACATTTCTACCTATAGTAATGTGGAAAGAAGAAAGTGATTATTATGAATCGCATGATAAGAATATTTCCATTGAAAAAAGTTGAAGGTGCTGACTGGCTTCTTCTTGCTGTGTAGAATAAAATATAATAGGGGGAGAGATCAGCTATAGAGAGAACTGTTGGATATAAAGGAGTCAGAGCTTGTTTGGTTTGAAAATAAAACTTTGTCTTTTTCAGTTTCTCCAGATGACAGACACTTCAGTATTAAGAAAAGGCTATGGAGCTGGGCGCGGTGGCTCAAGCCTGTAATCCCAGCACTTAGGGAGGCTGAGACAGGAGAATTGCGAGTTCAAAGCCAGCCTCAGCAATGGCGAGGCGCTAAGCAACTCAGTGAGACCCTGCCTCTACATAAAACACAAAATAGGGATGGGGATGTGGCTCAGTGGTCGAGTACCCCTGAGTTCAATCCCTAGTACCAAAAAAATAAAAAAAAATAGAAAAAAAAGAAAAGGCTATGGAAGGAAATCAAATCTACAGTACTGTCAGGAAACCATGACTTACTAGGAAGCAAAGGGAGTGATTGTCAATCTCTTATTTAAGACCTCAGGAATTTTAATGCCACGACTTACTGAAACAATAGTCCCACTGAAGATCTTGGGGGAATGCCATGCCCTGCAGGTCCTCTTCATTAAACCAAAGTTCTTCTAAGAATTTTAAGAGCACCGTCCTTTAGTACCTTACAGGACGTGAGGACTTATCTTTTTTTTTTTTTTTTAGTATTTTTTTAGTTTTAGATGGACACAATGTTTTTATTTTATTGCTTTATATGTGGTGCTGAGGATCGAACCCAGGGCCTCACACATGCGAGGCAAGCGTCCTACCACTGAGCTACAATCCCAGCCCTTGAGGACTTATCTTGAAGAGATTTGTAAGTATGACTTTTGTCTAATGGAGTAGGTTTTTAATCAATTCACAAGAAATCCACAGTGTTTTGTTTCAAATAAACTGTTTTTGGGGGGAGCAGTTTAGGTTTACAACACAACTGAGTTGTAAATACAGAAAGTTCTCATGTATCCTCTGTCTCCCTCTCCCTCCAGTCTCCCACACTGTCAAAATCTCTTGCCAGAGAGATGTTTTGTTTAGTTTTAAAATCAATGAATCTGGGGCTGAGGTTGTGGCTCAGTGGTACAGCACTTGCCTAGAATGTGTCAGGCACTGGGTTTGATCTGCAGCACCACATAAAAATAAATAAATAAAATAAAGGTATTGTGTTCATCTACAACAAAAATAAAAAATAAAAAAATGAACAAAATCAATGAACCTAAGTGACACATCATTATCACTCCAAGTCCATAGTTTATATTAGGGTTTGCTTTTGGTTTTGACAAATGTATAATGATATGTATCTGCCATTATAATATCATGCAGAGTAGTTTCACTGCCTTAGAAAGGCTCTGCTCTCAGCCTGTTTGTCCTTCCCTTCTCTCTAATCCCTGGCAACCAAAAACACTCTCCGCAGTTTTGCATTTTCCAGAATAACTGGAATCATATAATATATAGTCTTTTCAGATTGCCTTTCACTTAGTAAGATACATTTAAGTTTCCCCTATGTCTTTTCAGCTCAATAGCTGATTTCTTTTTAGCACTGAACAGTTTTCCACTACCTGGATATAGAAAGTTATCATCTGTTCCCTTATTGAAGGATGTCTTGGTGGTTTCCAAGTTTTGGCAATTATGAATAAGGTTACTATAAATAATCTACTTTTAGGTTTTTGTGTAGGTGTAGGTTTTCAACTCATTTGGGTAAATATCAAGGACCATGATTGATGGATTATATTGTAAGAGTCTGTCTAGTTCTGTGGGAAACCACCAAACTGTCTTCCAAAGTGGCCATACCATTTGCATTTCCACCAGCAACAAATGAGAGAGTTCATTGCTTCATATCTTTGCTAGCCGGGTGTTGTCAGTGATTCGGATTGTCACCATTCTAATAGGTGCGTAGTGGTATTCCATTGCAGTTTTATTTATTTATTTATTTATTTAGTACTGGGGATTAAACTCATGGGCACTCACCCATTGAGACACACCCCCAGCCTTATTTTGTATTTTGTTTAGAGACAGGGTCTCACTGAGTTGCTGAGCATCTCACTTTTGCTGAGGCTAGCTTTGAACTCACAATCCTGTCTCAGCCACCTGAGCCACTGGGATTACAGGCATGTGCCACCACACCCGGCTCATCACTGTTTTAATTTGCAATTCTTAAGTGACATATGATGTGAGACATCTTTTCATAATCTTGTCATCTGTATATCTTCTTTCGAGAGATGTCTGCTCAAGTGTTTTGTGTCCTTTTTAGTTAGAGGTGGGTTCATTTTGTTATTATTGAATTTAAAAATGCTTTATATATTTTAGGTAATAGTGCTTTATCAATGTCTTTTGCAAATATTTTCTCCCAGCCTGTGACTTTTCTCATTCTCTTGATTGATACTGTTTTGCTGGTGATGTTGAGATAGGATCTTGCTTTGTTGTCCAAGCTGTTCTTGAACTCATGGGCTTAAGTGATCCTCCTGACTCAGCTTCCCAAGTAGCTGGGATTATAGGTGTGTACCACCATGCACTGATCATACAGTTTTTAAAAGGATTGTATCATCAACTGAAAGGCTCAGAGACAGTATAAGATGAGAAGAACCTTTGGATCTCACATTTCTATAGACAGAAAACATGCTAAGAACAAGGCTACTTTTTATAAAAAAGAAGAATGATTCAGAGGATGTAACCAACATCTAGAATGGAAACCAATGAGCCACAGTGAATTATTTCTAAGCCATATAACTGATCCCTAATCAAGGAAGTACCACCATGTACCCAGGTGAATTTCAGATTTTTAGTGGACCAATGACTTCTGTGTTCCCCTTTTCCCTCTTTATAAATAGGAATATTTATAGAAATTATCCTGTACCTGGTCCCCTGTTGTGTATTTTTTCATTGTTGTTTGTTTTTGGGAGGCAGATAATTTATCATTTTCAGTGTATTGCTCTTCAGATCAAGAGAAACCAAACTTAAGGGGCTGTACTTGAGGAGCTGTACTCAAGGAGTTCATCCATACTTGGACTTCAAGCCTTTGCCTGATGGTGTCAATCTTAAGGAAGAAATGAGTATATTTTGTGTGCATTGGTTGCAGGGGAATATGAGCTACTATAGCCAGGGAGTGGACTGTGGTATGCTGTATTTTCCAAAACTGGCCTCAGCAACATTTCTGGTCCTACATATTCTTCTAGAATCTTGCTAGTTCCCATGAAGAGATGGAGTATATTTCCCTTTCTTTGAACCTGGGCTGGACTTTGCACTGTTTGATAGAATGTAGAGGAAGTGATACTGTGTGACTTCCAAGGGTAGGTCATGAAAGGTAGTACTGCTTCTTGTCTGGCTTTCTCAAGATGCTTACCCCTGGAACCCAGCCACCATATAAGGAAGTTACGAATAGGTATTCTGTCCCCAGCTAAGGTCATGTTAGTGAGTGAGCCATTGTGTGATTTTGGCCCCCAGCCTTCCAGGTACCCTAGCTGATGCTGAGAGTAGCAAACCTGTCTGAGGCCCATCCAAATAGCAGATTCATGAGCAAAGTAAATCTTAATGTTTTAGATCACTAAATATTGGGATAATTTTTAAATGTAGCCATAGTAACTGAAATAATTAAGTTTATAGTTTTTGATATATTTTTAATTAAATTTTGGTAATAAAGTTTTACTATCTTCATGAAATGAATTGAGAAACATTTCACCACCTTATTTGGTATATTTTGCCTTCTTATTTGGAATAATTTAAATAACATTGTAATTATTTTTACTTTGAATGTTGTTAGAACTGAGATTCAAAGTTTTTTTGGCTATATTATTATTATTCTTTAAAACAGTGGTCACCTTTCCAATTTATTCTTTGGGAATGAGTCATTTTGAGTTTTGTTCTTGGTTTAATTTAGGTTCCTTGTATTCTTCCAGAAATAATACATTTTTCTTTATTTCTAGTCTTAACTTCTAAAAGTAAACAAAAAGTTGGTTTACTGTGTTTGGTCTTTAAAAAGCAAATGTTTTGGAATTGTTTGTTAATTCTCCTACTTTTCCTCCTACATCACCAGCTATATCTATTTTCTTTATTCATTCACTTTTCAAATTTTCTCTTGGTTAATTTTATGTTAAAAAAACTTAATCATAATTTTCTGGAAGTTTTAGTCATTTTTCTCTATAACAAAAGGGGTTAGGAGTATGAATTTTTTTCTTTGTGTGGCTCTTACTGCATTCTTTTAATTTTCATATGAGCTATTCATCTTTTCATTAATTTCTAGAGTTTATTTTTCTCTTTGATCAAGAAATAATTTTCAAGTAATAAAGACGTTTCAAGCCATTTAAAATGATCTGTTTGTAAAATTATTGAATTATTATCAGTGATTGTGGCCCATTATAGACTTATTTTGAAATATTTGTTATGGTTTGTTTTGTGGAAGTTTCTGTAGGACTATGTGCAAATGTAATTATCTCATTGAGGAAAGTAAGATTTCATACATGGGTAGATAACAGTCTTTGAAATAAAATTTCAACGAATTTAAGGAGAGTCACTCTGGAGCCTTTACTGAATTAATGGATTGGAAAAAAGAATACAATTGTATTTGAATACAATATACACAAAGAAATAAATTGCGACAAAGACATTTAATTAAAGATTCATTTTCCATACCCTTTCTATGAAAATTTCTGGAACTTCTGCATCATCACAATAATGGCATGAGACGAGTAAGAGGAAAACCCAACTGAGACATAGGATTCAACACAAAGGAGGGACAAAAGAATTTTCTGAGTGTTGATTAAGAGCAACAGGCTTGGAAACAAACCAAACCAGACAGAAACTGGTTGGGAGGCTCAAGAAGGGATTCTCCAAGAATATAAAATTGATAAAATACCTAATGGGTTTGAGTGTAGTGAGACTAAATTTACATAAATTCTGGGAATTTGGGGGCTATATTAATATTTAATACACAGGAAAATGAAAAAAAATGACAATTCTCACCTCAAGGGAAAATATTCATAGTAAACTACATAATCTGCTATCAATAATGTTTACACAGCCAATGGACATTGATCTGAATAATGTGTATTGACCTATTCTAACATGATTAAATAATATGTGGGGATAAGGGAACCCAAGTGTGTGTGTGTGTGTGTGTGTGTGTGTGTGTGTGTGGTGATTATATATGAAAGAGAGCCAGATGCTAATCTTCTGTAATAATATCAAATAATTATGCCTATAAACTGAAAGTGAGAACATAAAACTATAAGAATGTTATTTAGAGATCCAGGTCAAATACCAAAAACCAGCAAAGGGAATTAAAAACAACTCAAGGAGTGAGAAATATTAAATGTGTAGGGGACTAATGTTTTTCAAACTAAGGCTTGTTGAAGTTTTAAACACATATAACTGCTAAAAACACCTAAATTTCCCATCTTTCTAAATAAAAATTGAAAACTTGGGACTAATGGGTTAAAAATAAAAGGAGAGCATAAGAGGACAAAGACTTGATAGATCCAAGAGATGTAATATAGATGCTGGGAGGTTTAAAAAAATAAAAAAGAGAGCCGGGTGCAGTGGCTCAAGCCTGTAATCCCAGCACTTAGGGAGGCTGAGACAGGAAAATCGCGAGTTCAAAGCCAGACTCAGCAATGGCGAGGCACTAAGCAACTCAGTGAGACCTTGTCTCTACATAAAACACAAAATGGGGCTGGGGATGTGGCTCAATGGTCGAGTACCCCTGAGTTCAATCCCCAGTACCAAAAAAATAAATAAATAAATAAATAAAAAATAAAAATAAAAAAGAGGAGAGGAAATAGGGAAAACTCACATTAGAAGAAAGACCAGGGCTAGGGATGCAGCTTAGTCGTAGAATGCTTGCCTAGTATGCATGCATGGCCCTGGGTTAGATCCCTAGCAAAGAAGAGGAGGAAGAAGAGGAAAAGACCTAAGTCTGCAGCTTGAAGTGTGCCTCACTTCCTCACTCCCATCCAAGTTTCAGTTAGGAGATGAAAATAAATGAAAAAAAATATGCATATTCCTATAAAAATATCAAACTCTAAGGATAATTATAAAATTGTATAGGGTTCCAAATAGAAGAAAATCAAGTTACCTGTGAAGGAAAAAGAATCAGGTTGACACTGAATTTTCTGTGTGTAACTCTGGAGGTTAGAAGATGTGATAATATCAATGCATTAGAAAATTATACCCAAGAATTTTGTAGCTGCACTAAGCTGTCAGGCACCTCTCAGGGAGAAAGATATTTAGAGATGTGTGAGAATTCAGAGATTAGGAAATTTTTGAGAAAGCATGTCAACCAATAAAAGGATTTGAATAGTGACTGTAGGATATGGTTAAAAGGAAATAGTGTTGAGCAATGAACTTGGCAGTATGTACAATTTTCAGTGTCAATTGTTAATGGCTGATTATTGGCAAATGTTTACTAAAAATTCTATAAAGCATGTTGTTTTTTTTCCAGTTTGCAATTTGAAAATTTTCAAACAAAAAATTTAAAAGACTGTTAACTCAGCGTCAATAATTCCTCTTCTAATTCAAGAATATTACTTTAGAAGTGACCTATTCTGGGGCAAGAAATGTAGAAGCAAGGGTACATTGTTTTACATGACAAGGAAATACTCAAAGATAAATGGAGACATGTCAAAAGGGCAGAGTGCGTGCATGCAGGAGATTTATTGGGGAATGCTTTTCAGAACACTTGAAAAGGAGGGAGCAAAGCAGGACTGGCAGAGGGAGAAGTTGAGCTGTGATGTAGTCCATCATCTTCATGGGGAGCTCCCGACCTAGGATGACCCTTCAGAATCGTCCTGAGTTGAGGCAAGGGGATTTGGCCCTTGTATCCCTCATAGACCAGTCATGTGATGTGGACATCTTCTAAAGAGAGCACATATTCTAGGATGAGGAAGCTCCTTTCTTTTTTTTTTTTTTTTTTGCACAGAATGCTTTCTTTAATAACCTGTCCAAGTTTTAGAAATCTCATAAGTTTAAGGTCCCATTTGTAAGGAGGTAGCATGTTACAGACATGCCACCTTCCCCCTGGTCCTGTCTGTAAGCATATGCCTAATTTTCTATTTTTGTTTTTTTTTTTTTGTTGTTGTTGTTTTTTTCCCAAAAGTTGCATTTTTATTATTCAGCAATAAGAGAGAATAAAATTATGGCATTTGCAGGCAAATGGATGGAACTGGAAAGCATTATGCTAAGTGAAGTAAGCCAATCCCAAAAAACCAAATGCCGAATGGTCTCTCTGATTAATGGATGCTGATGAATAAGGGAGGTGGGAATGGGAAACATAAGAGAAATAGAGAAACACTAGACGCGACAT
>CM053401.1:53704715-53715945 GCA_028644305.1 Xerus rutilus | reverse complement strand
GCTCCTTTCAATGGAGGGCGATTTCTTGGGTGATACAAGTTGCTGAGCTGCACATGCAATATTCTTACCATTGGGGAAGCATGTCTTGGTTCTGAAGTAAGTCCTGGACAGCACACCAAGTAATCTCTACCATTATCCACTTGCTTCATATAATACATTCATGCCAAATAGGAACAACTTCTTAAGATTCTGGGTTGGTCTCCGTTTTAGTCTGTGTTCCATCACTAGGCTGGCTAACATAAAGAAAAGAGATTCATTTTGGTTTATGGTTCTGGAGCTACAAGCCAAGGAGGCCACATCTTGTGATGGCCTTCTTGTTGACAGAATCCCAAGGTAGTGCAGGACATCAAATAGCAAAACAGCGAGCATATGTGTGTCTGTCTGGTCTCACGCCCTCTTCTTATAAAGCCCCCTGGATTTTAATTATGAGGGCTCCACTCCAATGATCTTATCTAATTCAACTGATTTTCCAAAGGCCCTATCTCTGAATACCAAAGTCACATTACATTTTCATCCTCTTGCTGCCTCACAGTGGGGATTAAATGTCAACATATGAAGTGTTGGAGTGACACTCAAACCAAGTCTAAAACATAGAAGTCTCTGTTTCTGGAAATACAAGAGGGAGGTAAGTAGGACTTATTCCACTCTCTCACTACAGCTGAACTAATATTCATTGTTCCCTCTGCTATCAATTCCCTCATCTTTGGTTAACACCTTTACTCACCTGGGGGTCATGACCCTCATTACCATATTCTCCTCATGCTGCGACTGTGAAATTTATCTATTTGCTGTCACAATTGGGCAGAGGAGTATGGTGAGATGTCCTTCATTCATGAAGGTACGACAAAAACATTCTTCCTTGCACTCACTGAGTGACAGAAAACTTACTGCTTCCTGATGGTCCAGGCCAATCACCCTGCTTTAATGATGACTCCTTTTCTTGTCTCTTGGCCCAAGGTGCTTGAAGTGACCAGGTGGCAGTTGTAACTTAAAGTTTAACAAACTGTTTGCTTTAGTGGGATCAGGACCACTAGGCTTGTAAAAATTACCGCAGGGCTAAGAAATGCAAATGGCAAAGTGGGTCACTGGAAATGACAGCATGTGGGGCCTCTCCTGCTTTTCCACTTTATTTCCTGGCTGCACGTATTTTACTTATTCTAGATGCAGTCACCATACAATGGTTATTGATATAGGTCACAATTGCCTCCTGGAGAAGAGTGGCCTATCCTCACATGGCATCATCTCCAAGAGGTGGTGGGCGGGGGGGTCCGGCATCTCAGCCGTGCCTTCAGAATGTACTTTCATGGGTCTATCAGGCTGTCATCCTCTGGATATTGCAGTCTGTGACAGAACCAGTGGATTCTGTGGTTTTGCACTTACATCTCCTTTGCTATCCAGAGTTCCTTGGTCTAAGCCAGGCATGGTGGCACATAACTGTAATCCAACATAAGTATGTAATCCACATAAGTATGTAAACCATACTTAGCAGGCTGAGGCAGGAGGATCATAAGTTCGAGGCCAGCCTGGGCAATTTAGAGAGATGTTGACTCAGAATAAAAAAATAAAGAGGGCTGTTGATGTAGCTTAGTAGGTAGAGGAACCTAGTTCAATTCCCAGTAGTGGAAAAATAAATTTCCTTGATCTGAGGCAGTGTTATGCGGGATATGGTTGAAGTGATAATGCAAGCTTTCAGGTCATGGTGCTGGCTAAGACTCTGAAGACAGGACAGACAAATTCATATTGTAGTATGTCTTGATTCTTTCTTTCCATAATTTTTTATTTGTACATTATAATTGTACATAATGGGATTTGTTGTTACATATTTGTACAGTGTGCTGATTCTTGTCAAAGTAAATGATTGCTCCTTCCAGAGTGGAAAGGATCCAATGTAATCCATTTATAACTAACTGTATGGTTGACCTCTTTCAAGGAATGTATAATACTGGGGGCTCAGCTTTTGGTTTCTGTTACTGGCAGGATGGATAATCTGCAGTAGCTGTAGCTCTTTCAGCTGTGGTGAGAGCGAGCTCATACTGTTGAGGCCTGTTGTGGTTTGGGTATGAGGTGACCCCCAAAACTCATGTGTGAGAATGCAGGAATGTTCAGAGGTAAATTGATTAGCTTATGAGAGTTCCAACCTAATCAATAGATTAATCCATTTAGGTGGTAATGGTAGACAGGCAGGGCATGGCTGGAGATGGGTAGGGCATGGCTGAAGGAAGTAGGTCATTAGAGGTATGCCCTTGAGGATTGTATTTTATTCCTGGCTCCTTTCTCTCCTTTAATTAATTTCATTAATTAAAATAAATATTTTTCTTTAGAAAAATATTAACAATTTTAGATATAGTTTGATTAAGGTACAGTGGTAGCAGGGTCAAGCAACCCCTGAAACTTCTGAAACCATAAGCCAGAATAACCCTTCTTCCTCTAAGTTGTTCTTATTAGGTTTTTTGGTCACAGTGACAAAAAGCTAACACAAGGCCTGTGCATAGCCTCCATCTCTGTCACCATGGCTACTTGTCTAATATGCTGCACTGAGGTGCCCGTGACAAGCTGGATGGTGGCAGTTGGTTGACATTCCCTATCCTTCATGGTTTGGTGTCTTTTCCATGGAGGATGTTCTCTGGTGGATGTCAATGTGGGAAACAAAGGTCTTCACACTGTGGGTTCACTCCCATAGGCCCATGTTCATATCCTTTCCTCAGGAAGACCATGAAGAAGCTTGGTGATCTTTTAGATGAAAGTTGAAGTCCTGAGCTAGCAGAGTAGCTGGGAGAATTTACATAAACAATGATATCAGGTTAGGCTTGTGACATTTTAGAGACTCTGAAGTTTCTAATCTGATTGGAAGGATCAGAGATTCATTTTATTTATTTATTTATTTTTAAAATATTCTTTTAGTTGTAGATGGACATAATACCTTTATTTATTTATCTTTATGTGGTGCTGAGAATCAAACCCAATCAAACCCATGGTTTGCTTCACACCTACTAGGTGAGATTCTGCCATTAAGCCATAACCTCAGCCCTCAGAGATTCATTTTAATCAAGGCAGAGAACTTAGAAAAATATTGCTCTTTAGGTTGGAGAGAGAAAGTTTTGGACTAGCCAGACTATTAGAAATGTTGGTATGAAATTCAAGAAAGGATCAAACACACAGCCATGTCATAAGCCTACCCATTTCACAACTCAGAAGTGTTGGGTAAAGTTTGTTATTGTTGCTCCAATGCACCCATTACAGTCTTCAGTCTGCTGGTTATTGCAGGATTGGGGAACAAAGAAATAGGCAACAGCAAACATACAAGGAAATTGACTTAATTGGGTTTAAAGTTTAGCCTCATGTAAAAATTTAAACAGTTCCTTTCAATAATGCTTTCTGTTTTGGAGAAACTGCTCAGGGTCTCAGGAAGTTTTTCTCTTCAAGATGGCATTTGGATATGTGGTGCAAGTGTGGTTTCAGTGCTTTTAGGGCTTGAGGAAAACAGGATTCTCAGATTTGCATATTGTCCCAAGCCTCTCTGGTTGCCATGGTGATGTCCTTCATTGGTTGCTGCTCTCTCTGCCAGTATTTGGATTGCTAGACTTTCTACTCCGGTGTGGTCACAGCCTAGTAGTGCTTCCTGGCATAATGGCCTCTGGTGTTAGGAATGCCTCTGAAAACTGGCTGTGAGTTGGAGTCTGGTTGAGGGTAGCTTACTTTGAGTCTTAATCCTCATTCCTACACAGAAACCTCAAGTGGCAAGCTCCTTAGCTAGATGCTCTGGAGCTGATGTATGCCAGCCTTGGGGAAGCTAAATTCAGAGGCTTCCATGACAAAGAGCAGTTGCAAAGTTTATTTTAATCAAAAACTTTGATTTTTGATTATGGCCTTTTGAATTATTTTGTATCTGTCATTGCCTGCACTTCTTCCTCTACAATCTGAAATGGTAGCTGATGATAATGGAGATCCTGTCTGTAAAGCCAGATGACCAAAAGCAAGTAAAGCAGAACCGCTGGACAGGCTTTATTTTGGAAAGGCCATTCCCAGGCCACACCCCTCCCCCCCAGGCTTGGGCAGGCCATATGGCACCCAAGCCTTGTGGCACAGAAAATTTAAAGGGCCCTGCCCGGAAAAGGAAGACTTAAGGCAAGAAGGGAAGGGCCTGAGGTAGGAAGAGGAGGTGATCTAGAGTCCTGTGTCCTCTGAGATTGGTCAGGGGATCCTGCTGAGGTCAGAGTCCTTCCAGGGTGAGCCAGGAAGCATGGTGGCGCCCATGCTGAGTGTTCCGTGTACCTCTGTGCATGCGGCTCCCGGAGGCCATGTTTGTGCATTTGGCACATGTGTGCTGTTTGCTGCTTCAGCTTGTGCATGTGGCCCATGGAGGCCATGTTGGTGTGTTCTGCACATGCGCGCTACTTATCGCTTCAGCCTGCCTCAGTAGAGGCAGCCATGTCTGTGCAATCTGCATCTGCCTCGCCAACCTAACACTGTCAGTCTTGTTCATTCAGAATCACAAGCTCCAAGAAAAGTGTCTGTCATGTGGTCGACCTTTAATCTATCCTTGTTAAATCAATAAAGGAAGGAAGAACAAAAGGAGTGTAGAAAGGCAGGAAAATTCCAAGATTAAGGTCATCATTGGCAATTTAGCAAGCAAGAAAGGAAGAAAATAAAAATAAATAGATTAACTTTCTAAGGAAGAACATGTCAATTGAGAACAAGATGAGGACTAACCTGCTTCGTACATCTTCAACCTTCCATTTTAGAGGTAGAAGGGAGAAGAAGCTTCTGGGAAGGAAACAGAGCTGTTCAAAAGAAGTGTGAAGAGGTTGGGAGTGAAAAGTAGGAGGAACACACATCAGTAAAGTGAAGTGATCGCCGTCGTCCAGAGCTTCAAAAGTTGAGCAGTAGTAACTGAGGTTGGCAAGTTTGAGGTTATTGGTAATTTTGGAGGAAAGTGGTACTGAGATATGAACCTGGGAAAGTGCAGATTTCAAGGAATCATGTCATCCAAGGAAGAGAATTGTGGCAGCTGGCAGTGAAGGGAAGGAGAACTTAGGCTAAGTCCCTCAGCTCTTCAGAAATAAGATGCATGGAAGACTCCATGACAAGACAAGAGGGATCTGGTGTGTTGCTACCCAGGGAGGAACTGGTAGGGAGGAAAAGGAGGGAGATTGACGAAGAAAATGGTTTAGGAATTAAGGCCTCAGAACTTATCTGGCCTTAATTCTGGCCTTAATAAGAGATAGGAAGGAAAGAGAAATTGGAAGAAGAATATGAGGCAAATTGGAAGAACATGAAGGAATCACATCAGATTTTGGCTATCGACATTGGTGTCCGCATTATCTGCTAAGAATATGTGTGTCCAAAGCCTTGTTAGAATGGCGTTGTTAAACAGGGCAATGTCACAAGGAAATCCTATCACCCACATTCCTACACAATCTTTTGACCCTTTCTTGAGTCAAGGTGAAGACAAGTCTCCCTGAAGTGACTTCTAAGGAAAGAGCACTTAGGCCGTGTGCGAGTGTCTGCGTTTGAAGATGGTGGAGAATGGTCCCAAGTTTGTGCTGTTCGTGTGTCTGGGTAACATTTGCTGGTTACCCATTGCAGAAGCAGTTTTCAGAAAACTTGTAACTGATCAAAATGATTCAGACAACTGGAGGATAGACAATGTAGCCACGTCCACCTATGAAGTGGGGAACCCCCCTGACTACTGTGAGCAGAGTTGCATGAGGAAGCATGGCATTCCCATGAACCACGTTGTCCGGCAGGTGACCAAAGAAGATTTGGCCACATTTAACTATATACTCTGTATGGATAAAAGCAATCTGAGAGACTTGAATAGAAAAAGTAATCAAGTTAAAAACTGCAGAGCTAAAATTGAACTGCTTGGAAGCTATGATCCACAGAAACAACTCATTATTGAGGATCCCTATTACGGGAATGACGCTGACTTTGAGGTGGTGTACCAGCAGTGTATCAGGTGCTGCAAAGCCTTCCTGGAGAAGGCCCACTAGGACCACTGCGCCCCACTGCCAGCTGGGGACTCTCTCCCTGCCTATGTTCTCCATCCTCATCCTGTGTTCCAGTGTGCTGCCACACCTTTGCCCTAGGCCCCACCTACCCCTTCAGCTGACCTGTTGTCTCTGATCTGACAGATCACTGTAGGTGGAAACCAGCTGTGTCTACAGAAGAATCAATAAAAATGTTGGACTCAAAATAAATTAATAAATAAATAAATAATAAAAAATAAAATCAGATAGAAGACTTGGTGTAGCGCCTATCAGGTTCTAAAGAGAGGCCTAGATTCTTTGGGCTTCCCCAGAATTGTTTTTTTTTTTTGGTACTAGAGATTGAACTCAGGGGCAATCAACCACTGAGCCACATCCCCAGCCCTATTTTGTGTTTTATGTAGAGACAGGGTCTCACTGAGTTGCTTAGTGCCTTGCCATTGCTGAGGCTGGCTTTGAACTCGCGCTTCCCCAGAATTGATAAAGGTATTTCAATAGGCCACAAACTCAACTCCATTTGTGATCTTGTGTTATGTAAACAATACAGATAATTCAAATATTTCAGGTTCTTTTTTTTTGGTACTGGGGATTGAACTCAGGGGCACTCGACCACTGAGCCACATCCCCAGCCCTATTTTGTATTTTATGTAGAGACAGGGTCTCACTGAGTTGCTTGCTTAGCGCCTCGCCATTGCTGAGGCTGGCTTTGAACTCACGATTCTCCTGTCTCAGCCTCCCTAAGTGCTGGGATTACAGGCTTGAGCCACCATGACCGGCTTATTTCAGGTTCTTTGTATGTCAGTAATACTGACTCATCAAATAAAATTTATTTATGCTGAATGTTTGCTCTTAATTGGCCTCCTCCTCTGCCCCTAACCCCACCTACCCCCGGGGATTTAATCCAAGGGCTCTTTACTACTGATCTCTATCCCTATCCCCTTTTTCTAAAATTTAAAAATTTTGAGACAAGGTCTCACTAAGTTGCCAAGGGCCTTGCTAAGTTGTTGGGGCTGGCCTTGAACTTGTGATCCTCCTGTCTCAGTCTCCCAAATTGCTAGGGTTATTGGCATGTACCACCATATCTGGCTTAGTTGGTCCTCTTAAGAACTGGTGATAGTCTGTCAATATCTTTTATTTACTGTGTGGTACTGGGCTTTGAACCCAGGGCTTTATACATGCTAGGCAAGTGCTCTACCACTGAGCCACACCTCCAGACCTCATGTCTTGTTTTAGATTATTCTATGATAATTAAGAGTTTATGAATTATATGCTAATGGTACAATCTTCTAAGATGCCTTCATATTTGTTCTTTATTCTGATTTCATGTATATGCAGTTTCTGAAATGTAATGTTATTGGGCAAGGTAAAAGGGAAGTATGTAATGTACATATCTGGGATTAAAATGTTTATTTAAGAATCTATTAATAAAAGTTTATGTAGAGTGATGCTTGCTTTGAATATGTGCTTTGATTTATTGCCATTCATTTTTTTTCACTTATTGTATTCGTGCTATAATGCATAGGTTCTGTTCAAGATGCTGGGGATACAAATGCTCAAAAGATACAGTCCCTGAATTTTAAGGAACTTATGGTTTAGTTGTGAGAGACAGACATTGTAATAAAGTAAATACAGTAGTACACTGTATGTGCTAAGAAATAAATATGTGTACGTATTTCCACCTGGTAGGGTGGAGCAGGGCCCAAAGGAATTTAGGATGAATTCTGCCTAAGAAGGTTGGGAACCTGCTCTTGGGAATGATTTTACTGTTGATGTGATGCCAGAATCCAGAAAATACGAAGATGTTTTTGTCAAAATTGCCATTAGATGATAAAGTGGCAAAGGACTTTGTCTTATGCAAATTTGTGTTCCCACACAAAGGAAAGAATGTTAGTAAATGAAAAAGACCTTTCCAGGCTTCCAAAGAACTACAAATTTAAAATTATTTTAAGAGATAGTTTTTACAAATACCAGTAGGTGGCAATGTTACTCCATGAAAAAGTCAATCAAAGGCAAACCAGGACTTCTGAATTTCCAAAATTGGTAATGAGGGTCGACTGGGTTAAAAATGGATGAGAAAGGGGCTGGGGTTATGGCGCAGTGGTAGCGTGCTCGCCTAGCACGCGTGAGGCACTGGGTTCGATTCTCAGCACCACATAAAAATAAAATAAAGAAATTCTGTCCACTCACAACTAAAAAATAAATATAAAAAAAAAAAAAAAAATGGATGAGAAAAAGTGGTTTTGAAATTCTTCTCTGTGCAAGTCAGCCTTTCCTTAAATAAGCTGATGTCTGATTCCTCCCCCACTTCTCATTCCTCCTGAGCCCCAGGGATTTACCTAAATTGACTTGAACCACCCCACCCCCCACCTCCGCCCAGCCACCCGGACAGTCCTGTGGGGAATCTGAAACCGTTTTCAAGATTTCTGCTTTGCAATGACCCAGAAACAAAAGTGAGCTCCCTGCTTGATGTCCACTAAAAGCCTATTCACATAAAACATTCATGAACTTAAATGCCTTTAGTGAAGATTTGGGGAAAGGATAGCAGCTGAGTTTACACACCAGCATGAAATAACCTCTAATGGACTACACAGTCTCAAAATGTCCTTTGGCCACTCATCACCATGGCCTTTTACTGAATTCTTTTGTTTCCATCTTTATCTGGTGTTTGCTCTTTCCCCTTGTCCAGTCCTGGGACTGCACATTCTCACTGTCTCTCCCACCCTTTCTTCTCTCCTCCCTTTCTTTTCTTCTTCCATCTTCTTTCTTTACTTCCCAAACCACTAAGGTGCTCTGTGGTAGAGGGCATCTCACTTAGCACAATCCCCCCTTCTTAAATGGCAACAGGATTAGTTTATTACCCTGAAACAGAAAGTAAAGCAATCTGTTTTCCAGGTAGTACAAATATTTTTAAAAAGGCTTTAAAAAAACCAACTGCAATCTTGGTTTTCACCTAGTGGTTGCAGATTTCTCCTGAGCAGGGTGATATTAATGAGCTTTTTAATTTTCTCTACTCTTCCATCCATTTTTCATACTCCTACAAAATAAGTACCAGTTTCTTCTGTGATCTGACTTACATTTGCTTTATTTGCTGTTGATATTGTTTTGTTTAGTTTTCCTAAGGGTCCTTTGTCTGCATGACCAAGTGTGGTCCCATTTGCTTATTGTGATTGTCTGCTGTGACATTCCCTCCACCCCAACCTTTCATTATGAAACTTTTCAATATAAAGGAAAATTTGAGGATGTAGTGTCACATGCCTGTAATCTCAGTGATTTGAGAGGCTGAGGCAGGAGGATCATAAGTTCAAGACCAGCCTTAGCAATTTAGTGAGACCTTGTCTTAAAAAAAAAAAAAGGGAGAAAGAAAAATGAATGAAAGACTCTGTCACTTAAATTTTTCTTTTGTTAACTTTGTGTTATATTTGTCCATCCATCTGTCTAATTTTTTGATGCATTTTACAGGAAAATGCTGCTGTCAATATACTTTATTCCTAGACATTTAATTAAATCTAATTAAATTTTCTGCAGTTCTAGGGATTGAACCCAGGACTTCGTGCATGCGAAGTAATTGCTTTATAAACATCCTCAGCATTTATTCTGAGACATTTTAGCATGCACATAATTAACTAGTATTTAATAATTTTCAGTTTTCTCTTTCTTTCTTTTTTAGAGGTAAAATTTATATATAGTGAAATCCAATAGATCAGTTTTGACAGATGCATATGCCTAGGCTACCTAATCTCTATCAAGATAAAGAACATTCTATAGAGGATTTATTTGTTTGTTTTTCCTTACACCAGATTCTAGATTTTTCCAGGTCGGAACAAACTATTAGGGGTAAAATGACTTATTATAGTAAAAGAGATTTTAAGTGGGTTTTGTTTTATAGGTGCAGAAACACATTTCAGATTAAGGTCTGTGTCTCTGCTTTTTTTTGTTGTTGTTGCTCAATTTGATCTCAGTGACATTATGACATGAGTAAGCAGAAACTCTTAGAAGTGAAATGGCCAGTGCCTGTGAGTTAAGACTAGGTCCATTTTTTTTTTTTTATGGGTTTCTGAACTACCTGGAATGTTTCACACTTTTGGCACTCAATAAATATTTGTTACTGTCAGACAATGTGCCACAAAAATTTACTGGGTCTATTTTGCGGTGATTGTTTTGTTCACATAGAAAATAATCATGGGATCAGGGAAGTCAGAGCCATGGAGAGCAGTACACAGGTTTCTCAGCTGTCCATCATTTGCTATTTGAAGTAGTGCTAAAGGTAGAGGACATGAAACAGAGAGCCTCTCCAGGGCAAGAGGTAAAGAGAGGAAAAAGAACAGTTAATTCAGACAGAACAGTGTCCAGGTCTCAGCAGAAAAGAGATCTGAATTTGGAGTTCTCTTCTGCTTCCTGGTGGAATTCAGACCCAACCCTTGACCTTCCCAGAGTTGGCAGGTATATGCGGATGAGTAGTTATGGTTCTTTGAAAATGTGTGTATGGAAGAATCCTGATACATGCTGTAGGAAGGGCTTATTACAAAGCTATGGCATGTTATTTTACTAAACTGAGAGTCAAGGAATTTGGATGTTATTATTATTATTTACTAAAAGTCAAAGTACATGGCAATTAGTAGTTGCAGTACACGATACCACACAAACTTAATTTCTTGAAGATGTCACAAAGCCGGGGGAATCATAAATTATGTTACACGTGGCTTGAAAAACTGATTATTCATTGATTTGCTTAAGTCTTAGTGTTCCACATCTTATTTTTAAAATTTAATTTAATTTTTTGTTTTTACATATACATGACAGTAGGTATATTTTGACATATTATACATATGTGGAGTGCAACCATTTTAATTTCTTAAAATTTATTTGTTCTATTTAGGTTTACATGATAGCAGAGTGCAATTTGATTCATTGTACACAGATGGAGGATAACATTTCATTTCTCTGGTTGTATGTGATGTAGAATCACAACATGCAGTCATACATAAAGCTAGGGCTATGATGTCTGTCATATGCCACCACCTTTACTGTCCCCCTGCCCCCTCCCCCCTTACACCCCTGTGAACAGAGTTCCTCCATTCTTCCCAGGTCCTTCCCCACATTATGGATCAGCATCCACTTATCAACAAGTACATTCGGCTTTTGGTTTTCTGAGATTGGCTTACTTCACTTAGCATGATATTCTCCAACTCCATCCATTTACCTGCAAATGCCATAATCTTATTCTCTCTTATTGCTGAGTAATA
>CM053401.1:53677355-53704615 GCA_028644305.1 Xerus rutilus | reverse complement strand
TGAACATATTTTCATATGTCTGTTGATTGATTTTATACCTTCTTCTGAGAATTTTCTGTTCAGCTCCTTGGCCCATTTATTGATTGGGTTGTTTGTTTTTTTGGTGTTAAGTTTTTTGAGTTCTTTTTATATCCTGGAGATTAGTGCTCTATCGGATGTGTATGTAGCAAAGATTTGTTCCCAGAATGTTGTTTCTCTGTTCACTTCATTGATTATTTCTTTTGCTGAGAAGAAGGTTTTTAGTTTGAATCCATCTCCTTTATTGATTCTTGATTTTACTTCTTGTGCTATAGGAGTCTTGTTAAGGAAGTATGGTCCTAATCTGACATGGTAAAGATTTGGGCCTATTTTTTCTTCTATTAGGCGTTGGGTCTCTGGTCTGATTCCCAGGTCCTTGATCCACTTTGAGTTGACTTTTGTGCATGGTGAGAGATAGGGTTTAGTTTCATTTTGCTGCATATGGATTTCCAGTTTTCCCAGCATCATTTGTTGAAGAGGCTATCTTTTCTCCTGTGTACGTGTTTGGCTCCTTTGTCTAGTATAAGGTAACTGTATTTAAGTGGGTTTGTCTCTGTGCTTCTATTCTATACCATTGGTCTACATGTCTATTTTGGTGCCAGTACCATGCCATTTTTGTTACTATAGCTTTGTAGTATAATTGAAGGGCTAGTATTGTGATGCCTCCTGCTTCACTCTTCTTGCTAAGGATTGCCTTGGCTATTCTGGGTCTCTTATTTTTCCAAATGCATTTCATGATTGCCTTTTCTGTTTCTATAAGGAATGACATTGGGATTTTAATTGGGATTGCATTGAATCTATATAGTGCTGTGGGTAGTATGGCCATTTTAACAATATTGATTCTGCCTATCTGGGAGCATGGGAGATTTTTCCATCTTCTAAGGTCTTCTTCAATTTCTATATGTGTCTGTTGAGTCTAAATTATTGATAGTTTCATTGAGATCTATGGTTTCTTTATTTAGTTTATGTTTGGAGGATCCATCCAATGGTGAGAGAGCTGTGTTAAAGTCTCCAAGTATTATTGTTTTGTGGTCTATTTGATTCTTGTATTTGAGAAATATTTGTTTGATAAAAGTAGAAGCCCCATTATTTGGGGCATATTTATGATTGTTATGTTTTGTTGATGTATTTGGCATCTTCTATTTCCTTGCTTGAAATTGATCTGTTTAAGTTGCATATATCCTCTTGGTTCATTTTGGGTAGGTCATATGCCTCTAGAAATTTCTTGGTGTCTTCAGGGTTTTCTATTTTACTGAAGTATAAATTTTCAAAATAGTTTCTAATTATCCTCTGTATTTCAGTATGTCTATCATGATATTTCCTTTTTCATCATGAATTTTAGTAATTTGGGTTTTCTTCCTCCTTCTTTTCATTAGGGTGGCTAAGGGTTTGTCAATTTTATTTTTTCAAAGAACTGGCTTTTTGTTTTGTCAATTTTTTGAATTCTTTCTTTTGTTTTAATTTCATTGATTTCAGCCCTAATTTTGATTATTTCCTGTCCTCTACTTCTTCTGGTGTTGATTTGTTCTTCCTTTTCTAAGGCTTTGAGATGAAGAGTCAATTCATTTATTTGTTGACTTTTACTTCTTCTAATAAATGAGCTTAATGCAATAAACTTTCTTCTTAGCACTGCCTTCATGGTATCCCAGAGATTTTGATATGTTGTATCAGAGTTTTCATTTGCCTCTAAGGATTTTTTTTTATCTCTTCCCTGATATCTTCTGTTACCCATGCATCACTCAATAGTATATTATTTAGTTTCCAGGTGTTGGAGTAGTTTCCATTTTTTAATCTGTCATTGATTTCTAATTTTTTTGGTTGTAGATGGACAGAATGCCTTTATTTTATTTGTTTATTTTTATGTGATGCTGAGGATCAAACCCAGTATTTCACACATGCTAGGCAAGCACTCTGTTACTGAGCTACATCCCTAGCCCCACAACCATTTTAATTTTGATCCCATTCTTCTGGTTGTATATGATGTGGAGTTATATTGGTTGTATATAAACATAGGTAAGTTATGTCCAATTCATTCTACTGTCCTTCCTATTTCCATTCCCCCTCCCTTCCCTTCACTTCCCTTTGTCTAATCCAATGACCTTCTGTACTTCCCCTCCCTACTCTCCTTGTTTATAGGTTAGCATCCACATATCAGAGAAAACATTTGGTTTTTGATTTTTTAGGATTGGCTTTTTTCACTTAACATGATATTCTCCAGTTCCATCCATTTACTGGTAAATGCTATAATTTCATTCTTCTTTATGGTTGAGTAATATTCTATTGTGTGTATGTACCACATTTTCTTTATCCATTCGTCTGTTGAAGGGCACCTTCAACAGGCTGGTTCTGTAGCTTGGCTATTGTGAATTGAGCTGCTATAAATATTTATGTGGCTACATCACTGTAATATGCTGATTTTTAAGTCCTTTGGGTATAAACCACAGAGTTGGGTAACTGGGTCAAATGGTGGTTGTATTCAAAGTTTTCTAAGGAATCTCTTTACTGCTTTCCATAATGGGTGCACCAATTTGCAGTCCCACAGCGATATATGATTAAATACAACACCAAATTTCAGTAGCCTATGTGCTCACTGAATTACATTACTGACAACTGCTTGCCATTCTTTGTTGATTTGTGTTACTGCCACCCGCAATTGCTTCAAGTCAAATATACAGAGTGAAATCTACCTCTGAATCCCATCTTCATCGTAAATCTTTTTCTTTCCTGGTGGGTATTTCCCCCAGAAGAGATAATAGCAATAGTATTTTGGTCAGTGTTTAGTTGTGAAGAATAAAACTCTAGTTTAAGCAGAGATTCATCACAGAGTATTGAATGGCTTAGAGATCCCAGGCTGAGCCTCCGAGAATGATTCCCAAAGCCACACTTGTCAAGCAATTGTGCCTTTACCACAATCAGGAAGCTGTGGTGTCAGAAAGATACCATGACTGCTGTGAGCACTGGAGCCTCTACTATGAGCAGAAAATTGCCTGCCAAGTTAGGAAGTCTCTGCTGCAGCTGCTGTCCCAGACTGCCACTGACGTTCTAAGCCATGGCAGTAATTTTTTTTACTATTGTTTTAGTTGTAGATGGACGCAATCAATACCGTTATTTTATTTATTTATCTTTATATGGTGCTGAGGATCGCACTTAGTGCCTTACATGTGCAAGGCAAGCGCTCTGCCACTGAGCCACAATCCTAGCCCCAAGTAAATGTTTTTTTAACTCACTAGTTTTTTGTTTTTTATTAGTTTATTATAATTTTACATAACAGTGTAATTTGTGGTTACATATTCGTACATTCACCAATATAATATGATTTTGTCAATTTCAAGTAAATGCCTTTTCAGCATTCAGAAAGTGAAGGGTATTCTATAGTAAAGGAAGTAGGCAATTGGTTAGAATGAACAGCAAATAAAATGAAGCAGAAGAAAATACAGATGGAAGATCCTTGAATGCCAGACTAAGTCATTTGGATATCCTTTCATAGATGTTTGGGAGCCCTAGCTGGGTGTGATAGCACACACCTGTAATAGCAGTGGCTCAGGAGGCTGAGGCAGGAAGAAAGATTGCAAGGTCAAGGGCAGCCTTGGAAACATGGTAAGACCTTATCTCAAAAAAAAAAAAAACCAGTAAATAAAAAAGGCTGAGAATATAGCTCAGGGGAGAAGCACCCCTGGGTTTCATCCCCAGTACTGAAAAGAGAAAAAAAAAAGATGGTAGAGAGTCCTGGAGGTCCTTGACCGAAGGGTCACATGAAAGCTCTTTTGTATGAAAAAAGTGCCAGCATCTTTCAGATGATCTGGAGTATAGAGGACTAAGACCATATTAGATTGGAGGCTGATGTGGTAGAACTGTTTAGAAGTGGCAAAGGACTGCTCTAACTTGGTGATGGGGGCATCAGAGGAACTGGTATGACAATTATAATAAAGACAGCTGGACTCAAGAGTCCTTAGCAGCTAATTGAATGTTGACAACAATAAAGAGAGATGAGTCATGTTATTCTGAGGTTCCCATCCTGGGTGATAAGATAGTTCCATTGATTAAAAAGTGCAGAAGGGAAAGAAGAATATATTTGCATGGGAAATATAATGTATGATATGATTTGCATAGGCAATTAGTTTAATTTTGGATTTTTTTAAGTGAAAATATTGTTCAACAGATTTGGAAATATGGACTTGGGATCAGAAGTCAGAACTGATAGCATAAATTTTAAATTCATTTATAGAGAGCAGCCGTTCCCAATCTATTTGCACATTAGTTGTACATGGGACAGCTTTAAAAAATGTATGCTGTGGTCCCCAGAGATTCTGAATTAATTAATAGGTTCAGAGATTATGATTTAATTGTCAAGGATAAGCATTTGGATAATCAGTCTGGCTGATTGAATTAGTGTAAGGAGGGACTCTGACATTTGTATAGTTTGTAAAGTTCTGTAGAATGATTCTAATGTACAACCAGATTGGTTAACTACTGATGGAGTCATAGAATTGGAAAAGAAGATTTGAAAAGTAGGCTATGGTTAGAGGAGAAAAACCATTCATGATAGAACTTTTTGAAGCATCTGTTTAAGGACTAGGGAGAGGAGTCAGGGGGTCAAATAGGTGCAAGGAAAACCAGCGAAAAAGCCAGAGGATCAGAGAAGTCAAGAATGAGGAATTGGCAGGGCATGGTAGGGCACGCCTGTAATCCCAGCACTTTGAGGGGCTGATACAGGAGAATCGAGGGTTTCTAAGCCAGCCTCAGCAACGGCGAAGTGCTAAGCAACTTGGTGAGGCCCTGTCTCTAAAAATAAAAACACAAAATAGGGCTGGGGATGTGGCTCAGTGGTCGAGTACCCCTGAGTTCAATCCCCAGTGCCAAAAAAAAAAAAAAAGAGGAATTAATGCCCCATGCTCAGAGAACAGAGGAGATCTGAGAAAAGGTTTAGTAGAGGCAAGGGGTAGGATTGGGGGACGTACCACCATTTCTTTGTATATCTGTGCTCATTTCTTTTCTGGATGAATTACAGAGACAGAAGGGGCAGGTGGAATGGGAAAGTGGTTAGAAAGGCAGGTTTGCGGATGTGTAACCCTTGAATTGAGTGAAATTGAGGCAGGAGAGTTAAAATGGATAGGCAGGAAACTTGGGCTTCTTCAAGGTCAGGTTTCTATTTAGCAGGGCTGAGAAAACACAGACACAAACCAGACCTCATGGAGGTCAGACTGACTTCTGTGTAAACAGAAAACACTGCTAGTGATACACCTGCTATTTGGTACCCTCCATCAGAAAGGGGCCATGGTTACCTGATTGGACCAAAGAGCACACGAAGAGCCTGTGGACCCTGAGTACCTTACCCAGGACTGACTAGGGGACTAGCTTCCAGAACCCTGTAGATACATATGACCCCCTAGAAAACAGCCACTTTCTGGTCCCTTTCTTGGGACGCTTTCCCGATGAAACATTCTCTCCCCATCCTCCCTCCCTCCCTCCCTCCCTCCCTCCCTTCCTTCCTTCCTTCCTTCCTTCCTTCCTTCCTTCCTTCCTTCCTTCCTTCTTCCTTCCCTTTCCTATTACTCTAATAAATCCTGTTTCTTTACTCTCAACTTTGTGTCTGTGGATTTCAGTCTTCAAATTTGTGAGACAAAAAACCCAGACCCCTGCTCCCTTCTACAAAATGATGAGCGAATTTAGGTAGAGCTTAGTTTTGGAGTTCAAGACTTTGAAAATGTAGTAATTCTGTGTGATGACAAAGTTTTGAGAATAATCCTGAGAAAGTATTGCTGCAGTGGAGAAGAGGTCAAGTTTGCTGTAAGGGTCTGGTTAGACAACTGTGCTGTTAGTATTTAGTGGAATTTTATGTGTGTGATTGAATTAGTCACAAAGTGACAGGACGTGGGGTGTGGAGGCAGATCCTGACCCAGCTGCCTGCAGTTTTAGTGCATGTGAGGGGAGTGGCTTATAGGTTGATATTGACAGAGCTGAGGATAGGAGGAGAATAGTGGTTGTATGTAGTGGTGGGAACTTCAAAGGGGAGGACGTTGTTGAAGGGTATTTTTTTAAAAGTTCTGGAAGCGGCAGCATGGAGCCTGGAGAACAACCCACGTTCCCCACCCTGGCTAAGAGAATCCAGAGGTGAGAGATGGTGTTTGTTTCCTCTCTGGGTCTCTGTCACTTCTGTAACAGTCCCTCTTTGTTAGAATTGGGTTCAGAACAGCAATATCTTTATTGGTTATTCTGTTTTCTGAGAATTACCAATGAAGAAATATAACTATTTCAGATCATCTGCTTTGTGAAGATCAAATGAAACTGTATTTGAGTGAAGAAGGCAAAGTGCACCAGGTACCTTTATTTGACTAATTACAGTAAAAACAGGATGAGAACTGGAATCCTCATAAAGTTTCTATTAATCATGTCATTAAGTTTCTTTTTAGATAAGTGAAGTTTTAATAAATAGTGAAATTAACATTGTGTGTTGACTTTTAAGTGATTTAGTTCTTAATGCGTACTGTACTTGATCCTGGGTTGGGACTCTGCAGATCCCATTGCTGATTTTTTAGTGTCTTTCTGTAGGATGGTTATCGAAAGCTCAGTCCCTGCCCCCAGTGCCAATCCAATAACAAGGACGTTGTTTTGAGAAAAAGGGAAAAGAAGTTTTATTGCTTTGCCAGCAAAGGATAAATACAGGGGACTCCTGTCCCAGAGTTTGTGATTCTGCCATCAACGGGAACAGAGGGCTTTTAAAGAGATGATTCAAAGGCTGCATTTCAGGTGTGCCTTGTCAGAGGTTGTAATTCACTTGTGGCTCTGAGAGCCCTTTCTTAGATCTTCTGGCACTAGGCCAGTTCTGAGGTCTGAATTACTTTATTCCTCTTGTATTTGTATTCAAGGACAGATGATGTGGCCTAGGATGGGAAGAAGGGTGATGATCTTCCTTCCCCCAAGGTTAAGGAGGGAGAAAAGGAGAGGAAAACAAACAAACCAGAAAACAAAAAGCATGTCAGTTTTAAAATGAGCTGCAGTGTTGGTGCAGCAAGGGTTATGTTTAAAGCATAAAGTGAACTCCTGTTATAGGGCTCTGCTAGTAGGGGGTATAAAAAGGACATGGGAGATTGGAGAAGGAAATTTCTCCTTCCTCTGGGCTTCCAACTTTCTTCCTGCTTTTCTTCTGTTCCTGTGAACATCATGATGCCTGGCTATGTCACTTCATCAGGTAGCCATGGTTTCCTCCTGTAGGCTATCTGAATCTGATGCACTAATTTTCCAACACTTACAAGAAAAGATTCACGATGTGCAACAATCTTTGGCCTGCAAAGTAAACACCAGAGTGGCAGTATTTCCTCTTCAGAGGTTCAGGAACCCACTTTCTAAGTCCCTGCCCCATGTTGCCGGGAATTGAACCTAGGATTGTTCTACCACTGAGCTACATCCCTAGTCATTTAAAATTTTTATTTTGAGAAGGATCTTGCTAAGTTGCCTAGACTGGCCTCAAATTTGTGATCTTCCTGCTTCAACCTGCTGAGTAGCTGAGATTACGGTATGGGCCGCCATGCAGAGCTCACCCTTCCAAGTTCTAATGAACTTCCTTTTTTTCCCTTTTCCCCACTCTACCTTCCAGTGACTTCTTGCAGTTGCTAGTTCTGTGATATCTTAGAGCTTTCCTCTATCTTTCCAGCTACTAATTCTTTGTGCTAAATTCTCTGTCCAAATGGCTGGGATTGCCTCCTTACTTAATATAGACTGATAGAATTGTCCTACTGACTTTTTAAAATTAGTGGACATTTTAGAGTCATTTTTTCTTTTCTTTTCTTTTTCTTTGTTTTAATGGTACTGGGGATGGAACCAGGGGCACTTTACCACTGAGCCACATCACCAGTCCTTTTTATTTTTTATTTTGAGATAGGGTCTTGCTAAGTTGCTGAGACCAACCTGGAACTTGTAATCTTCCTGCCTCAGCCTCTGGACCACTGCACTCTGTGGGTCACATTTTAATCATACATATTATTTAGTATATAGCATTTAGTATATATCATTTAGTAAATGATAATTACATTATTCCAAAAATGTAAATATTACCTTCAAAAATAAAAATTAACTAAACTGAAGCTAAAGCTTTATGAAATACTTGTTGCATATCTTATTTTGGTTCGGATTAGTGAAAACTTCCTCAGTGCCTCACTTGCTTATGGAGAGCCCTTTGAGAACTACTTACTTAGTATAAAGGGTTAGGCTTTAAATTAAAATGTTTTGCTTTAGCCCACACTCACAAGTTTAGGTGATATAATTGACATTTCTGAGCTCCACATCAATCCAGATTAAGTTCTGAATTTAGTTTTGAAAGAAAGAATGTGAACACCAGTCATAACAATTCAGTCTGAGGTGGTTAATTTGAAAATCTCTGAGATAGACATTGTTCCTTTAGCATCTTTCTTCCCTATAGAACTCTTAAATTTAAGGCAAAAATCTTCAGTTTGTTCTCAAAATTTACTTTCATTCCTTGCCATTTATAAACTCATCAAATTAAGAAGTCATCCACATGAAAAACTTGTGTAGAGGAGCTCTGAATTGTTTCTCTTTCCTTGGACTCCATCCAGTTGCTGGGGATTCTGGTCAGCCATGGAATCAAAAGGAATCAGTTCTGCCCAGCTGATGAAGTCATGAGATGCTGGTCTAATTATCCATATCTATCTAATGAAAAAAATGAAGAAATTAAAACAATACCACTTCAGTTTCAATCTTTCTGTTCTCCTTGCTTAACTCATCTCAGAGCACAGCTATTTGTTAAATCATGTGCCTATGCTCCTGTTTTGTTTTTTCTTAGCACACATCTTAGTGATTCAGAGCTTCTTATATTCCATATTCTATAAGTTGTTTTCTGTCTTTGAACTTCCAGATTAACAATTCTTAATTCTTGAAGTCTGAATTATGTGGTCTCAGGAGTTGATCGAGTGCAGATGTGGTCTCACTCTTTCCTTACAGGAAAGGGTTTTTAATTTAGATCAATGTCAATATTTAAGTTTATATGGATGTGATGATGGTGAGAGATTTATTTTGTTCTTTCTATAGAAGGCCATTTTCTGGGTAGATATGAATACTTTCAAAACTAATTCCATGACCATACAATTGGTTTCAGGTATAGGAATTATACAACCCTAAACCTTACTTAATATATTTTCAATTATTTAATCCATCCTTCCAACTTTAGGGGTTTGCTATTTTATTGAAATATAGTTATGTTGACTTTTAAAATTTATAAATGATATGAATAGTGCTTTAAATTTTATTACAATTTCTTTGTTGGAATTTATCACATTGAATTATGTGCATTTCAACTAGAGATAATTAGCTTTCCCTGAACTTTATTTTTTTGGTACTGGGGATTGAACCCAGGGGTGCTAAACCACTGAGCCACATACCCAGTCCTTTTTATTTTTTATTTTGAGACAGGGTCTCACTAAGTTGCTTAGGGCCTTGATAAGTTGTTGAGGCTGGCTTTCAACTTGTGATCCTCCTGTCTCAGCATCTGGAATTACTGAGATTACAAGTGTGTGCCATGGTGCCTCACTTTTTGAACTTACTTTGATCTTACCATTAACCTAATTCTATAAACATGTCATATTTGGGTTGTCTCAAATGGATAATTTCTTTTGCTATTTATTTTAGCTGTTTCTCTTGGAAGTGTTATCCAACAGTGGATACCAGTGACCATGTCTGTACAGTGATTGTAACTTTCTGCCTGAATGACTTATCCAGGAAAGGATAGCTCATCTAACCTCAATCAGATTCTTTTAAGAATTTCAAATTTAGAATTGAGACACATAGAGAACTAGATATTTTGGAACTAGGTTCAATCTATGGCAGTGTTCTCAATGAAGTCCATGATCTTTGTGTTTGAGATCTCCAGAACTACCTTTTGTGGGTATTACAGGAAATCTGTCTATTAACCTAATATCCTATTAGTAGGTTTATATTTTGGCATGGAATAACCAGAGTTGGTTTCTTGTCACAAATTATTCCAATGGGGGAAAATAGAAAGAGGGTAGGGGTTGAGAAGGAGAGGACAATGAATGGAGAAGGGATGATTTACAATTATCAGAAAGTGAAAAATGAAATAAACTGATTACAACTAGATTGAGGATAAAATCTTAGATTGTTAAGGCCACAAGGAATTTACTATTTAAACACTGCTTTTAACTAGCTCATTTGTAAGTAGTAAATGCTTTTTTGCTTTGATTTAAGCAGCTCATTCTTATAATGATAGTATATTGTTAACCTAAAAAAATTATTTTTAGGTAAATTCATGATTATTACCACTGTTGAAAAATAGGAGAAACATATTATAGTCATGTACACATGTATGTATACATGTATAGTCATGTGCTGCATAACAGCGTTTTGATCAGTGATAGACTGTATACGGGAAGGTGGCCTCATAAGAGTATGTTACCCAGTGATATCATAGTACTCTGTTTATGTAAGTACATTCTATGATGTTCACACAATGATGAAATCACTTAATGACCAATTTTTCAGATCCTATTCCCATCATTAAGAAATGCATGAGATAAAAATAGATACATAGATAAATGAGAGATTTATTATAGAATTTGTTCATGTGATTATGGAGGCTGAGAAATCCCATGGTCTGCCACCCAAGAGCTGGAGGAGAACCAGGGACGTTGCTAGTGTAATTCAGTCTGAGTCCGGAGGTCTGCAAATTGGGGTGTGGAAGTGATGGTGTAAGCCCTGATCTGAGTCCAAAGGCTGTGAACCAGCAGTGCCAGTTTCCAAGGGCAGGAGAAGATGCATGTCTTAGCTCAAGCAGAGAGCAGATTCTCTCTTCCTCTTCCTTTGGTTCTATTCAGGCCCTCAATTTGGGATGATGCCTACCCACATTGGTGAGAAAAGACCTTTACTCAGTCAACTGATTTAAATGCTAATCTCATCTAGAAACACCCTCATAGACAACCCCAAAATAATGTGTCACCAATTATCCGGGTATCCCTTATCCCTGACATATTTATTTATATACACCAAATGCATACATTCTGGCCACACACATATATGTACACATACATACATTATATTACATAAATGTTCTTGATTAACTATTTTGCCAGAGCTACCTCAAGGTTTTATTTTACTGTTCTTAGGAATTTTAGCACATAGAAGATATTTTTTAAATATATTTTTTATTTTTTAGTTGTAGATGGACATAACACCTTTATTTTATTTATTTACTTTTTTTACATGGTACTGAGGATCGAACCCAGTGCCTCACGTGTGCTAGGTGAGTACTCTACCACTGAGCCACAACCTAAGCCCCATAGAAGATATTTTAAATAACAAAACAAACAGAAGCACAGTTTATCTTTTATAAATTAATTGCCATATTGATAGGCAATTAATTCCAGTGAATTCAACAATCATAGAAATCATTAAGTTGATTTTAAAAACTAAGCATTGTCACAATTAACTAATTGCTAGTGACCATCTGCATTTCATGAACATCACTTCTGTCTATGCTGTGCTGCTGCTAGTTCAGTCAGTGTACTGGTTCAGGTTGGAAGTTATGGCCCTGTGCTTCATGCAGCTCTTGCTGCAGCTAAAATACCCAACCAGAACAATTGTAGAGAAGGAAGAGTTTATTTGAGGGCTCATGGTTTCAGAGGTCTTAGTTTATAAAAGGCTGGCTTCATTCCTCAGGGCTCAAGGTAAGGCAGGACATCATGGTGGAAGAGTGTGGCAGACGGATGTGGCTCACATGATGATTAGGAAGCAGAGAGAGAGGTCCCCACTTGCATCCTGATTTCCATCTCCTTCAGCCACATCCTAGTCTCCTTCAGTCAACACTCAGTTAATACTTATCAGGGGATTAATTCACTGATTAGGTTAAGACTCTCACAACCCAATCATTTCTCCTTTGAATCTTCTTGCATTGACTCACCTGTGAGCTTTTGGGCACACCTCACATCCAAACCATATCATCCTATTTTGGCCATTGGGTCTGGGCTATTTGTAAAACCCTTAGATGGCCTGGTCATTTGACAGCAATTAGTTTTCCTACCTGAAAACCACATTTTTTTACTGGTTGAATGGACAAATCCAAGTTTTCCTATAAACAAGCCAAGGATTTAGAGTAGTAGTTCTTCATACAGTATTTCTCCTGGGAGTCTGCAAGGTCAAAATTGTTTTTATAATAATACTCAGGCATTTTTTCCCTTACTCTCACATCCAGAGGCTACATGAAGTGATGGCATCATTGTTCTTAGTTAACATGTAATTAATTTATTGTGTTGGTCTGTCTGCCTGCCTGTTCTCCTGCCCGCTTGCCTGCCTGTTTTCTTCCCTTCCTTCCCTCCTTCTATACTGGACCACTGTGCCACTCAGCTACATCCCTAGTCCTTTTTATTTTTTTATTTTGAGACTGGGTTTTGATAAATTGCAAAGGCCAGCTTCAAACTTGTGATCTTCCTACTTTAGCCTCCCACGTAGCTGGGATTACAGGTGTGCACCAGCACACATGGATAGTTATTATGGTTTTAACATAAGTACATATTTAGATATTTCCTTAGTTTTAATATCTAATATAATTATAGATAGAGCTCACATAAACAATATCTCTTTGAGGCTCTCCATAATTTTTAAGAGGATGAAAGGATTCTAAGGTCGAGAAATTGTAGTATTACTGGTTTTTAATAATATGAATAGTTATTTCAGGAAGTTAGTGTTCACAGAACAATATTCTAATTGTTCGCTGCTTTAGACATTATTTTCTTTGTTCTATGTCATTGCCACACTTGCACCACATTAGCTAAGAGAGTAATAAAATCCTGTTCAAGGTTTTTAAAAACATTTCTATTAAAAGATACATGATTCTTGTGATGTGCACTTATAATGGATCTCACTTGCTATTCATTATGGGTTAATTGATTTGCTAATTAAAGGCTTTAAATAATTGTGACATTCTTCATTGCAGATTGAAGTACATACATTATAACAAATGGAAGTACATACATTATAACAAATGAAGTATATACATTATAACAAATTATGAATCATTCTAAATAATTGATAACAAGTAGGCTTTTAAGTCTTAAAATTATCACAATTTTTTGAAGTTTACATATTTATCTTGGTCTATTGTATTATATATTTGTTATTTCTTGCTCTATATATACTATCTTTTCAAATTAATAGTAGATTTACTTCACATGTGAAATCTTTGCAAAAATGATTAAGATTCTTTGGAATGTGCTAGTGAAAGAGATTTTGATTATGGTTAGGTGCTGAGGAGAGCAAATTATTACATTTTTAAAATGCATGTAGTTGCAAGGTTTCAACAGTTTTTAAAATTTTCAATATTTATACCAACATTTAAGGCTTTGAATAATGTTAGTTTATTTCAAATGACAATTTATAATAAGTTGTATAAATCTGGAACTTCATGTATAAGTTTATTTTGATTGAAAGATATCAATAGCATATAATAATATTCATTGAACTAGACTACATGCTTGAAAATATAAAATATCATACTATATGAATCCCCTCTTTACATAGGCATGATAGATAAAAGGGTATAATTTGGAGATTATTGTAACTATACTGAGTTTGATTATTCATATGTATGTTTATTATAAAAACTAAAGGGAAAATTTTATCAAAGAAGTTATTTTCAATTATATATCCATTTCGTATGTTGGAGAACATAAAAAAAATATTGGTTAACAGAAATTTTCATGTGTCCATTGACAAAGACTGTCTGAGTCCATACTTTAGTGAGGTTCTTGTAATCCCGTTTCTTGAATGAACCTTGACTTCGGGGCTTCTGTGTTTGCTTTTGTACAACCCAATTTCAGTAAGAATCCTTTTAAGTTAGTTCAGTGAGACTCTCATACCCTTAATATCTGATCATCCTCTATATCTGATCAAATTTCCCATTTGCTGCTATACCCCAGATAATAACTGATTATCTTGACCCGCTTTTAGCAAGAATCCTGTCCAGTTGATTTTACCAGAATATTCCCTGCCTCTGACTGTTTCTCTTAGTATTTTTCTGTCCACAGATCCTTGCCCTGGTCCTAGCCACTCATCCATGCTATCTTTGGAATTAAGCCCAGATTTATACTGAAGTCTCTTTTCCTTTAACTGCAATCGTTCCTCAATAAAATCTGTTCTTACAACTTAAACTACTGTCTGGCTCTAGTTTTTCTTTAATACTACGAAAATTTATACTTTAAGCACCATTACTTGTTTTGCTTTGAAGACGGAAGATATGAAGCTGAAGAAATGGAAATCAGTGTAATGTAGAACATATGGTCTTTGTACAACTTTAACTTTTGTGGTCTAGACACTATATTCACATAGTTCACATTCAAAAGGTCCTCAGTAAAAAGCCTTTAGGTACTTGCTTCAGTTCCCAGCTCCCTTACCTGGTTCAAGCCATTATCACCCCCTCCTCCCATTTGGATTACTGCAAAGCATCCCAGTGAATACCCAGCTCCTCACTGTGCCTGTCCTGTCTGTTCTCCACACAGCAGCCAGAGTGAAGCTTTTGAAGCCTGATCATGTCCTGACTCCTGCTTAAAACTCTCTGACTCCCCATCTCATTGAGAGTAAAAGACAAAGTATCAAAAAGACCTTATAAGATCTCCTTCCTCTCCCATTACCTGCTTGATATCAAGTCCTCCTTCTTCATAGAACTCTTCCCTGCTGGCTGCCTTATTCTTTCTTGGTCTTTTGCAATTTTATTTTATTTTTACCTGAAATAGTCTTGCTCCAGATATCTCAGGCCTGCTCAGGTCTCTAGGCAAATATTTCCTTTGCAGAAAGGCTTTTCCTGACCATTCTATATAAAATAGCAATCCTTACCCCATCCAGCATTCCCTAGGCCTGGACAAAGTCTTTGCTAGGTCAAACTTTAGTCAGCCTCCTGAGCCATCTGTGCACTTCTTTGGAACACAGAGTTTTATCAAGACCTGTAAGTCAATTTAGCAAGAACCTCTTATTCTCAAGATCTGTTCAGGTTTCTCATCCCCTACCATCTCTTAGATGTTGGATTGATCACTTTGGCCTGCCTTCAGCAAGAATCCTGTTAGTTCAGGTTAGCCAGAATCCCTTTTCCCTTCATGTTTCTTCTTAGTAATTTTCCATCCATGGACTCTCTCACCCTATTCTGTGGCTACAGATTTCCACTTGTTCATCTGTATTCTGAGTTGAGCCCAACCTCTCTCCTCCACTGCAAAATCCCATTGCAGCTGTCTCTATACCTGTCACCATGGTTCTCAACAAACTCTGCCTTACTATGCCTTAGCAAGTGTTAGTCAATCACTTTTCTTTAACATCCATCCCCTGATGTTTTCTCTCCATAAATCTTCCCTGACATACTATATAGTTATTTTTAAAATTTGCCTGTGTCCTCTCACAGCATTCAGGTTTACTGAGGAATGCTCTTTGCATTTCTCTTCAGTATTCCTCAAACCTAGAATGGTGCCACTACATGGTGATTGCTATTTGTTGAATCAATAAAGGAACTGGTGACCCAGCAGCCGGCTCCTCTTTTTGTGCTTTCATTCTTGTTGTCATCCAGTTTTAGGATGTCTTGGTTGTATTCCCTGTACCCCCCTCCCTGTTGCATCAGCTGTTCAATCTGAGATCTTCCACTGCAATTTCTCCTATATTTGGTCTTTGATTCAGATCCCAAATGACACTACCCTGCTTCAGGTTCCCATTAACTCTTACCTGGATTATGAACATAAACACATACTTTGCATTTTACGTCTTTTACTTAGCCCATTGTAAAGTGTATATAGTACTGTTACATTCCTTATGTATACATTTAAATCTCACAGCATTTCTGTGGGGTCATCATTTTTAGTTATCTGCATTTATAGGCAGAGGTAGGGGGGTACTAAGCTCAGAGAGGGAAGTAATTTGCCCTAGATGATTTATTTAGGGCAGAGATAAAACCTAATTCAAAACCCTCCACCTCCTCTCCCTTGCCTTTTCCTGTATTATACCTTGCCATGGTAATTTAATTTTATTACTTCTTTGCTTTAGAACTTGTGGGTTTTCATGGCTTATAGAGAAAAATCTAGCCTTCTTAGCCTTTACTATTGGTTTCTACTTCTCTCTTTCTCTCTCTCTCTTTTTCCTCCAAAATCATATCCCACATTGCAAGCTCCAGCCCAAGTGTGACCTCTGCACTCTGTCCATGCGGTTTCTGCTGGACTGTTCACCAGGGCTCACCTTCTCCAGGAGGCTTTTCCATGCCCTCTCCCATGTCCATCCTGGCTATGCTTAGACATGTCTTCTTTTCTGAACTCTAACACTTTTATCTGTAAGTTTCTCTTGGCACTTGGAGAAATAATCTTGTAACAAAGTTATCTATATTTATTTCATCTTCTTGTAGGTCTTTCTCTATCTCATTGTCCTATAAGCTCTACACAGCAGAAATCATTATGGGAAAAAAAATTTGTTTTCTGTGGTCCTCCCACCAGCAAATAGCACAGCGCTTTGTACGAATTTGTACTCAAGTGTTTTTTGAAATAGGGTGAATTGAAATAAGTCATTTAACTTTATGTAATTCTCTGAGAGTACACCATGTTAAAAGTAGCTCAAGCATTCATGATAATCATGGACTAATGCTTACTGTAAGGCACTTAAGTTTCCTTTGAGAACCCTTAGAAATCTCAGTATATACACATATACTTGCATCTTAGGTAATCCTTAATTATTAATATTTACTGATAATTTGAATTAAATTAAAAAATTTATACTCATTATTTCAGTTGCTGAGTTAGAAGTTTATGTTCTCTTTAAACTTGAAGTTTTAAGTAGTGTGCATTAAAACCCAAACTTTAGCAGGCAAAAAATTATTTCAGAGCAGAAACATCACAAAAAACTTGCATTTAAAGGTTCCCATGATGCGCCTTATAATATTACGTTCCTGTATTTGTCATACTTGTTGCTTGCTGTGAATTCTGTTTCATATAAAATGCCACAATCCATTAAATCAATTTGGGAAATTAGGAAAATGCAAGTGTAAAGAAATAGTATTGTTAGAGATAATTCAGTATTGTTAGAGATAAATAGTATTGTTAGAGATAATAATAATTGTTAGTTCCATTTTCAATGTTTAATAAGTTCTGTTATTGAATGGAGAAAGAATTGATATTTAGTAACTATGCTAGTTTCCTGTAGATATTGTAACAGATTATTACAAAATTGGTGGCTTTAAAAAACAAGAGAAATTTATTTTCTTAATTCTGAAGCCCTGAAGTCCAAAATAAATCACCACCAACCAGCCAACCAACTGGTGACTAAAACTGCAGAATTTAAGAAAACTGCAAATTCATTTAAGCAAATTTTCAATTGGACTATAATATACATACAAAACCCCACAGAAGTCATAAATGTGCTCCTTGTTGGATTTTCACAAAGTATTACATGGACCCATGTAAACAGCATCCAGATCAGGAATGCTAGTATGAGAAGTTCCTTTTGTGCCCTCTCCTAACATTATACTGCCTTTGACTTTATTGACGCAGATGAGTTTTACCTGTATCTTGAAGTGTATATAAATTGGAACAATGTATGTTGTATGTACAATTTTCTGTCCTTATTTCCTTTTTTCTGACATTTTATTTGTGAATTATCAATGTTTTTGTATGTATCAGTAGTTCTTTCATTTTCATTGTTGTACAATATTCTATTTTATGACTATACCATAATTTATCAATCCATTCTACTTGTAAATGATATTCTTAAAAAATTTCCATGTGTAAGTTATTACAAATAGTACTTTTTCTGGGTATGGTGGTGCACACCTGTAATCACAGACTTAGGAGGCTGAAGTGGGAGAACACAAGTTTGAGGCCAATCAAACTTGAGGCCAGACCCTCAGCAACTTAGTGAAATCCTGTCTCAAAATAAAAAATACAAAGGGCTCAGCGGTAAAGTGCCACTGAGATCAATCCCCAGTACCAATAAAACAAACCAAAAAACAAAACAAAACAAAAGCCCAAGTAGTATCTTTATGTACTTTTTTGTTCATTCTGTTTGGCACACGTATGTCTAGAAATCTGTGGGTTCAGACCTGTAAGTGGAAATACTTTGTCACAGTGTTGAGTGTGTACAGTTTTAGTAGGTATTGCTAAATAGAGGTTGTACCATTTTCAACTGTCACCAGTAGTAAATAAGCTTTCCAGCTGTTGTATAATCTCATCAACATTTGATGTCAATCTTTTTAATTTTGGACAATTTTGTTGGTATGTAGTGCTATTTTATTTGCGAGTTTGATTTATAGTTTTCTGATTACTAGTGATATTAAATGATTTTTGATATCCATACACATTATGTAGGTGTGATAGATGGCTCCAAAGTTTATAGTGTGAGAGGCTGAGTAAATGAACTGATACAGGAAACATGAGAAGACGACTTGGTGGTAACGAAGAATAAATCAAAATCTGGGGCTGGGGCTGTAGCTCAGCAGTAGCACGCTTGCCTAGCACGCGTGAGGCACTGGGTTCCATCCTCAGCACCACATATAAATAATAAATGAATAAAATAAAGATCCATCAACAACTAGAAAAATATTTAAAAAAAAATATGAACTTCAAATTTGAAGTGTTAGTGGAATAAGTAGTTGGAGATTGCCATGGAGAGTTGGAAATGTGTGTGTGTAACTCAGAAGAGAGGTTGGAGCTATAATGTCTGTTGGAGACTCATCAGCATGTAGGAGGTGGTTGAAGCCACAGAAATGGATAAAATCATCCTGCAGGAGTAGGTAGAAGGAGAATATAACCCCCAAAACACCCAAAAAAGTTAAATGGTTAAGAAGAGAGCAGGAAAATAAGCCAGTAAAGTTTGATTTTTTTCATTATCCTCCTTCTGTGGTTTCTAATTTTTCTTCAATAGCACATTTATGATGTAATTTAAAATAACACAGAAAATAAATGGGTAGGAAAGACAATCCAGAAGATGTGAAGAAGTTGAAGGAAGAAAGGGCTTATAAGAAATTAGCGGTATTAAAATCTTTAGATAATGCACAAAATGAAAATCAACCATGATTGATTAATTGCTATGTAGAGTACAAGCTAAATGGTGGTTTTTCTCCTCTGCTTTTATAAGTATTATATATTTATAGGGTTAAAAACAGTACATAAAAGCATATGATGAAAAGCATCAGTCTCCCTCTCTGCGCAGGTACTTTCCTCAAAAGCAACCTATGTTTGTGTCTTTTGGGTCATAGAAAAGTCTAAATATATGTTTTAATAGTATGATTTTCCCTGTTTTTGATCTACTTTTGATTTATCCTTACTCTTGTATTAAGAGTAATGCTATCATTGTCTCCAAGATTCCCTGCCCAAGGTGGCAGGCATACCTTTCATCATCCCTTTCTCTTGAGGGTGGATGGACCTGTGAATACTATGGGCAATTACTCCAATAATTAGGTTACTGATTAGCTGACTTTGAGTTGATGCAAAGGTGATCATGCGCGGTGTGTCTGACCTCTTCAGGTGAGCCCTTAGGAGAGAGAATAATTGAGCTATTCCAGAAAAATCTGACCAGCCTTGAAGAATTAAACTGCTGTGTTTTGAAAGAAGACAGCCACATGGATAGGACCTGAGGGTGGCTTCTGGGAGTAGAAAGTGATCTCCCGCTGACAGCAAGAGAATAGGGACTCCGGTCATAAACTGCAAGGTGATGACCTCTGCCAACAACTAGAGAGGCTGGAAGAGGACCCCAAGTCTTGAATGAGCTGGCAGTCCTGGCTGACACAATGACTTCAGCATGGTGAGTAGAGGATCCAGCTAACCTTTACCTGGATTCCTGATCCACAGAAATTTTCAGATAATAAATATGTGTTGTTTGAAGCTGTGAAGTTTGAAGTAATTTATAGTAATATGGTCATAGAAAATAGAAAAAATAGAACTTTTAACTCTCAACTCTAAAAAATTGAACTTATTTACTTTATCTCTACCTCACATTTGACTGCACTATTAAATGTTATATTTATTTTAGTTCTTCAGATGGTTAATTTTGTTAAATCTTTTGTGATCTTATTGTTCTTTCAACTTTAAGTCAGTATTTTGATCCCTGTTAATGCTAAATGAGTAATTCTACTCTTCTCTCCCTGCTCCTCCTACTCTTGCTACCTTGCACCTGCTGGTGGAGAAATCTGGCTTCAATGTGAGGACATGCAGCTGCACAGTTATAAAAAACTCCATGCAGTACACCTGCTTGGAGTGAGTTCTTATTAGATTAAAACCTACAAGCAATGTGAGGTACTTGAAGTAGGACTTATATATTTGCTATGGGCAATTACTCCAATAATTAGGTTACTGATAATTGATAAAGCTTACCTTAGTCTTTCAGGGATGCCCTGCCCTGAAGATGAAGCCATTACCGGGAATGCTCAGGGAAGCCAAGTAAAAGCTGTCAGGAAAAGACTCAGGGAAATTAAGTATAGGAACTTTGCTTAAGAGGCTAAGGGATAATTTATATGCTGTCAAGAGATTCAGTGAAGTTTAATTTAACATTGGGGAGATAAGAAACAACAGCTTCATCTAATTGGGAACTCCCAACATCATTGTAATTTGTAATCTTCTTCAATGTGCTTATATCCTTAGCTGGTAAGGAAGTCACATTTTACAGAGATCTTTCAAAGTATGATGATAATGTCCTGCAATTCTATTTCCTATAGATTCCAAGTTATTACCATTGAAATACCATTGAAAATCTTTCCTCTAACCAAAATTGTGTTTTGAGTTTGGTTTTAATAGATTTTAAAAGTTGAAAAACCATAAATAGCATTTTCAATGTTATAAATATATCATTGTTTTAATATTTCAAGTAGAAGAAACCAACTTTAGATAACTTAAAGCAAAATGGATCCTTTAGGAGATAGGGGAATTCCAGGTAGTCCTTGAAACTGATGGAAAGTTTAGAGAACCAGGTTCCAAAACAGAGTGCCATCATGAAAATACTAGATTTATATTCTAGTGCAGGTAGGGAGTTTGATAGTTTCCACCCAGGCTGTGGAAAGTGTTATGGGTTAGATATGGTGTCCCCTAAAAGCTCTCGTGTGAGACAGTGCAAGAAGGTTTGGAGGAGAAATTATTGGGTTATAGCCTTAAACTAATCAGTGGATTAATCCCTGATGGGATTAACTGAGTGTTAACTGGAGGCAGGTGGGGTATGGCTGGAGGAAGTGGTTCACTGGGGGCTGGCTATGGGGTATATATTTTGTATCTGGAGAGTGGAGTCTTTCTTTCTCTCTGCTTGCTGATGATTATGTGAGCCGCTTCCTTTTGCCACACTCCTCCACCGTTGTGTCCTGCCTCACATCAGTCCCGGAAGAATGGAGCCTGCTGTCTGTGGATTGAGACCTCTGAAACTGGGAGACCCTAAATAAACCTTTCTTCCTCTACAGTTGTTCAGTCACAGCAGCGAAAAAGATTATTAAAACAGGATGGTAGGTAGAGGAAGAATCTGATTTCTCAGAGGGACTTAGAGTTTGATTTCCATAGGGGGTTGGGGGTGGTGCCCTTTGATTATGGTTCCACCAAGGCTGTATCCTGTGACAGAGAGGCCCTTCCTCAAAGGAAATAGAGAAATTGTTAGGAAGGGGGCCTGGAAGTGAAACAAAATGCTGAGAATCATCTGCTGTCTAGCATTAACGGACTCATGAGAATGTAGGTCTTTTTAGGGCCATAAAAGGATTAACTGAAAAGGGGTGTAGAGGGAAGGAGGGATGCTGTCGAATTCTTAAGCTATACTGAAAGCAGCAGTGTCACCACTAAGTTTGATAAGAAAACACTTGTAAGTTTATATCTGGGAGTTTAGGACTTTCTGCCTTAAAATGTCATATTCCAAGTAGTGAAGGGAGATGGGAGAGGATTCCTAAGTATTTCCGCTTGCCTCTAATGTTTTCTCCATCTTATTGGATGGATTTCAGATCCAGTGTCCAAAATATTCTTAAAATATTGTTTATCTTATGATTACATAATCAAACTTAACTATCACTGATGGAATGAGATATGGGATGTAATGTTTTGTTGTCAACCAGTTTCTGACCAGAAACCATGCAGAGGACAGATGGCCCTGAGTATTTGCAATCATACTGTTCCTTGTAACTTTCTTGCAGTACTGTTTTAGAGTTGCAGAAAGAGCTATTTGGATTGTGAAATCCTCATCTTCAAGTTACAAAATACACCGGAAATGACTTTCTAAATGTCTAAAAGTTTGTCTTTTGGGGACTAGGTCTTCACTGGGACAAGTGAAGCTGAGAATTGGAAATTGCCTTGATACTTCAATAGGAAAGTCCTCAATGGCACCAAGGTGGATTTCTTGGCTGTAATTTGGGTAGCTGTATTTGTTTTTTCTCTTCATTTATCTAGCCAGGTCTTTGGCATAAGGACCTTTAGAAGGAAGATAGAAACTGAAGAAGAGAAGCCTCCTTCCAGGGTTTGTGAACTTCCATTTGGAATGTTGTAGTTTAGTAAGTGTGAGAACTGTTATCATAGGATCATGTGGTTGATTTTCCATTATCACCCTAAAAATAATTATGTAGTCAACTGTTATTTGAAGAAAGTAGTATTTGAAGAAAGTAGATTTTTTCCCCATTTAAAATTGGAAATGTTTCATAGTTGCCCAAGAAAAATTAAGTCTGAATGATTCCTTCAGTCACATACAAACTTAGAGGCAGAAAACTATGTAATTTTATCTAATTGTGCTCACTTGATAATAAATAAAACTTTAGTGAAGTAATATATGACTTGATTTTAATGTTCTAAGTTTTTCCATTTTATAATTTAAATTCCGTATGCCTATATAGAAATTTGTTTCAGTGATTTTTAGAGAAAAGAAAAAATTCTTCGGGGGATGGGACAAAGAACTAAGTCCTTCTTTAGTTGGTTTCTCTCACTTTGGTGACTTTCTCCTTCTTGAGTCCATTTTTCTTCTCCCTTTAAAGAATCCCGAAGGTCAGCCTCAATTTTCCTTTTGGCTTCATTACTCACAATGATCACCTGCCTCATGAGCATCTCTTGAATCCATGCCCTTCCTTCCACTCCCAGTGCCTGAGTTCAGATTCACACCATCTCTTTGAATACAATCAACACCGCTTGCAGCCTCAACTTTTCTGTCTCAGTTCACCTTTCTAATTGGTACCAGGGTTCCCCCTTGAAAATGAGAAACTTCTTTTTTTCTTTTAAAGTGATAATGCCTTTATTACCAGTTCTGAAAATGCTAATTCTAAATCTGAACAAGCAATTATTAGATCTTGTGTTTGTGAAACACCAGATATTACCACTGTTACAGAAATCAAGTTAGGGCACTGTGTCATACTTCCAAGAAGTATATGCAAAACTAGCATACACTTCTATAGGGCCTTCAGGTTATAAACATACAGACTAAAACAAGGGCTGTTTAAGAATGAATATTCTATGACTGTGTTTTGAAGTTCTTGTGTAGTAAGATTTCATTTCTCTGGGAGTTCACTAACCCTATGTTTCAGTTCCTCATAAAGAGGGTGAGTGGAGCAGGTTTCTTCTGAGCTCTTGTTTTAGGGACTGTCCCTTCCCCCTAAGGTTGCTTTAAAAATGGTGGCATGCACACTCATGTTGAATGGTAGGGTACAAAGACAAAATTGTTGACAGGATCTGCATCTGCTGCCACATTGCAAATTATTCATGATTTTTTGAAGTCCATTTTCTTGACAAGCATACCTGCTGCATCAGCAGCATTTCAGATTAGAAAACTTGAACTTGTCTTTGAATCCTAGTTCTCCTTAATTCTCTAAATCTGGTTGATCACCAAGGCCTATAATATCTCTGATATTTCTTCAATGTTTTCCTTCCAGTTGAAGTATTTTCACTTCAACTTCACACTCCATATCCTGGTCCATTTGAGGCTCACATTTGTTTCATGCAAGGACCTCTGAGTGGAGGTTTCATCTGCTACTGGGCTTATTTTCCTCAGCCTCTGTTATAGCTATCCCTCATTTAAGAACTTGGTATGTTTTTCTCTGTTACCTATGAGATAAACCAACTACTCTACCTGGCATTCTGACTCCTCCATTACCAAATTTTAACCTTAGTTTCCTCTATGTCTTATAAATATCCACATTAGTTAATTATTAGCTGCTATAACAAATGCAATGACTCAAAAAATAGTAATTCATTTCTTAATTTCTTTCTTTCTTTTTTTATTTGGTATTGGGGATTGAACTCAGGGGCACTCGACCACTGAGCCACATCCCCAGCCCTATTTTGTGGTTTATGTAGAGACAGGATCTCACTGAGTTGCTTAGTACCTCACCATTGCTGAGGCTGGCTTTGAACTTGCGATTCTCCTGTCTCAGCCTCCCAAAGTGCTGGGATTACAGGCGTGAGCTACTGTGCCCGGCTCTTAATTTCTAAATTGATCTGTGCAATCATTCAAGTTCTTTCCACCTTGTGAAACTTACTTCTTAAAACCCTTCAGCAATTCTATCTCAATTGTGTAATGAAGTCCAGACTTGATTTAGAATGTAAGATCCTCCATGAGACCTCTGCTGGGCATTTCTCTTCCTCACTGACCACTCCTGACCACGTGTATACTGAACTGGAAGTTTCTTGAACATTTCCTACTTTTCAAAACTTTTTTGCTGTTTCTATTGTTCTCCTGGTACACTGCTCTTTAGATATTCCTCCTTTGTGATGCCTTCTGACACTCCCTGCAGAATGAGTCATCCTCTATTATATTACCTTAGCATATGTTTTTACCTCTCTATTGTATTAGTTTTGTATTTTTTAAAAATGTAGAACTGAGTATACCATTTTATAACTATTTTCTCTTCTTTCTTTCTTGTTTTTTCTTTAAGTACTGGGAATTAAATCTGGGGGTGTTCTACCATTGAGCTATTCCCCTAGCCCCCTATTATTATTTATTTAATTTTAAGATAGAGCTTCACTAAGTTGCCAAGGCTGACCTTGAACTTGTGATTCTCCTGCTTTAGCTTCCTGAGAACTGGGATTACAGACATGCTCCACCATCTCTGGCTTTGTTTCTCCATTTCTTGAGAGTAGTCTGTGGTCTAGCAGCTAGCTCAGAGTTTGTCATGAATTAGGTGGGTGTGACTAATTTAAAGATTTCCTAGGCAAAGGCTTGATTTTGTTTTTAAGGATATATACTGATATTCATTTTTATAATATAATAATAAATAATAAGCCTGCTATTTTTTCCTCCAGTGTTCAACACTATGCTGAGTTCTTTACATTTCTTATTTCTAATATGTAGGACAAATGAAACACTCTTGCATTTAAGAAATGAGGAAATTGAGTCTAAATTTTAAAGTAGCTTTCTTAAAATTCTGTTACTATTAAGAAGTAAGGCCAAAAAAATCTAAATTAAATATAGTTGATTTCTAAATCCATCTGTATAGATGACTTCTCCCCCCCCCCCCCCGCCTTGGTGTAGATGAAATAGTAATAAAAGTAATTCTGAGTCTTAATTCCTTGAGTGTAGCAATCCCCCCAGTAAAGTACAGCACTGACTGTTGTATATAAAATGTGGTAATATTTTGTTGTATTATAAATTAATTCTAAAAGTTAGTAGTCTAAAACAACAGACATTTATCATCTTATACTTCTGGAGGTCAGAAGTTTAGTTTAGTTGGGAGCTCTAGGTCTCTCTAAGATCCCAATCAGTCTGTGGGCAGGGCTGCAAGCTGTCTCCCAGGCATGCTCATGTGATGCTGGCAGAATTCAGTGCCTTCCAGGCCTTTGGATTGAGGGCCCCAGTTCCTCCGTGGTATCTGGCCACTTGCATGCCAATTGGATCTTACCATAGGGCAGCTCTCATCATGTAGCTGATTCCCCTCAGAATGCATGAGGGAGCAAATGAGTCAGGCCCCATGAGAGAACCACAGTCTGTACAATGTAAATCTTTGAAATGACATGGCATTACTTCTGCCATATTTTCTTCATTAGAAGTCCGTCAATAGTCCAGCACACTCAAAGGAATGAGATCACACAGGGATGTGTGATGCTAAGAGGTGGGGATCAATGGGACTTTTCTTAATGGCTGCCAACTGCACAAAGTAAATGAAAGCTCTCACCCTTAAGGCCAGAATACTATATTATAGAAAGGAAGTATTTATAGAAAGACCTGAGGCTGGGCTCCAGAGACCATAGTCAGTGGAATGCTGTAATTTCATTATAGAACTCATTCTAAAGCATAGATTCCACACATCCTGGAATGAACATTGGGAAAAAAAAACTCTCTAAAATGGAAGGTTAGGAAAGTTAAATATTAGAAAGTGTGATAATGGCAAAGCTTTGCTAGAATAACATGAAATGTCTTTACCATGTCATATGTAATTCACAGGTAAACAGCTGCACATATTTTTTTAAAACAAGATTTCTGTTAAATCTGTTTAACATGGCTATATCCTGCATGTGGCCAGATTATAGCAACAGACCTAGTTTTATATACACTGTTATCTATGAAACAGTCAGATCTCTCTTTCATCTGGTGTTGACTTAAACACAAAAGCTGCTGATGAGTAAATGCCGCAGAGTGGCCCAAAAGTACTTCAAGTTCTTTTTTTCCTTTTTTAAAGTTGGACATATCATTAAAAGACTGGATGCATCTGGCAAATTACAATGAGCAGATAAGGAAGTTGTAGAATAATTTTGTAGGCTTTAAAATGAGGATTACATGCTGAATATAATGTGTCATCTGTATACAGTTTTATAGTACCACCTGATATATTTTGGCAATGATTGATAATGCCTAACATTTATTTGTTGGGAAATGTATTTTGTAGATTTAAAGAGGAACAAGACACATGGATTGTCTTTACAGGTGCTGGGAGTATGTGCAAAAATAGAGACTTTGATGACTAAAAAATTATATTAAAGCTAGTGATTAAAAAATTAAAAGTACCACACAATTAGATCTAATATATTTTTCCCTGAAGTTTTACTTTCATCTTCAAAATGTGAACTTAAATAAGACCAGCAATAGACAGACATTTAGCATAATGGTTTAGAACAGGGCTTTGAGCCTAGTTTTAATACTTTTGTTGTATGACTTTGAACAAGTTAATCACTCCATTCCCCATCTTAACATGAGGATAACTATATCTGGTTGTTGCGACAGTTAAATTGGTTAGTATATCAAGTGTGTTTATAGGAGTTCTGTGTGTATTGCAAGTCTCACAGAACTATGATGATGATGATCATCATCATCTGTTGTTCTTTTTTTTTTTTTTT
>CM053401.1:53648710-53677255 GCA_028644305.1 Xerus rutilus | reverse complement strand
TCTGTTGTTCTTTATACCCCTAACAGAGTATGGTATTAACTTAGCAGTCTCTGTTGTTTCCTCCTTGATTTACATTAGAGACCTGGTCTACCTCAGGAATGAGCATATCTAATCTAAATAATTGGATAATAACTAAAATTACCTAAATTATAAATTTATACCTAAATATTTTGAGGGATAAGCATGTTTAGTATGTTATTCATTTTATTGTTCAATGTGAACTTTGCATATGTAGATTGTAGAGCATCTGGCAACTTCTAGCAAATCAAAATATCTGATTCAATGTTAAAATACTTTGAGTAAGAAACTCTAGATTTTTGGCATGTGAGACATATTTTATTTTTTTTTATTTTTTAAATATTTATTTATTTTTTAGTTGTAGGTGGACAGAATATCTTTATTTTATTTTATGTGGTGCTGAGGATCGAACTCAGTGTCTCACGCGTGCTAGGCGAGCACGCTACCACTGCGCCATAATCCCAGCCCTGAGACATATTTTAGCTCCCAATTTGAAAAAAGTAGAACTGTTATTCTCAAAATTGGATTTATGTGTATACTACTTTGCTAGGGCTGTCCTAACAAAATACCATAGGCAGTTCTGGAGACTAGAAATCCAAGTTCAAGGAGTTGGTCCTAAGCACTTTATTTGATGGCAGATGTCTGCCTTCTTGCAATGTCTTTACATGGCCTTTTCTCCATGCATTTGCTTCCCTGGCATCTCTTCCTCTTCTTTTAAGGATACTAATATTGGATTAAGGTTTCCACACTGAAGGTCTTATTTTAACTGAAACACTTCTCTACTGTCTTCAAATATGGTTACTCTGTAAGGTACTGGAGGTTGAGTCTACAACATGAACTTCAGCCCCTAACTGTGGGTATGCTATAAAAAGTTAAGGTCTCAAAAGTGACATTGTTACTTTAAAAATAACTTCTGGAGTCAGAACATTAATTTTCTGTCAAAAAACAGTAAATGAAATAATAATAACTTTAAATAATACTTTGTCTTTTGGGATAATTTAATAAATAAATTTAAATAATAGCCTCATTTTATATATTAATCATGTGAAGAAAGTTGATAGTAATTCTTTTATTTTCTAGGTATTTATCTTTAAGTCAATTTGAAGAAGTTCTCTTAGTATTGTGAGGCAGGTCTGCTAGAAACAAACTTTATTTCTGACAGTATTTCACCTTCATTTTTTGAAAAATGGTTTACTGGATATAAGATTATTGGCTGACTTTTTTTTTTTTTTTACAGATTTCAGTATTTTGTATCATTCTACTGTTTTCTGTCTTACATTGTTTTGAATGCACAGTATTCTATATTATTAATTTTCAATGCCCTGTAGTTTTAGGAGAAAAAAATGATTATGCTACAAATAATGACCCTATTATAACAAAATAATTGAAAAATCAAAACAATATTTCTTGAAGGTACAAAACTTTTCTTTTGAATGTAAAGCTAACAGAATATGAAAGTATAATGAATATAGTGATAAGTGTGTGAAATTTCAAAGGTGGTAACTCAAAGTCAACATCATCTCTGTTTTTCCTTGGAAGATGTTTGGTAGGATTTAAAATATCCTTGTAATTGTGGAAAGGATAATTTTGGAAGACAAATTATTATGACCAAATAAGAAACAAGAGCAATTTCAATGTCTAGTTCAGCTTTTAATTTGTGTATGTGTGTGTGCATGTGTGCATTTCACTCTTTTAAAAGTATTCTATAGGTCAAGTCAGACTTCTTTCCTGAGAAATTATTTTGCAACTTGGTGCACTATCACTTTAACTTACTCGACTTTAGGCCTAAATTGAATTTGCTGAGCAAGATAATATAGTTATTTGTGCAAAAACAGTAATGGAAAGAAGAATGAATAGCTTAAAACAGATGCTGTGCTTACAAATGTCAAAGTTTTCAGGGAGCCAATGACTTTAAAAGGTCATACTATTTTATACTTCTACCTTTTAAAGTCAGTAATAAAGACAGGATATGTGCTCCATTTCCTGCTCCAAATGCATTTGCTTCCCAATTTTCCATGTCAAAGAATGGCTCTACCATCTGCCACTATTTTCTGTCGTTCCTTCAAACCCAAGCCTTTTTTGTCTCTAATGGGCTTATTAATCTTCAAGAGGTGCTATTACCAGGACTGTGGAGTTGTTTCTTATTTGGCTAATAGTGATATGGGTGATTGATTTGGAACAGCCCCTCAGTGTTAGAAATAAATTTGGGTAAGAATTGTACAAAGACTGGGATTATTGTTAAATTCTGGTCAGCGTGACTTACTTACTAAAGCAGATTATGCTGTACTCCTTTTCTACTTGTCAGTTAGGTCAAGCCTGAATTGTTTTATTCAAAATCTTTATATCCCTGCTTACACTCATGCACTTGATTTTTTTTGAACTGAGAAACAAATGTTATAGTCTCCTACTGTGGTTTGTAGATTGATTTTTGCATTCCTGTCAGATTTTTATATATTTTAAGACTATGCCTAGAATTTTAAGGTATTCATTTGACCATATGGTTTATCACATAAAATATCCTGATTATATATACATGTACCCACTTTAAGATACATTTTGACCATTAATTTTGATTATTCTGATTTTCAGTACTTTTCTTTTTAGAAAGCATTTAATATCTTCATATTTTTATTCTTAGTCATTTTGTTTTGATAGATAGCTTATATCTGGGCTTAGTAATGCAATACATATTTCTTTTTAATAGAGGAATTTAATTTGACAATTGATTTCATTGCTCAAATGTCTGGAATTACTCCATGTTAATATATAATATATATTTTATACTTTCAAATTATTTATTCCTTTCATTTTCTGTTCTTGTTTTTGTAAAAATTTTGCATCCTATTTTCTCCTCATATGGTTAGGTAATTATGCATTTTTCTAGACTCTAGGAGTGAACCTTTATTTTTTAAGGCACACATTTAGACATTTTTCTATGATCAATAAATATATCCTTGCTGAACAAGGTGGGAACCCCAGAATTTTTTTTTTTTTTAATTTAGTTGTTTTATTTAAATGCATTTCAAGTCATAGTACATAACCAGAGCTCAGTTTTTCCGTTTCTCTGATTGCAAACCAGATAAAGTCACACCATTAGAGTCTTCATAGATGTGCCAGGGGTAGTAATGACCATCTCGAACAACCATCATTACTATGCCCATTCCCCTTTCCTTCCTCCCACCTCCCCCAGCCACGTCTAGAGTTCCTGCATTCCTCCTGTTTCCCGTTCCCACCCCCGCTTATGTATTCTTATCCACTAATCAGAGAGAACATTCGGCATTTGGTTTTTTGGGATTGGCTTACTTCACTAAGCATAATGTTCTCCAATTCCATCCATTTGCCTGCGAATGCCATAATTTTATTCTCTCTTATTGCTGAATAATATTCCATTGTGTATATGTACCACAGTTTGTTTATCCAGTCATCTATTGAAGGGCATCTGGAACCCCAGAATTTTTAATTGCATCTACCTACTCCTCCCAACCTCTTCCGTGTTGAGAACATGTGAGATATTAGAGGTCATTATTATTTAATAGAAAATTATTTAGCTAATCTCCAGGATATATAAAGAACTCAAAAAACTTAACACCAAAAAAACAAACAACCCAATCAATAAATGAGCCAAGGAGCTGAACAGAAACTTCACAGAAGAAGATATATAATCAACAAACATGAAAAAATGTTCAATATCTCTAGCAATCAGAGAAGTGCAAACCAAAACTACCCTAAGATTTCATCTTATGCCAGTCAGAATGGCAGTTATCAAGAATACAAACAACAATAAGTGTTGGCGAGATTGTGAGGGAAAAGGCACATTCATGCATCGCTGGTAGGACTGCAAATTGGTACAACCAATCTGGAAAGCAGTATGGAGATTCCTTAGAAAACTTGGAATGGAACCACCATTTGACCCAGCTATTCCACTCGTTGGTCTATACCCAGAAGACTTAAAAACAGCATACTACAGTGATGCAGCCACTTCAATATTTATAGCAGCTCAATTCACAATAGCTAAACTGTGGAACCAACCTAGATGCCCTTGGACAGATGAATGGATAAAGAAGCTGTGGTATATATACACATGGAATATTTCTCAGCAATAAGAGAGAATAAATTATGGCATTTGCAGGTAAATGGATGGGGCTGGAGAACATCATACTAAGTGAAGTAAGCCAATCTCAGAAAATCAAATGCCAAATGTACTCATTGATAAGTGGATGCTGATCCATAATGTGGGAGAGGCCATGAGAATAAGGGAGGAACTCTGTTCACAGGGGTGGAAGGGGGAAGGGGGACGGGACAGGGGGACAGTAAAAATGGTGGAATATGACGGACATCATAGCCCTAGTTTTATGTATGACTGCATGTATGTTGTGATTCTACATCACATACAACCAGAGAAATGAAAAGTTGTGCTCCATCTGTGTACAATGCACTCTGCTATCATATAAACCTAAATAGAAGAAATAATTAATTAAAAAAATTATTTAGCTTATGTTTTATTGATTTCATTGCTGATTATTGTTTTGCTTTTCCCGAAGTCAGTTTTGATTATTATTTCTTTTTTTTTAAAAAATTTTTTAGTTATACATGGACACAGTATCTTTATTTTGTTTATTTTTATGTGGTGCTGAGGATCAAACCCAGTGCCTCACATGTGCGAGGCAAGCGCTCTGCCACCGAGCCACAACCTCAGCCCCTGATTATTATTTCTTTTTGAACATTTCTTAGATTCATTTTCTGGCATTCACATATTATTTATAGAGGGTGTGTAGGAGATTAAATTTCTTCATCCTTGATAATCTGAAAATATATTTACCTTCATATTTATTTTTATTTTTGGTACTGGAGATTAAACTCAGGGCCATTTTGCCACTGAGCTACATCCCCAGTCCTTTATTGTATTTTAATTTTTATTTGAGATAAGGCCTTGCTAAGTTTCTGAGGTTGGCCTGGAACTTACATCGTCCTGTCTCAGCCTCCTGAGTTGCAGAGAGTAAAAGTGCGTGCCACCATACCCGGCTACCTTCATAATTAGATAATACTTTGACTAGACAAATTTTTCAGGCTGAAAATTATTTTCATTAAGAACTTTAAAGATGTTTTCTCCAGTGTCTCAGTATCTTCTTGAATCTAGAGTTGCTGATCTGATGTGTACTAATCTAATAGTTTTAAGGCAGGTAATCTTCATCCTTTTTTATCAAAAGTTTTAAACTTTTATCCTTGGGGTTTAAAACTTTATGAATGTGGATTGGGGTTGTGGCTCAGTGGTAGTGTGCTTGTCTCACATGTGTGAGGCACTGGGTTCGATCCTGAGCACCACATAATAACAAATAAAAATAAAGGTATGTGTCCATCTACAACTAAAAAACATTAAAAAAAACCCCCAAATTTTATGAATGTTTCCAAGTACAGGTCCTTTTTCATTCATCTATCATGATCCTTTACTTTTAAGACCAGTGGTGGGAGTTGGTCTTTCTTCATGTTTCTGATTATTTTCTCTGTTCCCTTCTTTTTGATCATTTTTTATGGAACTTTGAGAGAGATGAAGACTGGATTTCCTGGACTTACCTTCTATGTAGTTCATATTTTTTATACTATTTATTTGGAGATAATTTAAAACTTAAAGGAACATTGTGTGGAGAATACTGACAACTTCTATATATCTTCAACCAGACTCAGAAATTACGAACATTTTGCCACATTTACTTTATCATTCTCTCTCATATATATGTATATATCTATATCTATATATGTATCTATACATATATATCTCATATGTGTATATATGTATATTTGTTACATGTATGTGTGTGTGTATATATCTATATATGTAAATTTTTTCTAGGGCCTTAAGGTGTACTGTTAGAATATGTATTTGGAATATTTCTTCTTTTTAATATAGGAACTCAATGCTATTAAACAGAGAAAGTAAGAACACAAGAATTAAGTAAGAATACTTAATGGAACATAAATAAATTTAAAAGAAGTTTAATTCAAAAACTATGTGAAATAGGAAAGGACATCTAGTAAACAAGATAAGGCTATTTTTAAAATTTGCAGGTTAAGATCTTGCAAATTAAAAATATTTTAATATAAAATTTAAATTAATAATATTTAATATAAATATTTTAAAATAACTCAATAGATGGACTGAAAAAAATGAACACAGCTAAGATTCCCAGACTGTACCACAAAATAAATAAAAAGAAATATATTTAAAAGTTTAAATTAGATTAAATTAGATAATGCTAATTTATAATACTAATAAATACAATACTAATAAATATTAATATACTAATTAGTATATTACTAACAAATTAGTATTATACTAATAAATACTAATACAAAATTCTTGCTTTTAGGAAATACAAAGTAAAAAGTGTAGGTATAATATGGAATCATATCTATTTCTAGGCTTCCTTTCCTATCCCCAGGTTTTTCTGCTATGCAGGTGCTAGAAGATCCATAAGGAAAATACCAAGAACCCTGAAAACCAGGAAATAATACATTCTCTTTTCCCCCACCCGTGGATTTCAGCTGTTTGCACCAATATTGTTAATATCACTAAAATTTCATACCTGGATTAGAAAAACTGCTGATAACATTTTCAATAAGTTTTTGTTTTTCCTGAGGATATTCTCTCTGTCTTTCATGTTGCTGGAAGTTGAAATTAGGGTCTGGGCATGTTAGGCAAGAATTCTTTCTCTGAGCTACATTCCCAGCTCAAGGACATTCTGTTATATAGGCCAATTACAATTAATTAAAATCAAGAAACTTGACATAATTTAAACTTTTAAATACATTTCATCTTTATTTTGTGGTATAGTCTGGGAATCTTAGCTGTGTTCATTCTTTTTTTCAGTCTATTGAGTTTTTATTTTAAAATATTTTTAATTTGCAAGATCTTTACCTGCATATTTTAAAAATAGCCTCCTCTTGTTTACTAGATATGTCCTGTCCTATTTCACAGTGTCTTAATTAAACTTCTTTTAAGTTTATGTTCTATTAAGTATTCTTAATTCTTGTGTTCTTACTTTCTCTATTCAGTCCTTCTTTTTCATTGTGTTGTTTTTCCTTAAATATTTTGGTGATTCTTGATTGTGTGTTCATTTTTGTGTTTGAGAATTATTTTGCATGTAATGGTTGTATTTTTTATTCTATTATATATGGATTTTTTCTTTTTAAAAGTAAAATACTAACAAATTCTAAGTATTTTTAGGTACAGATAGGAATCAGGGCCATATTCTTAGCCTGTCTTCTTATTTGCATTACCTTATAAACAGAATCATAAATTTAAAGTCTAGGAAAAGTTATATTACCTATTTCTACTGTCTCCTCTGGGATGACCATTTGTAAAGCTCATCTCAGATGACTGTGCTGCAGTATAAAACTTTTCCTTTGATTAAGGAAATTTTTCTTGGTAAGTAGAGTGTCCTTTGGAAGAGTAAAAGGTCAAAAATAGACCACTTTGAAAATTAATATTTGGGGTATGTGGAAGAGTTGAAATAATTGATATTCAAATGCTTTCAACTTTAGCTGCCTTTACTCCTGCTACCTAAAGAGGACATTTTATCCTAGAAAAAATGATTACTATTTCTATTTTTTATTCATCCAAGTTGGCCACGTAGTCACCTCAGTCCTCAGATTTAATATTAAGAGATTCTTCCTTGAATAGAGTCCTTTCAACATAAAATTGTTCTTCGAGAATCAGAAAAGATTGAATTTGTCTGGAAAACTGCTATCCCATTGAGGGCTAATGACAAAAGGCTCAGCTTGTTTTTTCACTTGACTGCATTCATGAATGGTGCTGTCACACAAATATGTTGGTTATTGAAACTATTTCCCACAGCATGTGCTTTTTCTGAAGAGGGTCTGCTAGTCATTTTATTAGTTTCACATGATTTCTTAAGCCCAAGAGATTGAGGGAATGGATGTGTCTGAATCCTGAGTTCTTCCATTCACATCAGCGTTAACCTGTCCTCCTCTGTTCACATAGAGGAGTCTCCCTCTATCCACCTCACCTTTCCAGCAATTCCCCATCTCCTGCTGCAGGACTTGACTATATTCTGTGTCCATTCTCACCTCTCATTCTCTTCAATTAGGCTTCCTTAGCAGAATGCTTTTAAAATTGCTAAGGTCATTCATCGCTTCTTTGTCACTAAACCCAATGGGAAAATTTCAGTCTGTTTTAACCTAACATCAGCAGAGCTCCTCTTGTTTTCTAAGCAGTGTTTTAGGTCCTAGGATGCAGTGTTGAACAAGACAGGTGATCTTCTTAGTGTCATGGTACTCAAATGAACAAGAATATCAGATAGTGCTCTGCATTATGATGAAAATTGAAGGGAGATGAGAGAAGGAATGAACGAGGGCTCCTTTAGGGTGTATGGTCTGGGAAGCCTCTTTGAGGTCAAGTTTGAGCTGACCTTGAGCAATAAGAAGAAGCTGCCCTGCAAAGCCTTCTCTTACTCAGCAGCATTGAAGCAGCTTGCTCACGTCCACTTCCTGAAAGTTCTCTGCCCTCAACTTTCATGATGCTATATACCTCATTTCCCTGTCCCTTCTCTGGCTATTTCCTTTGAGTCAGTTTTGCAGACTCACTTTCTTCATCATCTGCTCCGTCTTCAAATGTTGATATTCTCCAAGATTAGTCCTGCTTGCTGGATATGATAGTACAGTCTGTGGTCTCAGCAACTTGGGAGACTGAGGCAGGATTGTAAATTCAAGGCCAGCCTCAACAACTTAGTGAGACCCTGTGTCAAAATAAAAAAGAAAAGGGGCTGTGGATGTAACTCGGTGGCAGAACAACCCTGGGTTCAATCCTTACTACCACAAAAGAAAAAAAGATTCTATGCTCTCTCTGAACATACTAATTCCATTGTCTTTATGACTCACCAAAATTCAGCAATTCCATTTAGATCTCCAATTTTGACATTGCCTCAGACTTCTAGGCCAAGTGTCTTGCTGATTTTAAGACTTTCTACTTGGGTGTTCCAGAGGCAGCAACACTAAATATATCCTTTCTAAATCTTCTATCTTTTATTTATTTGTTTTAAGTAGTTATACATGACAGTAGAATGCATTTTGACACATCATACATAAATGGAGTATAACCTCTCATTCTTCTGGTTGTACATGATATAGACTCACACCAGTTGTGTAGTCATATATACACATAGGGTAATAATGTCCAATTCATTCTACTGTTTTTCCTACCCTATGCCTAATGTAAAGTACCTGTATTCTTTCCACCTCCCATCCCATTGTGAATTAGCATCCTCATATCAGAGAAAACATTTGGCCTTTAGTTTTTGGTATTGGCTTATTTTGCTTGGCATTAAATCTTTCATCTTTTAGGATCTTGGAATTACCTCTATATTTATTTGTCTGATTATTAAATTAATGTATGTTGCCCAGTATTTAAGCTTCAATAAGGCAAGGGCTAGGTGTGATTATCATTGTATCCTCAGGGCTTATGTAATAGTAGATGCTCATTATATATTTGTTGAAAAAGTGAGTATTTGGACATAACCCTTATTTATTTATTTTGGTACTGGGGATTGAATCTAGGTTTGCTTTACCACTGAGCTATATATATATATATATTTTTTTTTTGTACCAGAGATTGAACTCAGGGGCACTTGACCACTGAGCCACATCCCTAGTCCTATTTTGTATTTTATTTAGAGACAGCGTCACACTAAGTTGCTTAGCACCTTGCTTTTGCTGAGGCTGGCTTTGGACTGGGGATCTCCTGCCTCAGCCTCCCCAGCTGGTAGGATTACAGGTGGTGTGCCACTGCATCTGGCTATACACATGCTTATTTTTGAACTGACCTACATAAACCCCTCAACCAAAGATAGGAAATGAAGTAGTTTTTCTAATTATAGCTCTTCTATTAACAAATGTGCTGGTCAGGCTCCTCTTTGTCCTCAGTTGTATTTCTTGTTCTTTTCTTGTTTGCATCTGTATTTCACCGGCCAAACTCCTACAAGCTACACTTCCTAGACACCTTTGCCATCTAGCCTCTGGTTACATTTGGCTGAAGGTAAAGAGAAGCCAGAGTATTCTCACAGCCTGGCATCTACAGCTGTATCCAGCTGTGACTGCATTTATTCCTTTCATCCAGTTCTCACCAAATAGCTATCACCATGGTTATACCTCTTGCCAGCCTGTCCAACTCCTGGGCTTTGAATAATATCCCTTCTCTGCTGCTATACTGGTGGCAACCACTTTCAGATCTTGCTTGTCTTTGGATTTTCAGCCCTTTTAGTAGCCTTGTAACTAATCTTGGTATGATGTTTTCTCTTCGGAAACACCTGGTGTGGGCTTTGCTTTCTTGAATGGATCCTGGCAGATATAACGAGCATCAAGAAGGAGGATGTTTTCTTTTTACTAATTCATTGGTCTGTCTTTCTATTGGTGTGCCTGTTTGTCCATCCCTCTGTTCGTCCATCTATCCATCCATCCAACCATCCAGTCACTTTGTCCACCTCACTTTGTTTGAAATGTGTCTATGAGAGATAGAAAAGTCTTATTACACAAGACCTTTCATTGTATAATGACCCTATTGGTAAACTGTAGTTAGAAAAGATGGTGTCAATATGAGTAAATTTGAATGTTTAAAATTTATATTTGAAGAATTTCAGATGCACTAGTAAATGTATAAAATACTCATACATTCATCACTTGGATAAAGACATGGCTGAAGTCCCACTATATTTCTGTTCCTTCTCTCCTTAGGAGCAAGCCCTAACTTAAAATAGCTGTGTATCATTCTTATACATGTTTAAATATCTTCACTGTATGTGTGTTAATTGATTAGTGTTGTTTATAGTATTGATTTATGTATTTTTAAACTTTAAATAAATGGTACTCTATTATACATATCTGTCTAGATCTTGTTTCATTCATTCAACATCATGCTTTAGAGGCTTATCTACTGTTATAAGTAGTTCTCTAGTCCATTAAAATTTTATATGTATCTATCTCCTACTTGAATGTCGTTTTCTATGATTGCCTATGTATTCCTGTAGTATTTTCTGTTGAATTGTCTTTTTCAATTGATTCATGAAAATTGTATATATGTCTATATAACAAATTATTCCTTTGTTGATTTTATGTTTTACAGATATCTTCCCCAAGCTTAAAACTTGTCTTTTAGCTTTGTTTATAATGTTCTTTATCACACAGTACATTTTTATTTTAATGTTCTCAAATTTGTCTATCTTTTCTGTTATGGTTTGTGACTTTGGTGTCTTATCTCAGTGGAATGATAATATTTTTCTGTATTATTTCTATTGGATATTTGAGTTTCATATCCAATTGGCTAACCCTATTAAATAGTCCATTCTTTTTTCATTGATATATTATCTCTACCATATACCATTATATATTGGTGGGCCTTTTTTCAAGCTCTGCAATCTGTTTATTGACTTATTTATACATCCTAATATCACACATCCCACTGATTATAATCGCTGTAGTTTTGATAGATGATAGGGCAATATCATCTATAGATATTTTGCATAGATAGCTTTTACAATATTGAAGTATGTTCCTATTATCCCTAGTTTTTCTAGTGTTTGAACATGAAGAGGTGCTGTATTTTGTCAAATGCTTTCTCAGTACCTATAATCACATGGTTCTTGACTTTAAGTCTATTGATGTGATGAATTACATTTATTGATTTCTGTAGGTTGAATCAACCTTGTATACCTGGGATGAAACCCAGGTATGATCATGGTGCACTATCTTTTTAATATGTTTTTGTATACAATTTGCCAAAATTTTATTGAGAATTTTTGCATCAATGTTCATCAGGGATATTGATCTGAAGTTTTCTTTCTTTGATGTGTTTTTGCCTGGTTTTGGAATCAGGGTGATACTAGTCTCATAGAATGAATGTGGAAGGGTTCCCTCCTCTTCTGTTTCATGGAATAATTTGAGAAGTATTGGTCTTAATTCTTCTTTGAAGGTCTTGTAGAACTCAACTGAGAATCCATCTGGTCCTGGGCTCTTCTTTTTGGTAAGCTTTTGATGATGTCTTCTATTTCCTTGCTTGAAATTGATTTGTTTAAGTTGTGTATGTCCTCCTGATTCAGTTTGGGCAGATCATATGCTCCTAGAAATTTGTCAGTGTCTTTGGGATTTTCTATTTTACTGGAGTATAGATTTTCAAAATAGTTTCTAATTATCTTCTGTATTTCAGTAGTGTCAGTCATGATATTTCTCTTTTCATCTTGAATTTTAGTAATTTGAATTTTCACGATATTTCTCTTTTCATCTTGAATTTTAGTAATTTGAGTTTTCTCTCTCCTTTTTTTGTTAGGGTGGATAGGAGTTTATCAATTTTATTAATTTTTTCAAAGAACCAGCTTTTTGTTTTGTTAATTTTTTGAATTGTTTCCTTTGTTTCAATTTCATTGACTTCAGCCCTGATTTTAAGTATTTCCTGTTTTCTACTTCTTTTGAGGTTGATTTGTTCTTCTTTTTCTAGGGCTTTGAGATATAGTGTCAAGTCATTTATTTGTTGACTTTTTCTTCTTTTAATGAATGGGCTCAATGCAATGAACTTTCCTCTTAACACAGCCTTTATAGTGTCCCAGAGATATGCTTTATTAGAGTTCTTATTTACCTCTAAGAATTTTTTAATTTCCTCCTTGATATCTTCTGTTATCCATGCATTATTCAATAGCATATTATTTAGTCTCCAGGTGATGGAGTAGCTTCTATTTTTTGTTTTATCATTGATTTCTGATTTCATTCCATTATGAAATTGAATTATGGAATTATTATCATCATTCCATTATGAATTATTGAATACAGGGAAGTATCTCTTTTTTGTATTTGCTAAGAGATGCTTTGTAGCATATGATACGGTCTATTTTAAAGAAGGATCCATGTGCTGCTGAGAAAAAAGTGTCTTTACTTGTTGATGAATGAAATATCCTGTATATGTCTGTTAATTCTGAATTATTGATTATATTATTGAGTTCTGTGGCTTCTTTGTTTAGTTTTTGTTTGGAAGATCTGTCCAGTGGTGAGAGAGGTGTGTTACATTCACCCAGTATTATTGTGTTGTGGTCTATTTGATTCTCAAAATTGAGAAGGTTTTGTTTGATATACGTGGATGCTTCATTGTTCGCAGCATAGATATTTATGATTGTTGTATCTTCTTGATGTATGGTTCCTTTAAGCAGTATGAAATATCCTTCTTTATCTCTTCTAAGTATCTTTGGTTTGAAGTCTACTTTATCTGATATGAGGATGGAGACCCCTGCTTGTTTACATGGTCCATTTGAGTGGTATGTTTTTCCCCATCCTTTCACCTTCAGTCTGTGGACGTCTTTTTCTATGAGATCAGTCTCTTGAAGATAGCATGTTATTGGGTCATTTTTTTTTTAATCCAGTCTGCCAGTCTGTCTTTTAATTGATGAGTTTAGGCCAGTAACATTCAGGGTTATTATTGAAATATGGTTTGTATTCCCATTCATTTTTGGTTTTTAACTTGACTTGCTTTCCTTTAGTTTAGTCCTTTCCTTTGCCAATTTTCACTGTTGTTTTTCATTTCCTCCTCATGAAATATTTTGCCAAGAATGTTCTCTAGTGCAGGCTTTCTCATTGTAAATTCTTTTAACTTTTGTTTATCATGGAAGGTTTTTATTTTATCATCAAATCTGAAGCTTAATTTTGCTGAGTATAAGATTCTTGAGTGGCATCCATTTTCTTTTAGAGCTTGGTACATATTGTTTCAGGATCTCCTACCTTTGAGGGTCTGGGTTGGGGAATCTGCTGAAATCTGAATTGGTTTTTCCCCTGTATGTAATCTGTGCCTTCTCTCTTACAGCTTTTAAAATTCTATTCTTATTGCGTATGGTTGGCATTTTCATTGTAATGTGCCTTGATGTGGATCTGTTGTAGTTTTGTACATTTGATGTCATATAAGCCTCTTGTATTTGATTTTCCAATTCATTCTTCATGTTTGGGAAGTTTTATGATATTATTTTATTAAAGAGATTATGCATTCCTTTGGTTTGTATCTCTGTACCTTCCTCTATCCTGATATTTCTATAAGGAATGACATTGGGATTTTAATTGAAATTGCATTGAATCTGTATAGTGCTTTGAATAGTATGGCCATTTTGACAATATTAAATCTGCCTTTCCAAGAGCATGGGAGATCTTTCCCCTAGGTACATGTATGATTGCTTGAATGATGTGACACTACTTCATGTACAACCAGAGAAGTGAAAAATTCTTCTCCATTTGTGTACAATGAATCAAAAAGCTTTCTGCTGTTGTGTATAACAGATTAGAATTAGAAAAATTATTTCTAAATACTTGTTGGTGGTATTTGGTATTTGTATTTAAAATAAATACAGTTTATTTTTTCCATGTTGATTGGTCTTTTAGCTAGCAATATTATTGAATCTTTATTTTTTTTAAAGATAGACTTTTTGTTAGAGCAGCTTTAGATTAATGAAAAAATTGAGCATACAGTACAGATTTCCATACCCTCTCTGTCCATACAAATGCACAGCCTCTCCCATTATCAACATCCCTTACCAAAATGGGTTCCTTTGTTATAATTAATGAATCTAAATGGACACATCATCTCCTTCTGTTTGCAATAAGGCTCACTTTTGGTGGTATACATTCTGAGTTAGGACAAGTGTATAAAGACTTGTATCCCTCATTATACTATCATATAGAGTAGTTTTAGTGCTTTAAAAATTCTGTGTGTTCTATCTATTCATACTTCCCTTCCCCTGTCTTTGGAAATTACTCATTTTTTATCTCCTTAGTCTTGCCTTTTCCAGAATATCTTGGTAGCAGTCATACCATATGTGGCCTTTTTAGAATGGCTTCTTTCACTTAGTAAGGTACAGTTATGTTTCCTCCGTGTCTTTCATGACTTAATAGCTCATTTCATCTTAGTGCTAATAATATTACATTGTCTGGATGTACCAGTTGGTTTATCCATCACCTACTGAAAGACATCTTAATTGTTTTCAAATTTTGGCAGTTTTGAATAAAGCTTCTATAAATATCATTTGCAGGTTTTTGTGTGGACATATTGTTGAACATTTTTTATTAGTTTGAATAATTTGACAGTCCTCTTATACTTTCTATGTAGATATTACATTGATTACAAATTTTAGCAATTTTGTTCTTCCTCTTAAATGCTTCCACTTCTTATTTCTTCTTCTCTATAAACTATCTTGGCTGGACTCTGAACAATGTACCATACAAGTAGTGTTTGTGGGCATTCTTTCCTTGTTCCTGACTTTGCTTGGAAGTATCTTACTAAAGGAGAAAATATTTGATACTTGCTTTAAGTTTTTGGTGTTAAGCTTTAATTACGTATTGAATGATATTGCATTTAAGATGCTTGTGTCTAGAGTTAGTTTACTGAGTTTTGTTAAGTATCAAAAAATCATATGGAATATCATCAAAAAAATTTTCTGCCCTAAATAGAATTAATGTCTTTTCCTTCTTTAACCTGTCAAAGGTTATACTGATGAATTTTCTACATTAAACTACCCTTGTATTACTGAATAAATCTCAATGGATTGCTTTATATTTAATTTTTATATAATATTGTCTAGTGGGCTAGTTTTTAATTGTAATTTAATGACTTACCATAATTATGATTGCCTAGAAATTTTTTTTCCTATTTTATTTTTTTGATTTTTAGTATATGTAGTCAATCTTTAATTGAGTTGAGTCGTCTCTGTGTCAGTCAACTTTTCATCTTTGTGACAAAATACCTGGGAAAAACATCTTAAAAGTGGAAAGATTTATTTTGGGTCACAGTTTCTGAGCTTTCAGTCCGTCGTCAGCTAGTTTCATTACTTTGGGCCTGAGGATGAAACAGAACATCATGGCATAAGGGGATGGCAGAGGAAAACTGCTCTCCTCATAGCAGCTGGGAAGCAGAGAAAGAGGAAGAAGCTGAGGACAAGATACAGTCCCTAAGTGCATAACCCTAAGATTCACTCCCTCCAACTGGGTTCTACCTTCTAAAGTTTCAGCCTTCACCCAGTAGTCCATTCAACTATTATCCTTCAATGAATGAATCCATAAATGAGGTTAGAGCCCTGATGGTTTAATCACCTTCCCGCAAGGCCAGCCTCTGAAATGCTACTGCACTGAGGATCAAGTCTTCAAAACATAAGCTTTTGGGTGACATTTAAGATCCAAACTATAACAAACAAAACTATTTTTATATTTTTCATAATTGTTTAAAAGAGGGATGATCTTTCTATTGCCAGTTTGTTAGAATTCATCTATAAAACCATCTTTGTAGACATTGTGGTTGTGATATTTTGTTTTTTTCCCCTGTCAATCGTTTTAATTATTTTAGTTTTATTCACTTAATTATTTCTGATATTTTTAATATTGTATTTTTAAGAAGATTGCCCATTTCATTTATGTTCAAAAATTTATTGACATTAAGTTGTGATTTCTTTGTTTAATAGTGCAGATTTAAAATCAAATGTAAAATTTCCATTTGAATCTCCCATTTCCAACTTACCTATTTTATTTTTCTTCCTGGCATTTTTCACCTTTAAAAACATTTTGTTTATTGTCTGTCCCTCTCCAAGAAATTTAGGCCTTTTAGTTTTTCCAGGCAGTATCTCCAGCACTGAGACATTATCACATGGAGTAGATGCTCCATAAATATTTGTTGAATGAAGAAATAGAATAAATTATAAAAATAAATTGCTAAAACCTAACATTGATATATGAGCTTGTTTTGTTATTTCTTGATAAATTTGCTGGTGGCTTGTATCCTTTATTAGTATTTGCTCAGGGTCAGCCTTTGGCCTTGTGGATCTTCTCTCTCTCTCTCTCTCTCTCTCTCTCTCTCTCTGTGTGTGTGTATGTGTGTGTGCACTTATGCTTTCTATTTTAATTAATTAAATACTGGAGATTGAATCCTGGGGTGCTTAACCACTGAACAACATTCCCATCCCTTTTTATTTTCTAAGTTGCTTAGGGTCTTTCTAAATTGCTAACGCTGGTTTTGAACTTGGAATCCTCCTGCCGTTTCCTATGGAGTCACTAGGTTTACAGGGGTGCTCCACTGTGCAGAGCCCTTGGTTATTTGGCTCTCTAGTTTATCCTGAAATGTCTTCATTTTATGTTCACTCTAGAGTAATATTTTAAATGGGCTTAGAATTCTATACTGATAGTAATTTTCTTGCTTTTCTTATTTCATTGGCTTTTATTCTTGATTATCTGATAATTGTTTCTTTTTAAGTATATTTTTTGTTTGTTTTTGATATTTTCTTTGCTGTTCTTAAGTTTCACAATATTATGTCTAGGAGTTAATTTTTTTCTTTATCTTTGTCGGTATCAGAAAACATGAGTTTTTAATCATTGTCTAAATTAAAATTTATAGATATTTTAATTTCATTTTGAACATTTAATTGGGTACTCAGTATTTTCCATGGACTATTGCAGAGTTGGGGGGATGAAATAACAATCCTTCCCTTAGGTATCTTACCATTTGGGAGGTGTATGGGGAAAATGACTACAACTATGTGGCACATGGTGCAAGAAGTGGGTACAGAGCACAAAGAAGAGATTTACACTCAGCTGGGAGGTGGAAAATGTTTCCTGAGGCAGCTGCTGAAGGATCAGCAATGTGCAGCCAGCTAAAAATTAATCTGGATGCAGAATGTAGGATGGAGTATAGGCCTTGGAGACTGGAGGTGGGGATAGGATTGGTTAGGATGCCCTCGTATTTTTGTGGGAAGAGATGATCACTTGGAATAAAGATGTGCCAGTGACAGTGGAGAGTAAGGGTACTTCAGTGATACACACACACACACACACACACATATAATTTTGTTGTTATTCTAACTTATACATGACAGTAGAATGCATTTTGACACATTGTACACAAATGGAGTACAACTTCTCATTCCTCTGGTTGTACATTATGCAGAGTCACTCCAGTTGTGTAATCAAACATATATATAGGGTAATGTCTGTCTCATTCTACTGTCCTTCCTATCCCCGTAGCCCCACCCCATCCCTAACTCCCCTCTGCACAATCCAAAGTTCCTTCATGCTTCCCTACCCCCCCCTCCCCCATGAATCAGCATCCTCTTATCAGAGAAAACATTTGGCTTTTAGTTTTTTGGGATTGGCTTACTTCACTTAGCATGATATTCTCTAGTTCCATTGATTCACTCATTGTGCATATATACCACATTTTCTTTATCCATTCATCTGTTGAAGGGCATCTAGGTTGAATCCATAGTTTAGTTTTTGTTAATTGAGCTGCTACAAACATCGATGTGGCTGTATCACTGTAGTATTCTGATTTTAAATCCTTTGGGTAAAAACTGAGGAGTGGGATAGCTGGGTCAAATTGTGATTCCATTCCAAGGTTTCTGAGGAACCTCCATACTGTTTTCCATAATGGTTGCACCAATTTGTAGTTCCACCAGCAATGTATGAGTCTACCCTTTCCCCCACATCCTCCCAACACTCATTATTTCTTGTATTCTTGATAACTGCCATTCTGATTGGAGTGAGATGAAATCTTAGAGTAGTTTTGATTTGCATTTCTTTAATTGCTAGAGATGATGAACATTTTTTCAAATGTTTGTTGATTGATTGTATTTCTTCTTCTGTGAAGTGTCTGCTCAGTTCCTTAGCCCATGTATTGATTGGCTGGGTGAGCTGATAGCAAGATGCTCTCCTACCCTCTTCCAGTCTTCCTACCCATTATAGCTGGCCCCTTCTGTCCCTGCGTACTTCAGGACTGACTGAGCTGCAAAGAGTCCAGTTTTCTCCAGTTTCTCCAACCTGTGCTCCCTCCGGTTGTGCACTAGTCTCTGGCTTTCCACAGGTTTGACTGGCCCAGACTGCAAACCCAGCTGCAATCTGACAAAACTGGGCTTTAGCTTCCCCAAGCTTTGTCTTGCTGTAGTTCCAAGATCTCAGTGCCCTTTCAACTTGCAGAGAGACCACTACGGATGTACTCATACAAAGGATTCGCCCTCACAGAGGCAGCCAGATGGTGGTCACTAGCACACCTAGTAGAAAGACCTCAGGTGCAACCAGACCCGCATACCCTGACAATATATCTCCAGGCCCTGGCTGGTATCTTCAAACTGAGGCGATTGTGCCCTGAGATGGTGGTGGTGGTGGTAGCAAACCTGCAGGCCTTGGCTGGTGTCCCAGGATGATGGTGGCCGTGTATAACCAAACCTGTGGGTACTGTGATGATGAATTTTCAGGCAGCAGTGTGCAGCAAGCAGCAAGGGATCTGCTGGAAGTCTGTAGATGATTGGCAGGTGGACCTCAAGGCAGCAGGTGATGAGTAAGTGAAAGGCAAGGGACGGGCAAATGGCAGACAATAGGCTGCAGTCAATGAGCTATCTGCTCAAAAGGTGGGCAGTATGCTGGCAGATGGCAGCGATCACAGAGGATGAATGGGGTGTAAATAGCAGGGGATTGGAGGGCTGCCTTGCAAAGAAACTATTTCCTCTGCTTAAATCCCAAGTCACTAAGTGACAAGGATTGCAGCCTCCCTCTAGTTCACCATCTTGGATACAACTTCTGTGATATTTGAGAGGAAGGATCTACAAGACTGGATGATGTCTGTCGTTTGGGATCCAGATTACTAGAAGACTGAGCTGGGCGCGGTGGCTCAAGCCTGTAATCCCAGCACTTAGGGAGGCTGAGACAGGAGAATCGCGAGTTCAAAGGCAGCCTCAGCAATGGCGAGGCACTAAGTAACTAAGTCAGTGAGACCCTATCTTTACATAAAACACAAAATAGGGCTGGGGATGTGGCTCAGTGGTTGAGTGCCCCTGAGTTCAATCCCCAGTACCAAAAAACCCCCCAAAAACCCAAAAAACAGATTACTAGAAGACTGTAATTTAGGCGTTAGGGACCAGTGATTTAAAAAGTTGTGTAAACTATTTCTAAAATAAATGGAGGAAGGCAGACTATACAAATATTTTTTCCCGAAAATGTACAACTTTTACATTTAAATAGGGTTCTGAAGTCTACATACAAGCATGCTGGACAATTCCATTCTTCTTCCCTCCCTGTTGTTCTTTTTTAGTTTAAGCCATGGTAAGAGTTCTGATTTCTACAGAATTTCTAAAATTAAAATAATAAAATAATTTCTCACTGTAGCAAATCCACAGCATGCACATTTCAGATTAATTCTGTAAAAAACTCACCAGTAAAATAATGCATAATTAAAGTAAATATTTTACAAACTTTTTCACAAAGAAGTACACAATAAGATTTTTAAAATCTGTTGTCATTCATTGATTTTTTTGCGCAAAACAATAAATGTCACTGGATTTTCTTAAAAAACTTAAAAGATACCAGTAAAACTACCCTTTTCTGCTTTTAAAAAGTTTTTATAGTTTTTTTTGCTTATTTTTTGTATTTTTTAAATCTTTTTCTGCTTAGAATTGGATTTCTGTTTTACAAACAGCCCAGTTAAAAAAAATTAAGAGTTCTGATAATTCTGGGGGAAAAACAACTCCAAAGTGGTAAAAGATTACAAATATCTACTTTACAATGTGGTTTTTCACCAAAATAATTTTATGCAAGTTTATAATCATCATCTATGCTCTTCAAAAGGCCTTGATTTTCTCTTTTTGATTAGGAAAAAATAGTACTGCAATATTTTTAGTCAATTTTACATTGTACACATTAGATACAAATGGTTTGATGTATCCGATTTTTTAACCTAGGCGCTATGAAAGTTGACCCCTCCCTCTTCAATTGGTGACACAGAGAACAAAATTATCCATTTACAAATTATTTGCCTGTTTTCACATTCCCACCACACAACTTTTTAAAAATATAATTTTTTAAATACCAGGGATTGAACTCAGGGGCACTCAATCACTGAACCACACCCTCAGCCCTATTTTGTATTTTATTTGGAGACAGGGTCTCACTGAATTGCTTAGCATCTTGCTGTTGCTGAGGCTGGCTTTGAACTCACGATCCTCCTGCCTCAGCCTTCCAAGCTGCTGGGATTATAGGCATGTGCCACCATGTCCAGCTAATATGGTATAATCTTTAAGAAGTCATTGCATTCTTTCTACACAGATTTACAATTATTGTACTGCATATGTACAAACAATGTCTACAAAACCTTCCCAAAAACTTGTTTGGTACTAGTCCATGGCCTGTATAGGGCCTCACTTTATATGTCATAAGGAAAGTTATTTCCTGGCAGACTATAGCTTAGAAAATATAGGGGATATTAAGAAAAGATAAATTCATTTACATTTAAAGTTACTGTAGTAAAATCTAATGTATATTAATTTGACTTTAGTTTCCTAACCTCTGAATAGATAAGTATTATCTAATCATAAGTATTATCTAATAAAATCAGTAAAAAAACCTTCTCTGGGATTATAAAGGTATGACATTGTAATGCTAGACTACTTATATGACTTTCAGAAGTTATTTCTTTGGCCTTATAATTGAACATGATTTACTGTCTATATAACAGATTTGCTTGTATTAATGAAAAATTCTTGCTGCACATATGTAAACCAATTCAGAAAAATAAAATTTACATGCATTGAAGTAAACAACAACACCAACACATACAGGAGTGGCCTCTTTGATGCCCATGGAGAATCAGAATTCTGGTGGACTTTCTTGTCAACTTCCCATCTTTTCTTCCCCATTGATCACAATTTGCCTCTTAGTTCAAAATTCATCCCATGCATCTGGGTTGTCTTGTCTGCTCCCACTGGATGGTCTCTGGGGAAGTCGTATTCCTCACCCTGTGGCATGACATCTGTTGAACCTAGAAATAGTGGGAGGAGCTGCTGTGACCTTGAGGAAGGCCATGCGGGAGCTTGTGTGCTCCATGGTGTTAGCAGATGAGGGCATGGGCTGGTGTGGGCTCTCCTTGATCAAGCATCTAAGGCTCAGGAGATGGTAGGATAGACCAGATCTGGGAAGGGGTATAAACTGAAGCCAATGGAATAACCATGAGGAGATTGAACTATTAAGGGTCTTATGAAGTAAAACAACTCATTCTTAATAGAAAACTTTTAAAAACCCATTTATTTATCTCTATATAGATATCTGTATCTATATCATCAGATTTTCAAGGACTTTAATAGTCTTATCAACAGGGTATGGGCTGTGCTTGATCTATGGATTTTTGCCATTATACCAATAACGCCTTTTGCTGGCAGTTTTGAAAGCTTTTGCCATAAATTTTCTAAGGGATTGCGACAGTTTATCAGACATTTATTTTGTCATGGTTTTGGATTGATCAGGCAATTGCTCATGTTGAAATTTGTAGGTTATGATTTGATAAATTAGATGACTGCTGCTACATTGGGAGCAGCTGGTATGTGCCCTTTTTTTCTGAAAATTCACTGGAAAACTCTGAATAATAATATTGCATATAAAAGAGACAAGGATGGATAAAGGTAGAAGGGAATAAATTTTCTCTGTAAGAGGCAAAGAGCCATGAATCTCTTATTAAATTTTACAGGCAGGGAGCCTGCAACTCTGAGCATGACTTCGTATTGTAAGGAAAATTTAGACCTGTTATGGAATTATTGTTCCAAAGTAACCAAACAGAGTTTGAAATGTTTTACACCTTGGCCACATTTGGGGAGAGGGAACAGGATCAAGGAAAAACTACAAAACCATTACTGAAGTTTCTCAGCATAGTTATAAAGCAATGGAAACCACATTTGGCTGAGCTGAGAAGAAATTATTTATTCAAAGGACATTGGGCTAGAGATTCAGTCTTGGGATTGTGAAGCTGGAAACAACAGTCTAAATCATGCTGCAGAACCAGCTCAGTGGGGACATTGCTGTCACCACTGCTAAGAACTATAGCTTGCACTGTTGACATCACTAGCAATGGACTCCAGAAGCTGCCAACAGCTCTGGTGTCCCTGCTACCTAAGCACTTGATTTTTGTGACAGCCACTTCCATTACCATAGATAATTTATTCCTTCAGTACCTCATCAGACAAGGGGAGCAGGACTGCCTTGGCCAGCAAGGGACTGTCATGGGATTTGGTAGGTTTAGGGTACTTACGACATTCAAATCCATCCATTTCCCCCCATTCTGTATCTCAGTTTTGTTCTCGCCTGATCAATGCTTTTACTTTCACATAAGTGATCTCAGTGGGCTGTGAATTCAACTGACATTATAATTTAGAAACCTGCAGGATCAAAGTTTGAGTTTGATTTTCAGTTATCTCAGCCCTGCGGCTGGAAGCGATAAGAGATTCTTTTAGCAGTCAGAGAAACATGGGATTTCACTTCATGCCTCGAGCGAAGAATTTGTGATTTCAGCTTGTCATTCTTTTCCTTTAGGCAGTGTAGCACTGTTAGGAACAACCTCCATGCTCTACAGTCTTTCAATTCCTCATGCCTTTCACATACATCTGAGCTGGTGGGCTGCGTCCTTGTTAGCCTTGCCTTCATTGAGGACTTCTTTAAGGTGATAATTCATGCTATGGACTTACAGATTCCCTCCCATCCTTTAGTTTGGATTTTCATTATTTTTATCCAATTCTATTTTTCAAAAGGTCCCATTGCCTGCAGCTTCAACTGGTACCAACTTATATATTAGTCAGTATTCTTAGTTAAAGCAACTCTGTGTGATGTCAGCAAAAACTGAGTTCATAGCCAGGGCACTTATTTGCACAGAATTTCCAGGGCTGTGGAGCTAGAACAATACCCAACTCATGTCCTATAAGGTAGCATCCCTAGTGCTGAGCCTTGAGCTGTACTTTGTGTTGTTGACAGCAGTAGTAATGGACCCTGGAGTGGGGCCACTAGCACTGCTGTCATTGTAATCCCAGAAATGTTAACATGTTCCCAGCTGCTGTCATTGCCAGAGTAGATTGCTCATATTCTGCTCTTCTTTGCATCACTTGCTTAGAATTCAAGATTCAGGATGCATATAATTGATGGAGCCAAGGTCATGGGCCCATGCTCCAGTTGGAGAGACCCTAATGAGATGAGTATCTGGTATTTTCTGTTTTATAATGTGTGACACACTCTGCCACCTACCTCATACCTTACCTCATAAGGTGAAGAATTCTCAGAAAGTAGGTTGTGACAAATAGTATAGTTGGCTCACTCAACACCCGTTCCAACTCTCTTTTAAATTGGTCTTCACCCAGGAAGTGATGAATTATACTCCCAGGCTCTGTTGCTACTGTAGAGCTGTACAAACTTGATATCTGTATCTGAGTCATCTGAGGTGGAGCCTGCATGCAATGAGACTGGATCTTCTGTGAGCATGGCTGTAAAATTACTTCCAGAGTGACTCTGGAGGATTTCTGGGACTTGGAATCAAGTGTACCTGTATCTCATAAATTTGTATAATTGTTATGTGTCAATTTGAAAACAGGGAAACTGGAAGTGGCAGGTAAGGGAGGGAGAGAGCTTCTCATACTTTATATCCAATTTTTCTGTTAACCTAAAATTGCTCAAGTGAAAAACTGAAATAAAAGGAGTTGATGCATTTCAAAAGTTAGAAAAGATCATTAAAGTTAATGACTGACATTTCATTAGATTTGTTAAACAAACAGAAACAGAACCAAATGTACTACCTGGTGAGTAGGGTTGTCAGTGGAGTCTCTCAGAACAGATCCCACAATGTGCTGTGCCTTTTTTCTTACTGTGTAGTTCTTGACTCATTGATCCTATCGGTTCAACCTCAAGTCTTGTTCTTTGGCTCTCAGGGATTCTGTGAGCTAGCTAATATGTTTCTAGAAATCCTTTTCTGCTACAACTAGCTCAATTCAATTCTGTTGTTTGCCGGTAAAAGTTGTAATAGAGAATTTCAGATGGTATCTCAAAAGAATCACAAATACTCCCTTTGATACAATATACACGTAAAAATTGGAGGTGTTGATCTTTACTCAGAATTTGTAAGAAAAAAATATGATTAATATACCTAGAAGAATGGTGGTGGTAACAGCAAAATATTCTACCAGACTAGATAACTTGTGAATTTCAAGTGTCAAATGCTCTTACCAAAATGGGTGTGCGTAAACATGGGATGCCCTGTGGATGCTGCAGCTTTGTAATAATATCAGTAACTAGCATTCAACAAGTGGTCACCAGACAGTGCTACATGGATTCTTTTGTGTAATCCTCAGAAAGAACAAAGTGTTACCCTTTACTAGTGGCATCTCTATTTTACAGATGAGGAAGATTAAAGTTTAGAACAGTTAAAATACTTTCCTGAGGGCATTCAACTAGGCAGGCAGGAGAGGGATTTGGACTTAAATTTGTCTGACTCTAGATTCCTTGTTCTGCCATTAAGCAACACTGGCTCGAATTGAGTATAGATTTAACTGTTCTCAGGATTGCATAGAATTTGATGATGAAGTTAAGATGGAAGGTACTTATTTGACAGAGAAACAACAGGAGTGCTCCACTAAAGAGTCTCCTGGGTTGTTATGGTTTGTATCTTAAATGTCTTTCAAAGGCCACAGTGCTAAGGGCTTGGTCACCAGCTGGTGGTGCTATTGGAGATGGTGGGAGTGGTGGAAATTTTAGGAGGTGGGGCTTAGTTAGAGAAGGTAGGTCATTGGGGATTTGCCCTGAAAGGGGATATTGGAACCCTGGCTCCTTCCTCTCTCTTTCTTTGCTTCCTGCCTGTCATGAGGTAAACCTTCCTCTGCCACAATGTGCTGCCTCACCGCAGGCCCAAAGGAACTGGGCCAAGCAACTATGGACTGAGACCTCTCACACTGTGAACTACAACAAACCTTTCCTCCTTTAATATGATCTTTCCCAAGTATTTTGTCACAGCAATGGAAAGCTGCCTAACATATGGGTGGATCTCTCCTGTGTAGGAGTTAGGTAAATCTTTTTGGGCCAGAAAGCCTTGGAAAGCCTTGCTATTCCAAAGATGGTCCATAAACCAGCCGTGTTGGCATCACCTGGAAAACTGTTTGAAATGGCTCCATTTATGAAAGAATGAAATAGGAATAGCAAATTAATGTTGTATAAAAGAAGCTTTTTTGTGTTCTCATGGAAATATTCATATGTCTAGGCAAGAGTGCCCTGTTGACCAAATGTACAATTTATTTTTTAAATATATTTTCCTCCTTTAATCTCCTTAAAATTACAGCACAAAGTGTCACATTTATATACTATTTAAATGAAAGACAATGAAATCATGGCAGGACCTAGTTGTAAGCTCAGATCTCCTCATTGTTTATCCCTGTAGAATTTCCTATATTCTTTCAAGTTTTGCTATTCCAAGTAGAATTACACAGTCTGTAAGTAACACGATACTCATGAGATCATTCACATCATAGGAACCATGAACTTGTACCAATGTCTTACCTTCTTTGTGTCATCCTTGTCAGGACTCTGAGTGTGGACTTCCTTTATAAAGATCACTTAAATTTGGGGGCAGTTCCAAGATGGCGGCCTAGACAGACGCTGTGGTCAGTCTCTCCAAAGCCAGAGATTGAAGTTGTGGAAATACCATCTCCCAGCCAGCTTCTGGACATCATCCTATAGCTACCCCCATAGGAATTTCACTTGCGCGTGTAAGCAGGGCCACCAGGCAGCAGCCATTGCCACAAGCAGCATGACTTCAGCAGCAAGTGGCGACGGAGAGCAGCTGCAGCGGCTCAGAGCCCCAGCCCAGGGCTCGCCCCGGGCGGGGCCTGCTTCTACATGGGGTACCTGGCCCCAGTGCCCAACCACGCAGGGCCCCTAGCAGTTGCTCCCGTGGACACACGGCCCCAGCCGCTAGCCACTGGGGAGCCCAAATTCAGGGTAAGAATCGCTCCAGAGACACCAGTGGAGACAGCCCCACCCAAGGGTGGCTTGGGCCCACCGCAGTTCCACTCCAGAGCTCCTGTGCACAGGCAGGAGCCACAGAGGGCCCAGATCCACCCGCAGGAACCTCCACAGGTGTCCAGCAAGAGGGAGACCAGGAACTGCCACCTCGAGCCACTGAGGAGCCCAAACTCAGGGTAAGAGTACCCCCAGACACCCTAGCGCGAGGTAGCCCAGCCCAAGGGCAGCCTGGGCCTGCCCCAGTTCTGCTCCAGAGTTCCTGGGGACCGGCAGGAGCTGCAGAGGGCCCTGATCCGCCCTCAGGAACCTCCACGGTTGTCCAGCCAAAGGGAGACCAGAGACTGCTACTTCTAGCCACTGGGGAGCCCAAATTCAGGGAAAGAGTCATTCCAGAGACACCAGCAGAGGCAGCCCCACCCAAGGGCGTCCTGGGCCCGCCTCAGCTCTGCTCCAGAGTTCCTGGGGACCGCCAAGAGCTGCAGAGGGCTGATCTGCCCTCAGGAACCTCCACGGGTGTCCACCTAAAGGAAGACCAGGGACTGCTACCTCTAGCCACAGGGGAGCCAAAACTCAGGATAAGAGTCCCCACAGAGACCCTAGCGCGAGACAGTCCCGCCAAAGGGCAGCCTGGGCCTGCCCCAGTTCCGCTCCAGAATTCCTGTGGACTGGCAGGAGCCCCAAAGGACCCTGACCTGCCCTCAGGAACCTCCACAGTTGTCCAGCCAAAGGGAGACCAGGGTCAGCAACCTCTAGCCACTGGGGAGCCCAAATTCAGGGCAAGAGTTGCGCCAGAGACACCAGTGCGAGGCATCCCCATCCAAGGGCAGCCTGGGTCTGCCCCAGTTCCACTCCAGAGTTCCCGGGGTCCAGCAGGAGCTGCAGAGGGCCCAGATACACCCTCAGGAAACTCCACGGGTGTCCAACTAAGGGTTGACCAGAGTCTGATTGCTACCAGCCACAGAGGAAAGTGCACTCAGGGAAAGAGTGGCCTCCAGAGACCTCAGCGTGAAGAGGCCCCACCCTAGTGCGCTCTGGGCCTGCCTCAGTTCCACTCCAGAGTTCCAGTGGGAATGCCAGGGTGCCCAGTTGAAGGCAGACCAGAGCCTGCTAGCCTCTAACCCCAGGGGAGCTCATACTTACGGTAAGGGTCGTGCACAAACTCTCCAGCTTGTGACTTTGCCTAAGTGAGACCTGAGCCTGCCTCTACTTCTGCTCCAGAGTTCCTGTTCACCAGCAGGAGTGCAAGAGAGGGCCAAAACAGCCCTCAGAGGCCACCTCAGGAGCCCAGCCAAAGCCACTCCCACTGCCCTCTAGAGGTACATCCACTACTCCCGCCACCAACTTTAGTGGCAGTAGTGCCCATCTGGGGACACTGGGAGAACAGAAGTAGCTCCAAGGTGAGACATAGATAATCTGGAGTGTCAATACAAGATTATAGGATAGAAGCCGCATTACCTCAGATTGGTATTTCAGAAAGGAAGATACACAATCAACATGAAAAAACAAATAACAAATAAATCTGGATACGACTGTAACAGAATCCATTGACAACACAGTTGATGAAATGTCAGAGAAAGAATTCCGAATGTACATAATTAAAATGATCAGCGAACTAAAGAATGACATAAGTGAACAATTACAGGCAAAAATTGATCAATCCAACAAAAAAATAAGAGAGCAAATAAAGGCAACCATCGATCATTCGAA
>CM053401.1:53628282-53648210 GCA_028644305.1 Xerus rutilus | reverse complement strand
TTCTTTACCTGCAGTCTTTAAAACTTGTTATAACATTTGTGTTGGATTTGAATTTTAAAGTCCTAATAACTTTTCCTTGTACTAATTCCCTCACTGTCTTCACCTTTTACCAACCAGGCTAGCAAAGTTGGAGCACCAGTTTTAATGCTCCACTCACTTTCATCCTTAGATGTAGACATCAAGAGAATAAAGGAGAAGATGTGGTTTTAGAGTTAACCTGCTCTCCCCTGGTTTTCTGGTTGGGGTGTGAAACAGCCAGGTGAGTTGAAGGAAGTAATCTTCACGAAACACCAAGGTGGAAGGTGAACTGGTATGTCCTGGCATGGCTTGCTGACAGCTTTCTTCATGAAAAAAGGCAAATTTTTGACATGAAAACCAATAGTCCTAAGTTTAGAATCTGGACTCCAGCCATCAGACCTGTGAGCCAAGGTGGGTAGGCTGCTTGCTGGTCCTGTGGTATCCCACCTTCTCTGTTCTCTCAGCCCCTTGCCTTGACCAATGCTCCATAGAACTAGAGATAAATCACCTTTGGTCACTGCCTTCCAGCTCCTTCACAATTGTAGCTGGTATTCTGTTGGCTCTCATCTTAAGAAGCAGAAACAAAATGATGGAGTATGTCTATACATGTGTACATTGTTTCCAGAATGCATTCTTACTAATATAAATAACTTCCTGAACAAATCATTAACAATGATTCATATTCTTAATATTTTTGTAGCAGTCTTCAGTTGCAGGTGAAGCCACTATCAAATGTTTCATGTGTGTGAGAGGGAGACTTTTAAAGTGTGGGAATGTTTCCTTGAATCACTGCTCCCCAATATTTATGTCTCCAAGAATTTTACTGAGCATTTTCAGTATGCTAAATACTGATTTAAGTGGTTCACATACAACAATATTTTACACCAATCTAGGTAGGAACTATTATTATCATCTTTATTCTAGGAATAAGAAAACTAAGACATTGAGAGTCCTGTAGCTAGTTCTCCATGTGACCTGATGTCTCAGCTAGGAAGGGGCAGAGGTAGAGCTACAGCCTGCCCTAGAAGACTTGTAGGACGGAGATCATGACCTCCACAGCCTTGGTCCAGGTTCCTAGAGCCAGAGAATTCACTCCCCTCCCACAATACATAGGTGGGGGAGGGGCTTGTGAATTATCCAACACCTTGGAAAAACTTATAATGATAATACAACAACCCTAGTAAAATTCCATATTTTGGATTGATGCTTTTCTTGTAATTGAACCTCATGTTAGAAAATGAATTGACACTACCAAGCATAATTCGCTTAACACCAGAATCTAGGAATCTAGAGGTCAGACCTGGAATTCTCTCTTTGGTTCAAATTTCATGCTTACATAATTCACCAAATATATAGAATAAACTTCAAGAGTAATACATTCCATTATCTGCCTTTAACTGAAGTTCTTTAGCAATTCTGTTCTCCAACACTTTGGGGTGACTGAATCTCATGTCATGAAATGATAAGATTAAAAGTTCCTATTATATATAACATCTATGATATTATGGTGCCTTTTGGTGGATAGGAATGAGGGTTATGGGTGTGATATAACTCTGCAAAGAGTGTTAATAACTACGTAAAAGTGTGAAGAATACTTTTATTGACTTTGCTTGTACCTGTCCTTTATTATGCCAAGTGTGAATAATTATTTGATAAAAATTAGGCTACAGTTGAACAAGCAGAGTGAGGAGGCTGGCACAATGGTGAGAAGAAGGACTTTTTTCCAAAGACAAGAATTTGAGCTGATGGATGTATTGTTGAGGGGTAGTACTAGGAGAGGAGACTGGAAGGTGAAGGGAGAGGGAGAAAGGCAGAAGTCTTCCTCCTTAGAATTCATGACCAGCCTGATGTCTCAAGGCAGTGATAGGATGCCCTCTGGTCTATCCACTCAGGATAATCAGAGCTTTGATGAGGTGCTACAAGGAAAGCACCAGAAAGGGTGTCTGCCTCACAGAAGAGCTCACTGACTTGGAGACAGCAGTGCAGGTGCTGGGCTAGAGGGCTTTGGAGATGGCACAGAAGCAGTGGTATTGAATTGGAGCAGCCAGGCCAGATTCCTAGATTCTTGGCTTTGGTAAGAAGCCCAGTTCAAGAGCTTGAGGCATAGCTTGTGAAATCTGCCAAGACACGTTATATCTATCTGCTAGATGAAATTGGATGGATGAGTAATGACTCCGCCCAGTTGGCCAGGCTGAGGTTTACCTATTACCACTCTGGCCACCTCCCAATGGGGTTGATGCAGAATTAAAGAAACACATATTACCCCAATGACAATGAAGTGCCAACTCATCGTGCAGCATACTGGCCGTTTGAGTATCTTTGTTTTTCATGTGTTCTCTGTTTTTAGAATTAATGGGGTTCAAAGAGTATAAACAGAAGATATGATGTCAGACCTTTTAAAGTGTTGGTAATTTTTGGCATATACATATACAGTGGAGAAAGCAAATACTTAGTTGTACAACAAAGGATGAGAGTCTCTTTTAACATATTAGCAGTGTCCAGTGTTTTAAAATTTTAAAAGGAAATTAAATTCAGGAAAGGATAGGGAAAAGTTGATCAATGCATACTAAGTTATGGATAGGAGTAAGTAGTTCTGGTGTGCTATTGCATAGTAGGGTGACTATAGGTAATGATTATGTACAATACATTGTAAAAAGTTAGAAAAAAGGATTTTGAATATTTTTACCAAAAAGAAATGTTAAAATTTGAAGAGGCAGATACCATGACCCTGATTTAGACATTACACATGTATGCATGTATCAAAACATCACATGGTGCCCCATATAATTTTTGTTTTCATGTATTAGTTAAAAAATAAATTATACAAAAGGAATTTCAAAAACAATTATAGAAAACCATGGAGTTGCATTAGACAACCCCTCAGTTTCCTTCCATATATAAAGTTTTATGCTACTATTCCAGTGGCACAGGAGACTGAGGCAGGAGGATTCCAAGTTTGAGGTCAGCCTCAGCAATTTAGTAAGGCCCTAAGCAACTTGGTGAGACCCTGTCTCAAAATAAAAAAATAAAATAGGGCTGAGGATATGGCTCTGTGCTTAAGCACTCCTGGGTTCCATCTCTGGTACAAAATAAAAAGTTTTCTGGCACTTCAGACACTACAGTTTCTTTCTATATAGTCTGTTGACCACTTCTTTTTACCCTTAGTTATAAGCTTTTATGGTTGGCCTTTTGTGGTCTTTTTTAGTATTGATAGCTGAGATTGAATTTTTGGCTTCTGGCATTTGGCTCACATACTGATTTTTTTTTTCATTTTGTGAGGAGTGTGTTCTGGAAATAAAATAAGTCTCCCTTTTGTTTTCAGCATGATTGCATCTAATTATGTAATTAGGATAAATATATGCAATCAGAAGCAAGTAATAAATATTAGGTTCTAACTCTGTAAATTTTGTGTTTGATAGTAAATGCCTTTGAGGCAAACCTTTTTTTTTATTTATGTGGGCTAATACCTTGCACTGTGTTGTGCACATAGCAGAAATTCAGTAGTTATTTGTTGAATTAATGAAGTATTTTTAAGATGCTATGCAGACCTCACCTAAACTATGCAAATCCTTTCAGAGACTAGAAGTATTTTTAAAAGTTATTTGAAACCACATTATGTTGGACCATGTAACAGCTGGTTCATCAAGCTGTATGTTTGGCACAGTGGTGGCTATGAGTACATTAGTTGTCTTTGGAAGAAAAATGATTTTTATAGGTTGTAAGTTAGGTCAGTGAGTCATCATAGATTTACTGTGTTGAGGATGCTGTTCCCTTAGATTTGATCTGGTTTCTCTCTTGTACATTTGGAGCTTATTTAGGAGTGTGTCAGAACAAGCTGTCTCTGCAGCCTGAATTGTTAGCCTTCAGGGCAGGGACCACATTGTTATGTTATGTTCAGAGCAGGGCACAGCAGAGAGCTGCCTGGGTAATAAAGGATGTTGATGAGCTCAAGTGGGTGACCCAGCTCCTTCGTCTGGATGCCATGGGATGGAGAACACATGCCATCTTTCTCAGGTTTTTTTCCTTGACAGCCCCTATAAGGTATTCTTTGCTTTATTATGAAATCTTATTTTATTTTACTTTTAAAAACACATGACTATAACATAATTTATCTACTTCCATTTTTCAAGCATTCCAATGGAAACACTTAAAATATGCCTTGTCTCATTTGAGTTTTCATATTCAACACCCAGCAGAATTTTTGTCTTAGAGAAGTTTGATAATGCTTATTGAATCCTATTGAGTTTGTACCTTTGGTGGTAGATAATAAGGCAGTTGAGAGCAGATTATGATCTAGAATATATATTTCCTGTCTCCATTTAGAGGAACAGTGGATTCCAATGGCTTTGTGTGTGTGTGTGTGTGGTGCTGGGGATTGAACTCAGGGCCTTGTGCATGCTAGGCAAGAGTTCTGCCAACTGAGCTATATCCCCAGCCTCCAATGGCTATTTGACTCTTTCCCAGAATCCAGTTTGTTTTAGGGATGCCATAGAGCTCCAGCCATGGCACTGATTTAAAAAAAAAGAATTATAAAGGCAGTTAAGTTTGTAGTTAAGTTTGATGTCAGCTTGTGTTGGTAATGTTTGCAGCCTGGGGGATGCTCGGTTTTCTTTTACTTAGGGAAGTTTCTGCCATGAAAATGGTACACAGGAGCTACAGATTAGGGAGCAGATAGACTCATACTTCTTATTAAAAGTGGATTTCCCAATGATGGCATATTGAAGCCTTATAAAACACCCATTGTGGTGCTTTTACTGGACTTGTTTAAACCCTTACTGCTCAATGCCAATGTAATAGTAATAAGAAACTGCATTCTAACAGTAAAACTTCCATTTGAGAAGGATGGTAAATTTATTGGGAACTTTTCAGGGCTGAAGCATATTTGTAACTGTGAGATATGGCCTCAATTATTAATCATCATAAGAAACCAAGAAGAAGTGACTCTGATATACTAGATTAATGGCAGTTGATTTTACTACCCTAAACTGAAACGATCATCTACACAAAGAGATTTACAGTCTTTTCAGTGATTCATCCCTGGCTATGTAAGAGTCCCAGAACTGTGACTTTTAATTACCATTGATTTCATTTCACCTTCTGCTAAGGCTGCCATTTTGAAGTGTGGTGAAATGATTCAATTTATTTCATGTTTGACACTTGGAACTAAAGCTAACCCAGAGCTATGTTTAATTTCTTGGCATCTTTTTATAATTGTAGGAAATGGAGGAGAGAAGGCATTAATTTTTGAGCACTTGCTATGTTTTAGGAATGTTAGCCATGTGTAGGTATTAGTCCCCTTTTACAGGTGAGAAGTTCAAGACCTACAGCAGTTAAGTATTTCTCCCACAACTGCTTCACTTGAGAAGTCACCCAGGACACAAACCAGCCTGAACTACTTCAAGGTTCATACACTTCTGCTCCTTCCAAAGACATTTTCCCCTGGTTTTACACTTGTCTCCTCAGCAGAGTTTTCCTCATGTGGTACTTACCCTAGTCTTACAATTAGATGAAATTTCATTTTCTCCTGTTAGACAATGTTATTCTTCAAGAATAGACTTGTGCCTTTGTATTTCCAAAGCATATGGCCGAGTATCTCTTACACACAGTAGATGCTTTATAAATGTTTATAAAATAAAACTACTTCATAGTCTGACATTACTTCATGCTTGATATAGACCTAGGATCAGCTCTCTTCTTTCCTAAAATAAGGCTTGTTGTTGGTAGTTAAAATGTGAAATTTAAGTTGAAATTTTATAGTTTTCATTTCTATCAATGTTTTCTTAAAGAAAAAAAAAGCCCACTGAACCAGTAATCACAGTGACTGAGGAGGCTGAGACAGGAAAATTGCAAGTTCAAGCCAGTCTCAGCAAATTAGCGAGGCCTTCAATAACTTAGTGAGACCCTGTCTCAAAATAAAAAATAAAAAGGACTGAGGATGTAACTCAGTGGTAAAGTACTCCTGGGCTAAATTTCCAGTACCAAAAACAAACAAACAAATGAAAACAACAGAAAAATTGTAGCTTAGAAATAGTAATTTTTTTTTCTTAAAGAGTAGGGTGAAATATACAGAGGGTATGCAAATAAATAAACCAAGATCCTCATCCTTTGGGAGTTCTCAGCAAGTGACAGTAATGGGAGATATTCATAGTACTTGTAATATGTAGTAGATGTTTAAGAAAGGGTTCAAGAAGAATTGCAAAAGTTGGAAGAGAGTTGAATTTTAAATTGTGAGGATCAGGGAAGCATTCATGAAAGAGGGGACATTGGACCTGGAGCTTAGAAAGATGAGTATATGTTGACAAATTTCAAGGGAAGGAACTCCAGGCAGAGGAAAGAATTTGAGAATAGTCACGTAGGCAGAAATGTCAAAGATACGATAATCAATTTAATCTGATTGGAGTACAGGATGTGCTAAAGGTAGAAAGACGGGAAAAGAATACTTTGCAATAGAGCTTGGGGAGCCTAGAACAAGATGATATTTAAGTTCCTTTTCAACAATTTTATGATGCTATGATTCTCTGAATGTCATGATGAGGCATTCAGTTTTTATTTCCGTAAGCAATTGTGAATCTCAAAAATATTTTCAGTTGTGACATTTTATCTTCATTTGATATTTTTACAAGTGCCGTGGAGTGACACAATCAGAACTGTGCTTTGTAAACACAGATTTCAGAAGATTATTTTGGCAGCATGCTGTAACATTAAATAAAGTAGAAAGGGACAAAGTAAGAAGTTAGAAGGTTATTGCAATAGCATAGATAAGAAAATAGTATAGAGTAAAAAAATATAGGTTAGAAAATAGTATCATATAGATTAGAAAAAGTAGTATAGATTAGAAACTAAGGTGTGAGCTGTGATGGCATACATGGCAATAGAATTAGGAACAAATTTAAGACTAAGTTTAGAATTCTGTAAGGCTGGACAGTTGATTGTGTTGGGGGAAAGTTTGATAGGGAAAGTTCAAAGTTCATTTGAGTTTGGATGCTGGAGGATTACAAGGTTGATAACATAATAGAACCAGAGAAATCAGTTGGAGAAGGCTATTTGAAGAACAGGGGAAAGGTCAGTTCAGTTTTGGCTGTGTTGAGCTAATGACAAGAAATTTAAGGTATTTATTAATTTAGAAATTGGAAATGAAACATAAAACTGCTATTTTCATACTTGCAAAGCCTTGGTGAGAAAGTTTAGGAGAAGATACCAAAGCGAATGTTATGGTTTAGATGTGGTGTCCCCCAAAAGCTCATGTGTGAGACAATGCAAGAAGGTTTGGAGGAGAATGATTGAGTTATAGCCCTAACCTAATTAGTAAATTAATCTCTGATAGGGATTAATTAACTGAGTAGTAACTGAAGTGGTAGGGTGTGGCTGGAGGAGGTGGGAATTGGGCTGTGGCTTTGGGTATATATTTCTATCTGGCCAGTGGAGACTTCTCTCTCTCTCTGCTTTTGGATTATCATGTAAGCTGCTTCCCTCTGCCACATTCACCTGCCATGATGTTCAGCCTCATTTTGAGCCTGAGGAATGGAGCTAGCCTTCTGTGGACTGAGACCTCTGAAACTGTAAGCCCCCAAATAAACTTTTCCTCCTTTATAATTGTTCTGGTTGGGTCATTTTAGTCATAGCTGTGAAAAAGCTGACTAAAACAGGGAACATTATTTCATTTTGAATATATTTATTAATCACAGATCCTGAATGACTCTGTTTAATAAATAGATGAACTCTAATAATAATCAGACACATAGACACAGAAACATTCACATTCATACAAAGATAATCCATAACAGTTACCATCATAAATATAGAGTGGCCATTTCTGGTTACTAGCAAAACTAGTAAAGAACGAAACACTTTATGTGTGTGTGTTGCTGGGCATTAAATCTAAAGCCTTGTGCTTACTAGGCAAGTGCTCTGCTGCTGAGCCACATCCCCATCCCAGAATGAAATACTTTTAACTTGAGAATTGACTCTGATTAAAATGACCCTAAGAAGTTCCATTATAGTGCTTCTTAAGTCCAAAACTTAAGATGTGGACGGAACAGCATTTTTGCTATCTTGGGGAATTTTTATCAACTAGTGCTCAAAGTGGGCAGATTGATCTTCTTGAAGTAAAGTCTCATTTTATTGATTGATGTCCAGCAGCCCCAGAATTTGTTTAATTTAGGTGGGCAGTTTTTAAACCATTAACTCTAGCTATATTTGTCTTCCATTAATCAAACTGAAATTCAGTTTCTAAGATGTTTTACAAATTACCTACTTTGTTTCCCTTTCTCTCCTTCTTTTTCTTTAAAAAATAAAATAAAATCCAGGTGCAGTGGCGCATGTCTGTAATCCCAGCACTTTGGGAGGCTGAGATAGGGGAATCACGAGTTCAAAGCCAGCCTTAGTAACAGCGAGGCACTAAGCAACTCGGTGAGACCCTGTCTCTAAATAAAATACAAAATAGGGCTGGGGATTTGGCTCAGTGGTTGAGTGCCCCTGAGTGTGTGTGTGTGTGTGTGTGTGTGTGTGTGTGTATTTATTAAATACCTTCTTCGTGCCAGACATTATTCCTAATGCTAGCAATGAATTGATGGATAAACTCCTTTTTTTGGAATGTCTAAAAACAGGGATAATCTGTTAGGGTAGAATTCTAAGTTCTCTGATAGAGGAATTTAGAAAAGGAAAACAAATCAGACCAGAAAGAGCAGAGGTAAATTAGGAATGGTATCCTAAAGGTGGTGATGGCTGAGCAGAGCTTCGAAGATAAATGAGAAAGTAGACAAAAAAGAGGGTTTTTGGGTGGGTGGAAATTTCATTCAAGGTGGAGGTTTAGAGACACATTCAGAGATTTACAATTAAGTTGTGTAACTAGGAAGAGAGGCATATTTGGAGAATTCTAGGAGATGAGGTCAGAAAAGTGTCAAAAGATAGTTTATTATGAATTTGGAGTTTAAAACGAGGACTTCCTGCTACTCCCTGAAAGCTATGGAGAGTCATCTGGGGTTTTATGCGAGAGATGAATTTGTCTTAGGAAGTTGAATCTGGGTAGAAGGGTGTAAAATAATTTTGAGAAAGGTAAGACTGGAAGCAGGGAAATCTTAGATGCTACCACTGGAATCTGAGAGAGAAGTGGATGAAAGGCTCAAATAAGGTAGCTGGGAAATTTACAGAAAGGAATGGATTGAAAATCATTGAGAAGGTGACAAGTTTGGGATTCATCGCCTGACTTGATGAAATGAGGGACAGAGAAGGATAAACTCTCAAACATTTGGTTTGGATGTTTGGGTCTTCAGTTGGATCATTCACTGGGGATACATGGTGAGTTCTGCTGGGAAAAGATAGAAGCAAATGATTTTGGCATGTTGATGTTGAGATTTTCATTGATAATCTAAGTAGAAATGTTCATTAGGCAACCCAGCTGAGTGTTTTTAGCAAGGGATATAGATTAAGGAATTAGTGTTACCTCAGGGGTAAATAATGTAAAAGAGCAGAGAACTGAGGCTAGAATTCTTGGAATACATTTAGTTGGTAATTAGAGGAACATATGAAAAAGACAAATGGGAATAGTAAGAGGTCAGAGGAAAACTTGAGGAGAATGATATAATGGAGTAGTTTAGAGAAGGAGGAAATGTCAGAAGGGTCAAACCTGCAAAAAGGTATGCTAAGAACAGCAGAAGCTTTTAAAATATATTTGGCATAAAGACGTAATCACTGAGAACTTTTGCAGGCCTGAGTTTTTGACTAAATTGTGCACAGCTTATAAAGGGAATAGCTGAGTTAGGAACTAAAAATGAAATAGTAGGGTGAGAACAGATAAAAAATCTTGGGATCAAAACTAGGTTGGGGTTTGATATGAGCAGCAAGTGATCTGAGACAGGAGCAGACAGCTAACAAACTGGAGGCTCACGAAGATTGTATCAGAATATAATGTGATTTCACCTGTGTGGCTCTAGGTAGGATACATTGTGCAACTTCTGAAGCCCCACTTCTGAGACATGTTTTCTATTGACCAATCATTTCACATCCAGTGGGTAAATCAGAGATCCTGACCAGTTCCAAGCCGTAAGCCAATGAGAACTGCTCCAACCCAGTCAGGTTAAGTGTCTGTGGGAAGAACAGTTCTTCATCATCCCACACAGGCCCAGAAATCAATAAGTACTTGACAGCCTGTTAAGCATCCTTTTGATGATGGATCCAATGTCATTGTAGATACTTAAATGCCTCAGCAATGTTTGTCTTTCATGGAAGAAAAAAAAATGATTGTAAACTGGATGTCCTGAGAAGGCTGGAAGCATGTGCTTTGTTTTAGGTGGGCACCCTAAGAATAACATGCACCACATTTTGAGGGACACAAATCTGGCAGCATGGTGTGGTAGCCAAGGAAGATATTCCTGGAATCCTAATGTATTGAGGAAAGGATAGGAGATAAAGCTACTATGTGTAGGTGTCCAGCCAAACAGGCTAGTCTCTGACCAAAGACTTGCTACACTCAGAAAAAGCAGCTCTGGCACAAAGGCCAACAGGCTGACTCCATGTTTGGTTTACACTCAAGTCTGTTTCCTCCCCACCTGCTCCCTTTAATGACCCTTTTTACCTGGTAACTGATCCCCAGCTCTACTTATGGCTATGTCTATGGATCTCTGTCATCCAGGGATCCATGTTTTTCAGTGAATTACTGGTAGATGTGATTCCTTGAATCACATCCTATCTTAAAAAGTGTGTCAGTCAGGTTTGTGTTACTGTAATAAGTACATGATACAAATCTGCTTATAAAGAGAAAAGGTTTATTTGGACTCAGTTTGACAGTTTCTGTCAATGATCAGTTGGCCCCATTTTTGGGGGGGCTCTACTGAGGCAGCACATCATGGCAGGAAGTACATGGCAGAGTAAAGTGGCACACCTCATGGCTGGAATGTGAAAAAGAAGAAAGAGGAAGGGAATGAGTTCCACTGTCCTCTTCAAGGGCACACCCCCTGCAGCTAGAAGACCTTCCACAAGACTCTACCTATTAAAACTGTCACCACTTCCCAATAGCACCAAGCTAGGCCTTTGGGGCACATTTATTGTCCAAACTCTAGCACAAAGTATATGAATCTGGACAGAAGTATGCCTCACAAAGACAGACTTGTTAAATGGTTTTGCCCACTATGATTACCAGAATGTTTACTGTAAGAATTGTGAGGCTTCATTCAATTCACTTGTTTGTTAATAATGGTATAAGGAGGGCTGAGGATATAGCTCACTGGGTAGAGTGCTTGCCTTGCATGCAGAAGGTCCTAGGTTCAACCTACAGCACCACCACCAAAAAAAAAAAAAAAAAAAAAGTAGTATGAGGAGTTCTTTAATTTACAGTTATTAAGCAACAAAAGAACTGGAAAATGCCCAAATTCTTAGTTTAGAAAGAGAACTACTTGGGTTCATATAGTTTAATACCACAAAGTGTTAAACTGGACAGTGGCTTTTGATATACATTTCCAGTTTCTTGGTGAAAACCTTTAGAACAATTATTCTTAATTCTGGTCTGATTTGAATTTTCCCTTATTGGCCAAGTTTAGCTGACCATCCTTTGCTTCTTTTTTTTTTTTGCCACTATTTTCTGTCCAAGGACATAATTTCTTTGCTTAAAGGTAATTTGATATTTATCTTTGAGGCTATGAAAAAGGCTTCATTCATTTTTTCTGTAGGACATGGGAACCTGCTCTCTTCTTGCCCCTGCAGTGGGTGAGCACTGTTGCCTCTCCATGGTTCCATCCATCTCTGTCCTTGGGCTCCTTGCTCTCCTTTCCCAGGCAGCACTCTATCCTGACCTGCATTATCCTCATTGTGGTCCTGGTTAAGAGTTAAGGCTTTGGAATGAGACCAGGTAGAGTTCAGTACTAGCAATCTCTGTTTCTTGCTTTTGAGTCTTGAGCAAATCGCTTGACATTCATACACTTCAATTTTCTCATCTCTGAAATGGATCCTAATAACGCCCACCATGTAGGCTATGAGTATTCAGTGGGAGAATACAAGCAAACTGCTCAGCACAGCGCTGACACAGAGCACGTGCTTCATTGTGTTCACTGTTCGAGTCCTAAACAGAATCCATATTCTTATTTGTTCAGTAAAGACAAGATTCCATGATACTCCCTGTGTAACCCCACTGAGCCTCCTTTTCTCCTAGAGCAGTAGCTCAGGGAATTCCTTTACAAACATTCACGATCATGTGTCAGTTGTTGCTTCTTTGGTTGAGGATCCTACATTTCTCCTGCTTTGGCTTTTCCTGTAAGGTGTAATTATACATCTTTTACTTCATTCCTTTTATCTTTCCTTCTTCCCTTTATTTCCATTTCTTTCCTTCAAAAATTTAGGCAAGTGTATTTTCTGTTGCTACATAATAAATTATCACAAGCTCCTCATAAAACAATACACCTTCATTGTCTGTTGCCTTGACTCAGGAACTGTGTGTGGCTTAACTGGGTATTCTGTCTGGGGTCTTGTGAGGCTGCATCCATGGTGTTGATGTGGCTACATTCTCATTTGGAGGCTTGACTGGGGAAAAAATTGCTTCCAAGCTCATTCAGGTTGTTGGCAGAGTTCATTTTTTCAAGCATGTGTGACTGAAGGCCCAGGCTTCTTTTGGGCTGTTGGCCGGAGGGCCCCTGGTTCCTTGCCACAGGGCTTCCTTAACATGGCTTCTTGCTTAGTCAAGACAGGAAGGACTAGCTCTCAATCCAGCCTGAATGGTGGGGTCTTATAAGGGTGTGCATGACATCTCATGGCCTTTGACATGCTCTTCTTGCGAGAAGCAGATCTCCTCTCCTTCACCGAAGGGGAGGATTTTATACAAAGGTGTGAGCACTAAGAAAGAGGCGGTCTTTGGGGTCAGCTTAGGGCTGTCCACCATTCCCAAATGCTTGATGTAACATCAAAACATACAACGAACTCTTCCATGACTTTAATCTTATTAATTCTAATGTACAAGAGATCAAAAATATGATACTACTTCTGGGATACTTAGAATAATTTGACTATAATATGAAATATGAGCTAAAGGCATTTACCTCAAAAAGCCCCTCTGAAGCTAAGAAGGTTAGGAAAAGTAAAGTTTTTCAAAGATCTTTTAGGAAATGGGGTATGGAAGTTGAGGTCTGAGCAAAGCAGAAAGGATTTAGAATAGCCAATGTGAGTACATGATCCTAATTGATCAAATGGAGGGAAAAAATAAATTGCTAAACAATCAATAATCTTAGGCTGGTTGGGATGAATTTGTATTGGAACCAACTAATGGTTTTATGGCTTAGTGTAACAGTGCTTGGTAGTTCTGAAGTAGGACAATGAAAAAGTGAGGGGTGAGAAGGCAAAAAAAGGTGGAATTTTAGAGGGCGAGAAATTGTAAATCTTACTAGTATTACAATTTGGCTTGTCTAATTAATTTTTTTTCTAATCAAGTTATAAGCTATTCTGAACATAAAAAAAAAACCCAGAAAATAATATAATAGGTAACTCCCTATTCCCAGTCGTATGTGATAGATGTTAAAATTTCACATATATCCTTCAAATATTCTTCTCTTTTTAAAATACAGTGAAAACCATGTCTCATCTTACCACTTTCCTTCGTTTTCCTCCCTTAATGAAGATTTGAGGTTTGAAGTTATTATATCTGTATAATTGGGTCACTATGTGTAATCTTAGAATGTCATTTTGAAGGAAGGGAATTCTTTAACACTCATTAGCAAGTAATAGATATGAAGAAAGGAGAGAATTGCAACCACCTCTGACAATAATGGCTAATGCCCAGATGCTTTGTTGCAACATTAATGTGCCTGATTTCAGAGCAAGCATTAAAATGCTTTAATATCCAGTTGGCTTAAAAAGGTTAAGGGCAGAAAAACGAATGTACTCTTTTCTGGAGGAGTTAAACTGAAAGGCAAAAGCAGCTCTTGTCTAGCATGAGCTAGAAGAGATAATTGTTCATTAGGGAGTGTGAAATCTGTTGTAAGTAAGCACAAACACATCCATTAGATGGTTTCCTGCTTTCTTTCTGTTTTCTTGAAATTTTTTTTAGTTGTAGATGGATATAATACCTTTATTTATTTATTTTATATGGTGCTGAGGATCAAACCCAGTGCCTCATGCGTGTGAGACAAGCACCGTACCGCTGAGCCACAAACCCACCCCGGTTTCCTGCTTTTTGTCTATAATGGGCATTAAGTTTCTGTGTTCATTGAGAATGAATTCTGGTTTTTGCACTGCAGATTCTTTCCTGGGATTTTCAGATGCTGGCCTTTAGTCTTTTTTTCTCTTTGGTTTTTCACTGAATCATTGTAACCTTGCGATGGACTGAACATTTGTGTCCCCTCCCCTCCATTCCTATGTTGAAATCCTAACTTGCAAGTGATGATGTTGGGAGGTAATTACGTCATGAGAGTGTGGCTCTTCTGAGCTGGATTAGTGCTGCCCTTGCAAGAAAAGACATGAGAGAATGTGCTCTCTTCCTCTGCTCTCTGCCACGTGAGGACACAGTAAGTTTTCTGTTGTAAGTCAAGGAGAGGGCGCTCACCAGATCCAACTGCACAAATACCTTGACCTCAGACTTCCCAACCTGTTGAATTATGAAAATGCATTTTTGCTGTTTAAGTCTTCCAGTCTATGGCAGTTTGTGATAGCTGCCCAAGTTTACCAGAATAAACCTCAAGGCAGAAAATAAATTATTTAAGTAATACATTCCTGATGTATGACAAGTTCTCAGAAAGATACATAGAAATCAAGAAATTATTCAGCCAAACATAAGACATTTTATATAAAAGGATACTTAAAATGTTTACAATGATTGACAAGTATTATATTCTGTTAATAAACATTCAGAAAGCCATAAATTTAGAATGTTAACAAAATTACTAAGTTTGTGATGTTTGGGAGATATGTCTGGTAACTTAATGTACTTTAAGGTCACAGAATTTTGACAAAGATTCTGTGTCTCATTTTTTTTTTTGTACTAGAGATTGAACCCGGAGAGCTTTACACTAAGCTATATCCCCAGTCCTTATTTCTTTTGAGAACTGGGTCTTGCTAAATTCCTGCTGAAGATCTAAGTTGCTGATGTTGCCTCGAACTTGGGATCCTTCTACCTCAGCCTCCTGAGTCACAGGGATTACAAGTGTGTGCCATCACACCTGGCAAGATTCTGTATACCTAAGTGTCAGGATTACCTCCAGATTTAATCTCAAGGCATGCCTAGTCTAAACCACATGATTTAAATTCTCTTCTGGGAAGCACATAGTTCGGCCTTTCTCCTTATTTAAACACAACAGGTAGTTAAATGTCTCTAAGTGGGCCACGGGTGTAGCTCAGAGATAAAGCTCTTGCCTAGCATGCATGAAGCCCCGGGTTTGATCCCCAGCACCAACAAAGACAAAAAATGCCTCTAATCTTATAAAAGGGTGCATGTGAGAAAGAAAATGGATTTATAGATTTGGGACGTTGTTAGGGGTCTGTAGGTGGGAATGGTTTATCAATGTGCTTATGATATAATATAGTAGAACTTCAAAATTCTTTCAACTCAAGCACATGAATACTGAGCAGCTACTTTGTGCCAGATACTATGCTACTCCAAAGAGGAAAAGCAAATATGTGAAAAGTATTACTCTTATGGGATTAACGTGGATGGTTGAAACCCTTTTAGTCATTAAGGAATTTTGTTCTCGTATAATGGTGAGTTTGATCTACTGTGGTAGACTGGGTATTTTGGAGTATGATTATACCATTGAGAGAACTACAGAACCTCTTAACAATTGATTAGGTGAAGAGGGTACAAAAAACTTATGTGAAACACTGAAAGACTCATTAGAGGTTTTTCTGGAGGTCAACCCTGTGTGGGTTTCATAACATTGAAAGGCAAATGCCACAATCTGGGAAACTTTCCATGTGATTGGACTTCTGTCAGAGAAATTCCATGTCAAGATGCTCTGATGGCAGCTGAATCAGATAGACTCACATTGTGAGGGTATCTGTTCATTAGGCAGGGAGGGAAAAGGCTGTCAACTTCAGATTTCCCTTGCTGTAGTGAATTTCAGCTTTGATAGTGTCCTCCAGCATACGACTTCTGATTAGCTGAATGAAGGTGACACTGGACTGTCTAGAACTTCTCATTTCTCCAAAATGTACCTAAAACAACCAGACAGAATCTTCCTTTGGGAAGGAAAATAGCTAAAGACAGAAGAATTAGGCTTTACCCACATCTAGGATTAAAATGGGGATTCCAAGTGGAAACAACCCATAATTATTAAGCATATTTTCTGAGTGGTAGAAAACTACCATCTCTTGTACCATTTTACCCTCAAAGCATTTATCAAGCTCCTATTATGGATGAGGCATGGACAAGTGTTTGGGATGTAAAGATGAACAAACTGTCATTCCTGCTGGGTGCTATGAGAGCAGTTAGAACAAAGTGATTAATGCCAGAATGGGGGAATGAACAAGATGCTGAGAAGGCACGAGAGGAAGCACTTAGGTCTACCTGAAGAGGTGGGAAGGCTTCTCCAGCAGTGTACATTGGAGTAGATTCTTGATGAATGAGTTAGTTTTCAAGGGTAATAAGAGGGAGCATTCCAGGCTGAAGAAATGGCATATGAGAAAGGGTAGAAGGTGTGGACAGCAGGAGACAGGGTTTAAAATTTCTAAAGGCAGGCAGGAACAGGAATCTCAGAGAGATGCCTATGCCCTACTTTGAAGTTTGTGTACGGGCGGCCTTGGAGAATGGAAGTTTTACCAGCAGCCAAGCCAACGAAACTGCCAGAATCCCAGCTGTTTGGATTTGGTCACCTGCCCGCATAAGAAATAGAAAATGATGTAAAAAGGAAAAGTGAATTTAATGCAGTTTTGCCAAAACTGGGAGAAGCAGCTAATTTATTTCTGCCAGTCTTATAGAGATAGTTGCAATTTATAGAACTAAAGTCAGGAAATATATATATATATACACACACACACACACATATATACACACACATATGTATATATATACAGACTTAGGCTGTGCTACCCAGATAATATGTCACAATTCCTGTTTGCCTGCGCCAGGAGATAGAGTCTCAGTTTCCATTCTCAACAAAAGGAAGTTCAGAGAGATAGAAATAACTTTTACCAGGGAGTTGGGACAAAAAATAACTTAGGGTGGTGGCGCACACATGTAAACTCAGTGGCTTGGGAGGCTGAGGTAAGAGGATTGTGAGTTCAAGGCCAGCCTCAGCAATTTAGCAAGACCCTAAGCAACTTAGTAAGACCCTGTCTCTAAATAAAATCTAAAAAGGGGCTGGGGATGTGGCTCAGTGGTTGAGCACTTCTCTGTTCAATCCCTGGTACCAAAAAAAAATGGAGGCTTTTAACTTTAAAGGGGTTCTGTTATAGTTCCCCCTTTTAGTTCACCCCTTAATCTTGAGGAATTGGGACACTGCATAATCTGATTGGCAGTTTATTGGAGGGTTGGGGTATAGATCCCATCAAGGAATTCTGGAGCATAGGAGCCATATGCTTTTCCCTGAAGAAGGCAAAGTCCAAAATAGCTCCGCCTATGGGACGACTTCAATAAGCATGTGTGAGAGCTTTATGCAACATCCAGGCTCTGAATGATTTTCTCTGGAGAAACTGCTGATTATTTGTCAGGGATTTTGGTTCCCCAGAGCAGGAGCGTTGTCCTGTTTTTTTAAAATCTGATTGGTTCTAACTTAGAAGTGACAGTTTATGACTCAGCTATAAAAATGAGTGTTACTTTAATAGTTAAAAATGTATACATGTATTTATGTGTATATTATATAAGAATGTGTATTACATATATTCATGAATATATCTCGATATATACACTTACACACACATATGAAACTCAAATGTATTTTGCAAACTAAGTCATAATGTGAACAGTATAACCTAGAAAACCTTTAAAAAATAGCTAGCCTTATACATATTTTATGTTAAAATCTTTAAATTTGTTTTGAGATGGAAGATGCACAAAGCAAGACTGCCTGTTATTAACTACAGTGACGTGGCTCATGACAACAAACTATAAGGTATTATAATTGCATAGAATTTAGTAACTCAGCAAAACTATTTGCTTTTATAATACATTAAAGACCACAGTCATGATTTATAGGATTATATTAGAATTTTTAAAACTTTATGAAATTTTAGAATATCTGTTTCAACTCAACATACAGCATCATTATAAAAGTAGTAGTTCACTTAACCAGAAATATAAACCAAAATGAAACTTTAGAACAAATAAAAAGTTGAGTAAACCCTAATTCTTGCAGGTCTTAATTTTTTTAAGCAATTTAAAAACTTCATAAAATTAGCAGAAAATAGGAAATTATCTTGGCAAAACATAAAATATTTGCTCTTTATGCCAGCTTTTAATAAACATTGCTAAGAGTAGATCAATATTTTAAGAACTGTTGTTTTAAACATAAAAAATAGATTTTGGTTTTCTATCTGTGCATTACATTTTGAATTTAGAAAGCCCTGTAAATAATTTTCTATTTACACAGTTGACTTGATTACCTATAAGTAGCATATAGAATCCTTTTTGTCTGAAACATTTTCCTTTTTATTTTCATGGTCCCAGGGATTGAACCCAGGGACACTACACCACTGAACTATATCTCCAGTCCTTTTTATTTTTTAATTTTGAGACAAGGTCTCAGTAAGTTGCTGAGGCTCGCTTTGAACCTGGGATCCTCCTGCCTTAGCCTCCTGAGTGGATGGGATTATGGGCATGCCACCATCATGCTAGCTAAAACATTTTTCTTAGAGTTTCTCTAAACAGAACCATTTATATATTTTATGTGAAAGATACATATGTGAATATTACATTGTTTTAACAGTTTAGAGTATATTTTACAGCAATATCAGTTCTTTATCATAACTGTGGTCATTGCCAAACTGCTAGATCCTGTCAATAAATGTATTTTCAGAGTTATTTTAAGTTTCTTAATTTAAGTATTCCTGCAGCAAACTAGAAAGGTGAAAAAATATTTTCTATATTTATTTTAGTTCAATATTTATATATATTTATTCAACTTATATTTATATATATTTATATTTATTTCCTCAATTTCTTTTCCCAGAGACTTATTGTTTTTAAACCTCATTATTGATAGGAGAGACATGCATCAAACCTTAAAAAACTTTTAAGGTAAAATTTTAACTAAATGAATCAAAGCTTGCTATTATGTCTTTGGATATTTAAAATGGAGAAGGCAAAAAAAAACATTTGAAATAATACAAATTCTAAAGAAAAAGTAGGTATGTTGACATTTTAGAAAGATATTTAAATTTCCTGCCAAAATAAATAATCCTTTAAAAAAAAGAAATATGTTTTTTTTTCTAGTGAAAAGGTTCTACGACATCAAAATGAAGCAAAGTAGACTGTTGACATCAGACGTAGAACAAGATCCATTTAACAACCTTCAATGGCTATTTTAAGTAGGCAGCAAAGCACCTTGCTGATCAGAAAAATAAAACCCAGGTAGTTTGTACAGAAAATATAAAACCATAAATGGCAAGTGCATTAGTTGTTTTATAAGCAATACCATATGAACTCATTTTTAACTTGAGGTTAGCAGAACTGATATTTGTTTACAGAGAATTCTTTAGAAGAAATATTCTTTAGAAGAAAATGAAAACAAACTTTTAATCTGTTTTTTTACTGAAGGCTAATAAATATCAATTTTATTTTAAATCATCAGAAATTTAGGTCTTATTTGTCAACATGAACTTTTCTAACAAGAGGTTTGTGTGAGTAAAGAGGCAAAGTAATTTCAAAAGCTAATGCTGAAAACCTTATCAAACATCAAATGTCTCTTACCTGTTATAAAGAATATGACAATCAAAATTCTGGAAATATGGGCTGGGATTGTAGCTCAGTGGTAGAGTGCTTACCTTGCATGTGGGAGGCACTG
>CM053401.1:53581852-53627782 GCA_028644305.1 Xerus rutilus | reverse complement strand
TGTCTCAGTTTGTTGAGGAATGTGACATATCCTGCCACTTAGGCCAGGCAGGGCTCAGGAAGATTGCTTTTTTGGCAAATGAAGTATGTGGGAGTCAGCATAGAGGGCCCATTTTATAGAATTATTCTCTTAACCTCGTGTTCCCACCATTCTCATCTATCTGTCCCGTAACACTGGGTCATATAGCCATGGGTGGCATTATAGTCCCACTAGAGTCCTCATTCTGTTCCTAGTAGTCACATTAGACTACATGCCTGGGTCCTAGTGGGCTGAATTTGCCTGCCCTCCTAAGAAATAAGCAAATGATGTAAAAAGGAAAAGTGAATTTAATGTATTTTGGTCAAAATTGGGAAGCAGCTAATTTTATCTCTGTCATCCTCCAGAAGTGGTTATGATTTATAGGAACAAAACCCAGGAAATTTACACATGTAGATTTAGCTAGCCTGTGCTGGCCAAAGAATATGTCATGATTTCTGTTTGCTGGGCCGGGAGGTAGCTTCTCAATTTTGATTCTTAGCATAAGGAATTTCAGACAGAAAGAAATAACTTTTACCAGGAAGTTGGAGGTGGGGTGCGAAGGATAATTCGGGGCTTCTAATTTTAAGAGGGTTCTCTTACAGAACATGGAGGAGGTAAATGATGCCAGTCTTGATGATCAGCTGGAAACATCATTGTTTTTTTTGTTTTTTGTTTTTTTTTTTGAAAAGAAATAATGGGGACCTGGGACTGAGGCAAAGGAAGAGTCTGGCTTTGTGGACCACTACTTCATGAGTGCAAATAGCAGAGGCGGGAGTGATAGATTCAGTTTAAGTCAGCTTCAGTTTGGGGTTCTGTGGAACATTTGGTTGGAGATTACAGTTTGTCAAATAAGGCTTGAGGCTCAGGAGAGAGGTTTGGTTTGGAGGTAATAGATTTTTAGAGTCATCCACATGCAGATGTTTTAGAGCTATGATTGTGAATGAGATTGCTCAGGACTAGCGTGTCAAATCAGGGACAGGAGTGGAGGCCAAACCAAAGAATCTCAATTAAAGCGGCAAAGAAAGGAGCCAGAGGATGGAGTTCAGAAAGAATGACAGGAGAAGTGAAAGGAGGATATGTGTCATGGAGGAAAAGTTAGTAACTCCAAGAAGATGAACAGTATTAAATGTCCTTGAGTGACTTAAAAATGACACTGAATTTGGCCATCATGTGCCAAGAGGAGAACACAAAAACAGTTTTTTATTTTATTTTTGTTGGTAAAAAACAAATAAGATAGCGATATGTTTAGGATTGCATGAGAGGTGAAGAAGTAAAATCATCCAATGTTCATTATCATTTCAAGAACTTTCCCTCAAAGGCAAGAAAAACGATATTTGTACCTTGAGGGTGTGAAAAGTCTAGGAATTATGCTTTTGAAAATAATGGTAGAAACTTGAAATTTGTAATTTAGGAGAATCCAAGAGGCTGGTCTGGTGATTACTGAGCTAGGTTTAAAAGAAAAAAAAAGGCTTTTTTGCCTTCTTTTTTGGGTATTGGTATAGGAGGAGTGTTTTAAAACTGGCTGTGACTTTGAAAGATCTAAACCTGCCTTGAAGCACCCTCTAGAAACACTTGAGACCAAGGACAATTTAGGGAAGAATCCCCAGTGCTGCTGCATACAGAGTGTGGCTCCGTGCCTGGGCTGATGAGTTTAGATACTGGCAAAGAAAGTCGAAAAGCTTTCAGCATCTTTGCTGACTCCAAGAAGCAAAACCAACCTGCCCTCTGGCAAATGCATTTCCCTTCTGAAATTCTGTCAAATAAATTCAGAGGGACACACAAAAAAATGGAAATGTATCTCACAACATGCGCTACTATGGCCACACAGCCCCTATTTCATAGATTGTGCACGATGAATTTCAACACTGTGTCTGATTTCTCTGGCATGTACATTGTATAAAAGAGCTTGTGGAAGTACAACTTTATAATCATTCCAGGGAACTTGAGAGGGTATTGCACAGAAATGAGACTACAGATACTATATAAGCAAGAAGAAATCTTTCCCTCAAAAAATGAAGGCACTCCATAATAACATTCAAGGAAAATTACATACTTCCACGTGCTCTCCACATTCAGTCTTAGCGATGTCAAGAAATGCAGCCTAGCTTTAGCATTTCATTTGGAGTATCACAGCCCTAGCTGGCTTTGAATGGGCTTATTTTTCAAGAGTTGAAGTGTCTCAGCTTCTGAAATGATTGGTATTCCTCTCCTATCTAGCAGCTGTTGGAGAGTTTTTTATTTAACCAGTGAAGAGTTCCAAAATAGAAGCGTTGTCCTGGATATATTTTAAAAACACACATTTCAGGCTTTTCCTCCTTAACTTGAAGTAGCAGATAAGAATTCCAAAGTGTAAGTGACAAGATAGCATTGTGACATTGACTCACAAAGACATAAGGAATTTACAGATGCCTCTACATGTCAGCAATCAAAGCAAACACTGCAACTGTCATATCCAACATGCAAAAGCTAAGTAGATTTAGTACCAACTGTGATTCACTGCAATACTTCCGGAATTAAGTGTTCTGGGAACTAAGTTTTGTAGCTATTAGATGACTAAGTAGAATACACCTTTTATTTGAATTTTTGTTGTCACAAAGTTTTAGAAATGTGTCACCCCATTCTATTTATTTATTTATTAAAAATAGCTGTAGATGGACACAATACCTTTATTTATTTATTTATTTATGCAGTGCTGAGAATCAAACCCAGTGCCTCACACGTGCTATGCAAGTGCTCTACCACAGAGCCACAGCCCCAGCCCATCCCGTTTTGTTGATTTAGCGTTTTTCCTATTGGAAAAAAGCTGAGCTTGACTGTGAACCCTATGCCTGTTGAAGGTTGGAGCAGTTGTTTTCTCTGTGTTCTCCAGTGGATCTTCACAGAGGGGAGTGTTGCTGGTGGTTACTAGTTATTTCGTATTCTAGATCTTATGATTGGTCTGTGTAATCTGTTTTTGAGCACACTCCCTCCAATGCCTTGTCAAGTTTATGTAGTATTTTATTTTATTCTCAGTATAATATTCAATCTTCAAGTGTTTGACATGGGTGGGGTACTGCAACTGCTTTGATACAGAATTTAGCTCGTTGGGGTGGTGCACATCTGTAAGTCCACCAACTCTGGAGGTTGAGGCAGGAGGACCACAAATTCAAGACGAGCTGGGCAACTTACAAGACCCTATCTCAAAATTAAACATGAAAAAGGGCTGGAGACGTAACTCAGTAAAATGTAAAGCGTAAAGTGCCCTTGATCCCCAGTACTGCAAAAAAATAAAATAAAAAATACAAATAGAATTTGCAAAATAATCTATAATGTAATAGGAAAAGAGAAAATAGTGGCAGATTGGCACACAGTTACATGTTCTACTGAAAAGCAAAACTGCCTGGGATTGAATCCTGGTCCAATTACTTGCTAGCTGTATGACTGTGCATAAGAACAAAATGTATTTGTGTCTCAATTTTCTCCTGGTAAAATGGAGATAATATTAATATCTGCCTTGTAGGGTTGCTTGTAGTACTCCTAAAGTGTTTAGATGAGGTTCTAGTGCACAGTATGTTCCAGGCAGGTATTAGCTGTGATTTTTATTACCCTAGATCCCTATTCATAGTTAGACCAGAGAGTGCACCTGCTGCCGTGTGCCCTGGGAAAGGAAGGGCATTTCTCTCAGAGAGTATATCCCTCCTCCCAGAGCTAGAGAAGAGCTGTCTCCCTTGAGTCTGGTGCTGTCTGGCCTTTTCTGTGTGATTATTCTTAGATTGGGTTTATATGTCCTTTAATGGGAGACAATATACTCAAAAAATGTTTAAAAATTTAAAAAAGAGGAAGACGAAGATAAAAACAAAGGAATCCTGAATTAGGTGGTTATGTTTTTGTTTGCCTCTCTATAGTCTTCATATCTAGAAAACAATTTCTCATTTCTAAATTATGGTAAATTGAGGGTTTCGATGGATTAATCAACGTTTTCTGTAATAAGCTGCTATAGAAGACAGTGAGTAATTACATGAATTACAAAACATAAAAGTAAACCAAAATATAATGAGAAAAGGCGATTTATTAGCACTTTCCTCTTGCTTCTGTGTACAGCTTGATATATGCAGAGAATAGCAATCAGGTTGGCTTCCCTCCTCCAGGGCTAGGCAGTAACTGGAGGATTCTTTTGATCATTTTATTCATTTTGTGTTAAAACTATAGCACTTCTAATTTATAGACATATTGTGAATGTCAAGGAAATGTCACCCAAATCATTGAAATACAGTGAAATTCATCTGTTATATTTAAGTAACAGGTTGCCCTGGGCTCCAAGGGAAGCAAGCTTAAATGGAACTAGGATTTTTGACTGTTCAATTTCAGTACTTTAAAGACACAGAATAATCAAGGTGAATTTCTTAAAGGAAGAGGCTGCAAGGATAGAAAGGTAACTGTGAGGTATTTCTGGATAAGCCATTAAGTGGCAGATTGGCACACGGTTACATTTCAGACTCTGATTTGTTTGATTTAATGTGAATCACTTTTTTTCCCCCCTTTCAATCGAAACTCAAATCCTATAATGGAGATACTTAAATGAACCCTCTGGGTCACTTAGGCATCTATTTCAGCATCCCTCTGAGAAATTCAACAGTCTGTTATAAAAATTGAATTTTATGTTTCTGTCGATGCCTAAGGAAAAATTTGATTATCCTTCTGATTTTTCCCAATCCTTTAACTAAATTGGATTATTTGCTGATTTACTCCTTACTTTCTATTGCCATGATAGTGTTTTAGATCAAACTTTAGAGTATAAACCAACAAGAATATAAATGTTTATCTTCCAGAAAAGCAGCATGTAAAGCTCTACCTTTGGGCTCTTATGGATCTGCAGTTCCACTCTGATTGGCTGCAGATTAGCAGGATGACTTTGTGTATATCACATGATTCTGCAGTTGTCAGTCTCTTGGAGGACAGTGGGGATACTGATGGGATTTGGTAAGGTGAGAGGAGCTAATGCATGTGGAGGTACTGGTTATTCAGGAGGCACTCAAATGCACTGTACCACCTGTCCTCTCAACCTCCAAATCATGTTTCATTTGTTGAAGAAACAGAACCAAGGATATATCTATTCTCAGGATCTGTTATGATGGAAATCAAAGATAATGCATCTTAAATCCATCTGTATTAAACAGAGTTTGACCTTATTCAGAGAAACAGAATCAGTAGGAGATCCATCACAAGAAATTGGCTTTTGCAATGTGGAGGTTGGCTGGTTGAGTCTGAAATCCATAGGATTGACAGGAAGGGCACCAACTGAAGTACTGTTGACAAGTGGAATTTCTTCTTTATGGTAGCCTTGGTTCTGCTGTTAAGGCCTTTTATCTGACTGAATCATGCCCACATTATCTAGGGTCATCTCCCTTACTTAAAGTCAACTGCTTGTGGACTTCAACTGCATCAATAAAACGCCTTCCTAGAAACACCTAGATTAGTGCTTGACTTCATAATTGAAGATTATAGTCTAGTAAAGCTACACATCAAAAAGATCATTGTATCATCCACTTGGCCTTTATGGATCTTTCTGTTCTATTTTTTATTTTTCAATGCTAGGGATCATACCCATGGCCTTGTGTATATGTTAGTCAAGCCCTCTACCACTGAGGTACATCCCCAGCCCCCCAAAACTTGCTTTTAATACAGTAAAATGTAAGCCTAAGTATTTCCCCTCCAAAACTGTAAGAAAGTAATACGAAAAATGTATTGTTTCATTAGCTGAGGCCAATTGTGAAGACCATCTATAAAATGCCCACTTACTGTTCTGTCTACTATCAGAAATTATGCAGTTTTTAATATTCAATCTATTGATAGTCTGTCTCTCCCACTCGAGGATAAGCTGCATGAGGGTGAAGCTCTGCTGTGCTCATACCTGAGTCCCCCACATCTTGCACAGTGCTTGGTGTAAAACAGATACTAGTAGGATAAATCAATAATTTCTTCCAAAGAAGAGTTGAATTTTATTTCCTCGTCTGAAAGAACAGTTTTCTATTATATTTATTTGTCTCATTTTTTTTGGCTTCAGTTGCATGCTGCTAGCTCACAGCTGAGGATAATATGTTCCTCTAGAGACAATTTTGATTCCATCTTTTTCCCACAGGGAACAGCCCTGTTACTAGAGCAGCTAAAGATCAGAGTAACAATTTATTGATGTTTTTAGGATTTTGTATTCACCTCTTTATCCCCAACATCTTCCTAGAAAAAAAGAAATAATTTCAAAATTTTTGAGTTATTTAATACATGAAATACTATGTAATAATATGTAAGTTATGAGGTATAACAACAATACATACATAAATGTATTCATAAATCCATAAATCCACTGATCAACATACCAATATACTGCTGAAAATGCTGCTCTGATCATCTTTTTCCCCCTCACCCCACCTCCTTTCAGAAATCACCAGTGTCTTGAATTTAGTATTTATCATTTGCTTGGTGTTCTTTGTAGTTCTACCAGGCATGCAGGTATCCCAAAACAGTAGTATTTCACTTTTGCTTCCTTTTAACTTCATATAAATAGTATCACAATATTTATTATGATCACTGATCTTTATTTAGTGCTATGCTTCTGACATTTTCCAGTGGATATGTATAACCATAATTCATTTACTTGTGTAGAATCTTTCACTGCATGGCTTCTACCACCATTTAGTATCACTTCTTCTACTGTCAATGGCCATCACCCACTCTTTTTTTTCTATTATAAACAATATCACTGTTATGATTTAGATAGTAGGTGTTTTCCAAAAGCTCATGTGTGAGACAATGCAAGAAGGTTTAGAGGTGAAATGATTAGGTTATAAGTCTTAACTTGATCAGTGCATTAATCCCCTGATAGGGATTAAGTAGATGGTAACTGAAAGCATGTAGGTTGTGGCTGGAAGAGATGGGTCCCTAGGAGTATGCCTTTGGGTTTTGTTGTTGTTGTTGTTCTTATTGAGTAGAGTTCTCTCTCTGCTTCCTGGCATCATGTACCCATGCACTTTCCTCTGCCATAATGTTCTGCCTCATCCCAGGCCCTGAGGAATAGAAATGGCCCTATATGGACTGAGACCTCTGAAACCGTGAGCATCAAATAAACTTTTCCTCCTTTTGAAATTGTTCTTGTTAAGTCTTTTGGTCATGGCAGTGAGAAAGCTGACTAAAACTGTCACTATGAATTTTTTTTACACACATCCTAAAGAATATGCATGAGGAATCGACATTAGAGGTTATCAGATCCAAACTATTTCATTTATAGATGAATAAATTGAGGTTCAGAGCTTTCAGGCTGTTGATAGTCAGACTAAAGGTAAGGTCTCCTAGTTCTCATCCAGCATGTTTTCTATCATTCTATGTATTTTCTTTATAAGTATCTTGAAGCTTGTTTTCAAAAATAAAGTTAGTTTAGTTTTATAATGGTTGGTAAGATTTGGCTAAATATAGTCTCTCTATCTTGTGAAATTTTTACAGGGAAAGGAATGTGGGCTCATCTCCTGTACCTGTGAGAAAGGGGAAAGGGAGAGTCAGGGAGCTGGCCTGGGATAAGGAGCAAATCTGTTGCCCTTGGCAAAGTCACCTCCCACCCATTTTAAAATTTTGTATTTGAGTGAAACATGCATACAGAAAAGTGTATATGCCACACATAACCAGCTTGTTGAATTTTAGCAAAGAGAACACAACCATGTAACCAGCACACAGGGGTAGTCTGAGAACATAACCAGTATGACAGGATGTACCCTTCTTCCTGGCCCTGTCTCCCTTTCAGTCATGGCAGGCACTCCTCCTCTGTCCACATCACCCCTATCTACCTCCTGGGTAAAGCCTTTTGAATTTCACGACATGTTGGAATGATGCTACTGGCTTTAAACTTGCGATTCTCCTGTTTCAGCCTCCCTAAGTACTGGGATTACAGGCTTGCGCCACCACTCTCAGCTTCAAGTTAACAACTCTTGACGCCATTAGAATGCAGCATCACTCTGAATAACTCCTGTCCTGGGCCCTGCTCTTCAGCACTGAATGTAGGTCAATATTTCTATCTTTATTAAGAGCTAATGGCAGATGCTCAATGGGGAGCATATAATGCCCTCCACGTCTGCAATCCTGGTTTCTGTATCATTTCTGTACTTAGAGTAATGGCCTCTTCATTTTATATATTCTTTCATACAGTTTTTATCTTTTGCCTTATTTACTGAAATCATTATGCAGAGTGACTAGATATGGACCAAGTGTCTATTTTATATGTGACTACTTACCTAAGGAGAGGATGAAACTTTTTTTTACTTGCCATGGTTTTATTTTCTATGCAGTATAAGCACAGTTTTTAATTGTGTCATGAATTTCAGTGCCCATTAATTTGAGGAAATCAACCATGTTTGTGACTTTCATGAGGCTGTGAAAAATTCATCAGTTTTCTTAGACATACCTGTAAATAAAAATTAGTGTAGAGTAATAAAGTATAAAAATGTGGATAAAAAGAGCAAAACTCATATGCATGGCATGCTGTATGTGCTTTTCTCTTTTGTCTTATTTAATATCACCATGCCAGAGTAAAGGCACCATGAAAATCAGAAATCCATATGGTAGCATCAAGAAGATGATATCTCTCTATCAGGTATCTTTAGAGTTTTCAGGCACCAAATGTAGATTCCTACAGAGGGCAACAGATCAGTGAATTCCATGTCTTAAAAAACTCATGTGCTTCAGGCTCATTCTTCATTTCATTTTTATTAAAGCATTATGAGGTTTATATTTTATTACATTAAAAATGAGAAAGGAGAGAGGTTCAAATGATTTGTTTAAATTTATTGAGGACAGAATGTCCTTGGAATGCTATAGGAAGCTAGGAAATGAGCTAATATGTCCAACATGTTCTGGTTCTTGATCTCTTATAACTGTCACATACAGCAAGGTTTATTAATTGAATAACAAATATTTATTCAGTTTTACTGCATGCCCAGCCCCTCCAGTCTCTGTACTGGAGATACGATGGAGAACAAGGTATAGTCTACCCATAGGATTAAAGTCTAGTGGGGAAGTCAGGTAGGAAACATAATCACAATCCAAAGATGTAAGTGCTGAAGTGGGACACTGCTAAGGATTGTAGTATTTTCACTGTAGCAGTGACCAATATCAGGCTCCTACTTCACTTGTGCATCAAGACATATCTTGAGTCTTCCCAGTGGAAGATGAATACAAGTTTTCCAGTTGGATGAATGGGAAGGACATTACAAATCAGCAAGTACCAAGGCATAGTGTGTGGTTCAGGGAAATGCAAGGAGCTGATGTCAGGTGCTTTTCTCAGATATATTTAATGACATCTAGTCAGGCACTGTGGGTATCATAATTCTTTCTCTGTTCCCGCAACCAGTAGGAGTTTAAATCCTTTCAGTCCTACCTTCATAACATTGCTCCTGCCTATCCCCTCTGCCTTTTCTCCTTTTCTAGTGTTTATCTCATCACCTCCTACCCAGACCTTTGCAGTTGCCTTCTAGTTCATCTTACTGCCTTGCGTGCTGACTGTCTTGGATCTGTTCTCCACAGTGCTGCCCAAGTGATCTTTCTATGTCCAAATATGATCTTTTCTTAATATATAATAATCACCAATGTATTCCTACTGGCAATGGGATAAATCTAGACACTTAGAGAAATCTATGATCTGACTCCTGTTTTGACAATATTTTCAGGTCTTATTTGTATTTATCTTGAAAGGAAACATGAGGTTTCTGAGGCAGAGATAAAAGTTGTTACTTACAGCAATAACTGCACTGGTTCCCCACACTCAAAAAATCACAGGTGTTGCAGTAAGAGCCAGATGCTACCCTGCATGTTGCTGGGGCTATGTGGGGTGAGGCAAGTCCACACTGTAGGAAAGGAATCCTGAAACTATGGATCTGGGAGTTTATATTGACTACATTATTGCCCTTTTACCTCTTGAGACAGAGAGAGAAACATTTCCTGTCAAGTTCCAAGGCTTGGGGTTTCATCTGCCTTTGACATGTGAACACTTAAGGAGATGGGTCTCCAAACCTCTCTGAGCATCTCTGGCTATTCACATACCCTTTATCTTCTAAGGCTTGCCTTTAACTCAGGCCCAATTTTCTATATACACAAAGTTAAAATATTTTCATTCCAGTTTCACACTGCTGTCTTCCCAGGCTCACCTCCACCTGCTCCCCTTGCTCAAACACTGTTCCACCGCTGCTCAGCTACTTGCAGTTTTTCATTGCAGGAGAGGAAAAGCATCTTTTCCTTTAACCATCTTAGGCTGAGGGACTGGTCCTGTGACAAAAGACAGATTAACAAGAAAAAAGCAATAAACAAAAATGGACATTCATTAACATGCACACCTCATGAATATGTGGGAGAGACCCAGGGAAAAATAAGTAATTCTTGGAGGAGTAGAGAATTTAGACTGAAAGAACATCTTTGGCTAAAACAACAGAGGAGTGTTGGTGGGGACAGTTTTGGACAGGTGACCAGGGAAAGCCCTGTAAAGAAACGTAAGGTTTTGTTATGTAGATTTAGTGCTTTTTCCACTGAGAAGAGTCTAATTTAGAGTCATTTTTCTTTTCTTGGTTCAGAGGGAGACACCCTTACAAATGAGATTTCCTTATAGATGTAAATTTCTCTTGCAAAACTCTAACTTCTCTGTTTTCTGAGTGTCTATCATTTATCAAAATAATGAGCTCGAAATAATACTTATGCCAAAGAGGCATATTTTAGGTACGGTTTTTCTCCTACACTACCTCACTGTTTCATCCCTCAGGCCTCTGTTTTTTGTTTCAATATTGCCCATGAATGTTTTTAGCTTGTTATTTCTATTGAGGAAAAATTTATAGTGAAAAGCACTGATCTTAAGTTTACAATTGGGTAAGGTTTCATAAATCCATACACCTCTGTAATATTAACCTAATCAAGCTTTAGAACATTTCTATCAGACCAGAAAGTTCCTCTGTGCCCTCCTTATACTGTCTCCCATAATACTACTGTCCTATCAGCATCAATTAAGTTAGACTCTTCTTGAGCTTCATGTAAATGGCCTCATACAATATGTACTCTTGTATCTTTGGCTTCTTGTATCTTTGGCTTAACATATTTTTTGAAATTCACTCATGTTATTGAGTGAATTTTAAAATGTTTCCTCTTTAATGTGAAGTAGTTTTCATTGTATGAATATTGCTCTATACATTCATCTTATTTTTTAAGAGATGGATATTGGGTTGTTTTTAGTGTTTGAGAATGAAGGAGCCATAAAATTTCTTATTTGTCATTTTTGTGGGCTTATCTTTTCATTTCTTTTAGGTGAATATCTACAGATAGAATTGCTAGGTTGTAGATGAAACATATGCTTAATTACATATGAAGCTGTCAAACAGTTTTCCAAGGTGATTGTACCCTAGCTTCATTACTTTTGCACATGCTCTTCTCTCTGCCTGGGATGTCCTGATTCCTTCTGCTTAGAGAACTTTCTCATCTTTCAAGTCATAGCTCAAGCTTCACCTCTGTGAAAGCTTCAACAGAGTTGTGTAAACCCCATTAAGACACCTCTTTGCCTCAGCCATTGTGCTCTATTTCTACCACTCTCCTTAGTCTATGCAGAGCAGGAATGGTGTCCTTTGTACCTTCTGCACTCAGTGAAATGATGTGTTATGGGGTGCTACTGACATTATATATTAGATGTCATTCATTTATGCCATAAATTCTATTGAACAGTTACCGTGCCAGGCAGTGTGTCTGTGTGTGTGTGACAAGTTTACAAGTAAGAAAAGTTATGACATGTGCATTCTAATTAATTTTATTTTTTACCAACCAATGGAGGATGCTGATGGATGAAAGAAGTTATCTTGGGGACCAGGAAATTATGGATGCCAAACTGGCTGTGTATTCTTTTTGTTTATATAGTAAAAATCCAGGGAAGGCTAACATAAGTCACACAGGGTTGAACTAAAGCTACTGTTGCTTCAACAAGGCAAGAAGAAATAAATAAGAGGGATGTGTATGGATTATTTACTACTTAAGGTAATAAAACATCATTATCCTCTAATTCAGATGTGAGAAGGTGGCACAGCAAAGAAGGATATCTTATTACTACAATATTCCATTTCTTATACTGTTTTTTGGCTTATAAAATATTTTATCTTTAATTCATCAAAGGATCATGACTTTTTTGTCTTCTTTGGAGCTGACCTAACCACAGAGCTTTCACTGACTAGACATGGACATTGTGGATTGTGGAACAAGATGAGAAACCACATCCAAATGATATGTGCTATGTAACAGAAAACAGAAAATTCATTGATTTTTGCCCTCTCCTGTATCCTTTTATAAACAGGTTTCATAATAAGAAAATATTTTAATAGTTTGTTTTCAAAATCTATTGTTTCCTCCCTCCTTGTACAATTCCCAGGTAGAAGAATTATTACTTAGTAAGGTTGATAATGAGAAAGCAGTTCTGAAAATCAGATAGATTTCAAAGATCTCAGCATGAAGAAGCTGAAATATTAACAGCAACAGCTGCTTGTAAACGATTGCTTTTAGCTGAAATCTACATATTAAAGAGCAGAAAAACATCTAAGATCTCTTCGTTCTTAACATTTTAATGCTCAGACCATAAGACGATATGACACTTTAGGCTGGTGACTTTTAAATTTTATTCTTCAGAAATGCACTAAATACAGATGAGTAAGCTTCTGTGTCTACCAAAAACACCTTAGGAAAATGTTTATGCTGCACCATTCTTAGCTAATGTGACAGTTTTTCTAAGAACATGCAATCAGATGCTAGTCCATGAATATCACTGTCTTTAACAGAGGGTGCTTAAAGGGCTTATGGAAAAGAGTGAATTTGAGGAATAGGAATTCTTTTAATGAACTAAAGGAAAATGTGGGATCTGAGGGTGAACTACCAATACAGCGTCTGTGGTATGTATTCATTGAATGCTTGCAATGTTCAAAATGCTATGGAGAAAAAATTGAAGATAAGCAACCTACCGACTGACTTTGAGAAATTTTAGATCTAGATTGTGCTTTGAAACAACTGAGTGGCACATTTACATATTGACATAAATAAATGCAAATTTCAACATAGCAGAGAGAGTGAGTCCTGAAATAACTTGAAAGAAGTCTTTAGGTGTGATTTTTATTATGAGCTTAACCTACTTTAAAAATGAAATCTGGTAGAAACTGAAAACCTTTTCTAGCTCCTGGGATTTTATTTTAGGTCACTGTTAAGGTACAGATATATTTTTATTAAATTAAAAAGTAACCTCATTTTTTATTACTCATATTTTAGGAAATACTGCATATAAAGAGAGGATACAAATCACTTATAGCTTCAAAACTAGAGAGAATCACTGTTCATTCTGTCCATTGTCTATGTTTGTATAGGTATGTGTTCCTGTACACCTGTGTGCACTGACATACGATAATTATTTTTGTGTTTAAGCTATGTCCTCACAACATACTCTATACACACATACTCTATACACACATAGGGTCAAAGGATATAGCATTTAAGATTTAAAAAAAATTTTTTTTTGTAGTTGTAGATGAACAGCATGCCTTTGTTTCATTGTTACATGGTGCTAAGTTTTGAACCCAGTGCCTCGCGCATGCTAGGCAAGCGCTCTACCACTGAGCCACAGCCCCAGCCCAACATTTAAGATTTTTTATACATTATGCTAAAATACCCACATAAAGCTTGTGTAGTTTATATTCAACTGTTTTTTTTCCCAAAGTAAAAGAATATCCTCTGCTATGAAACCATGACAATATAGGAAATTGTCATTAAAAAGTTCCAGAATAGTTCATAATGAAAAATAGTTATCTCAATGTTGTTTGAATTTTCATTCCCTTCATTAGTAAGGAGATTGAGTTTTATTGAATGTCCTTTGTATTTCTTCTTTTGCATATTATTTGTTCTTGTCATTTGTTAGTTTTTCCTATTTTGATATTACCTTATTTTTACTGATTTATTAGAGTTCTCATTATATATACAATACTTACTCTGCCATCAGTCCTTAGTAGAAAAAAGTGATAAGGTCTCAATCATATTTTGTGTTCTGTTGTTTTTACTTAATATTATTTCATATGTATATTTCTGTGAACTGACATAAATAAAAATCTTTATCTTTTAGAAAGTTATATGATATTCTATCTGATATATATTCCCTGTTTTCAAACTAAAGCAATGTCTGGACACTTAGTTTTCAAATTGTTTGAACATCTTCAGTGCTGAAATAGATAACTATTTTTCATTATGAACTATTCTGGAACTGTTTAATGACAATTTCCTATATTGTCATGGTTTCATAGCAGTGGGTATTCTTTTACTTTGGGGAAAAGAAAACAGTTGAATATAAGCTACACAAGCTTTCTGTAGGGTTTTTTTTAGCATAATGTGTAAAAAATCTTAAATGCTATATCCTCTGACCCAGGAATACATTATTCCAAATGTAACTAAAACATACTAATATAAAACTTGGTTTGTATTCCTTTGTAGGGTCCAGACAACTACAAAACCAGAATAAATGAACGAGTAAAATAAAAACAACCCTCTAAAACTAATACCATTCCTTTTAATAATCAGTGATGTTGCTTTGGTAAAACCAAACTATTTCTTAAAATATCAACTTGGTGTTTGTTTATTAAAGTTGATTATTAGGTGCATTTTTGAGTCCTGCATTATTATTGTACCTTGTAGTGTGTGAATATTCAGTTATTCTACAGATTTTTTTTTCTTATTTAAACTATTGTGAATCTCATTAAAATTATTTCCTCACTTTGTGGGAATAATTTACCCATTGATACTAAATGAAAAGATGATTGTGGGTGATTCAAAGTTTGCTTATATTAATTCTTAAAGTTGTTCATCCAAATATACACAAAACATTTAAAATTTTTCTAGAAAATACCTACATACTAATTTGAGAACTTCTGACCCAGATAAAAATTTCCTTTGCTCTTCTTCAAAGCTTAGGGATTTAAGTTGATAAAAAAAATTACATGAAATAATACAGAAATTTAAGAGAATGAAGTTGATTATGAAAGGTTTTATATTGACAAGATTATCATTGGCAATATCTGGTTTAGACAAAGTCAACTCATTTCTTAATCCTATGACAATTTGAGCGTATTTTATTCTTGTGATTGTGCACATTGAAGTATAATGTGTTAAATTCTCCTTAATAGATCAACTCCCATATAAATTATCTATCTTATCAGTGTATATCTAGCCCCTAATTGTGTCTACCTCATTTGAATTACTCAATGGAAGTGTACTTTTTGAATCACCATATATTTACTTTATTTAAAATAAATGAGATAAAAATGCAGTTGATAAAATGTTCTAAAATAATGAAATGTTAATTTACCTTCTTATCTCATAATTAATCAAAGAGATCTTAAATTTGTTTCCATATAGTAAAGTCCCAAGATTTATCCTTTTCTGAAGGTGAGGCCCCTGAGGGTACTGCAATTGACTTTTCCTTGAAGTAGTGGAGAAATTAGTACCTTATATTGAATTAATCAATATTTTTAATTAAACTGTTAATTAAAAGTATATTTTTTGTTTATTAATAATTTAAAGAGACATTTTGAAATCCTGTATCCTGATATGAGATTTATTAATTTTTCTTTGTAATTGTCATTTTTGCTTCATATGTTAGAGGCAATTAGATGAATTCCATGTAAGTTTGGAATTCTTAAATCTTTTAAGTTAATGAAAACTTACCATTTTGCAATAACTTTCTCCAGAATAATACTTTTTGTCTTAAAGTCTTTCACCATGCTAAATTTTCTTTTGGTAAATATGTGCTTGATGCACATGCTGAATTTTTTTAAAGGATCTAATTCATTCTTTTTTTGTTTTTTATTAGGCATAGTTAATCTACTTACAGTTTTGTGACCAACAATATACATGAATCTGTGGCTTTTATCCTACTTTTGCTCTTTGACTTCTAACTGCTTTAGTTAGTGTTTGTCCTTTTTTTTTTTTGATTGCTTTTTTTCCTCTCCAAATTTAAAAAATATCTTATTTTCTTCCTTCAATCAGCATAAAACTTGGATATTTTATTTCTGGCATTTAAGGTTACACTTGCCATATGTACTTAACAAAGTCTAGAGTTAAGGAGCGCTACATGTACTGCTTTCCCTTATGCTACAGGATGCATCTTAATAAATCCTCTTTCAGGGCCTGGTGCAGTGGTGCTCACTTGTAATCCCATTGGCTCTGGAGGCTGAGACAGGACAATTGCAAGTTCAAAGCCAGTCTCAGCAAAAGTGAGGTGCCAAGCAACTCAGTGAGACCCTGCTTCTAAATGAAATACCAAATAGGGCTGGGGATGTGGTTCAGTGGTCGAGTGCCCCTGAGTTCAATCCCCAGTACCAAAAAAAAAATCCTCTTCTGGATGGCTGTAAAACACACAAACACACAAACTAAGCCCAAGCAAACAAAAACAAAAACAAAGTAAAAAGTTAAAATCCTAACCATTTTCCCCAAATGAGGCAAAATCTTTAGAATGGTTTAATTCTGATCACTTTCCAAATAATGTTATTGTTTGTTGCCTTTTAGTTTGGTCCTTTTAAAGTAAAAATTATTAGCATGATTTTATATAGATCAAACCTCTAACACTATGTTAACTTGTCTGATATTGAAATCTGTGCCTTCAAAAATTATTTTATATAGACATTGTGTGTTTTGAATTCCTATGTATTACCCAAATTACCTGTTCTTCCCTTCTTAAATTTCAGGTCCTCATCTAAGGATAATTACTCTTCTTCCAGAAGTATGTCTTGCAGGAGTTCTTTTGGTGAAGGTCTATTAAGGCTAAACTCTCTTGGTTTTGGTAAACTTGAAAATGTAGATTTTTGAGTTCTTATTCTTAGAAAGTAGTTTTCCTGGATTTTTATTATTTTCTCTGACTACTTTGAAGACATTATTCTACTGTCTTCTGGCTTTCTTTGTTGCTTTTGGGAAGTCTGTTGCCATTCTGTTTGTTGTTCCTCTGTAGTTGTCTGTCTTTTCTTTTTGAAGATCTCTTTGTGATTCCTATTATCCATGCATGTGTGTCTTGTAATCAATTTTTGAAAATTCACACCCATTAGATTTTTGAACATTGCCTCTCTGTTTTGTTTCTTTGAGACACACATGTAGGTTGATCTCAGTCCTGATTTGCCATCTCTGGTTATTTTCTTTATCTCTGTATTCTAGTTTACTAATTATCATTTCAGCTATATCAAATCTGTTATTTAACCCATCAATTCATTTTTTTTTGTTTTAACTAATTATATTTTTCATATTTAGATGCTCTTCTTGGCTGTTTTCTAAATCTGCCTTTTCTTTTTTTTTTTCTTTTTTTTGGTACTGGATATTGGACCCAGAGGCACTTTACCAGTTAGCCACATCTCCAGTCCTTTTTATTTTGAGACAGGGTCTCACTAAGTTGCTTAGGGTCTTGCCAAGTTGCTGAGGCTGGCCTTGAATTGGTGATCCTCCTGCTTCAACCTCCATTTCTAGGATTACAGGTGTGTGGCAATGCACCTGGCTTCAGCGTAGGCATTTTTGATAGTCTTTGTTATTTGCTCATTTTTATAGCTAATCCTGTTATTAATTTTAACATTGCATGTATAGTTGTTTGATATTATGTTACCTGCTTATCCCAGAAGTCCTTGGAGGTTTAAATCTGTTATTTGTGGTTTTTGCTGGATTTCAATTATGGTAGCTTCTTTGCCTCTATATTTTGTAATAATATTGATTATATTCTTATATTATTTTCAAACATTAGAAATGCAGGAGACATATCAGGAATGTTTTTTTCCAGAGAGAATTTATGTTTTGGGAACGAGGGCACTACTGACCAGAACCATGGTAACCAACTTCTAGGTCCTCCTCCTCCTCTTCTTTCTCCCTCTTCCCTCTTTTTCTTCTTCTCCTTTTCCCTTCTCCTTCTGAGAACTTCAGTTTCCCAATGATGCCACTGGTACAAAATTTATTGTCATGCCATAGTGCTAAAATTGGCATTTATCCTTGGGTGTTTGTGTGCTACTTTTGACTCAGTGCTTTAGTTTCTGCTTGTTATATTTTAATCAAAGGAAGTGCTCCTCAGAGAATTCCTTTGCTTACTTGGAGCCCCAAAATACCTTCAAAGTTTCTTTTTCTGAGATCTAACCATGTGTGTGGTGTGGTGTGTGTGTGTGAGTGTGTGTGAGGGAAGGTCTTTCAGAATATCGTGCCCATCTGGATGCTAAAGGAAATATATTGTTTTTATAGTCATTGAGTTTTGAATGGAGGTTGGTGGAAAGTTCTCAATAGTTTTAAAACTTTTAATACATTTTTCTTCACGTATGAGAAAGCTAAATTATGGATGTTTGTGCAAATTTTAAAGTTTTCATGTTGAGCTTATGTATTTTATATTTAGATGAACATTAGGAAAAATTATATCTTTAGTGTTTCTTGACCTTTTTGTGGGTGTATGTGACAACCACTGTATGTGGCAGTCATTCTTAGAGTTGTGCTCCCAAGTTCTGAACCCTTACCTGTTAAGCTTTGAGTATGCGTAAGTGTGTTTTGTGTGATGTTTGTGTGACTGTTGAGTAAAGTGTGGGATGAAAGGTGAAAGTGTGCTTACATCTGGAGTATAAAGAGGCTTTAGATTTGGGCAGAGGGTGTAACAATAGTTGTTAATACTTAAAGCAGGAAAGCAATAGCAGTTAGTGGTCTTGAGTTAAAGAGAAATTGTGCAATGAATAATTAACATTTATTGAGTCAAAGGTACTGTGCAAAGGGCTTTGCTTCCATAATTTCACCTAATCCAAATAAGAATCCTGTGAAACTGGTAGTAGGGTTACCTCATTTTAAAGATAAAAAAAACTGAACACAGGGAGGTTAATCATTCTTGTCCCAGGCCACATGGTCGTTAAGTAGCTAAGATTGTAGCCCAGACTTACTGACTCCAAAGGCTGTTCTTTTATTATTCCAAACTGTTCAAGGAATGAATATTACATAATATGCAGTCTTTGGCACTCATCCAGAAGTTTCATATTCTTTTTTAGAATGACTAATGTAGAAATGAAAATCCTTTGGTATTTACAAATAAATGTCTTCTTTTATTTGAAAATGAGAACTTTTCCTTTCATATTTAGAAAAATGTTCTGAGCAAGTAGATTTATGATATCTTTGATATATAATATTTGATGGAAAAAATTGGTGTTGGCATAGTCAATAGCAGTAAGAACAAAGCTTGTGTATTTTGAAGATTGCATGCAACTTTAGTCTATTGAAATTTCTGGGAAATATTTTGATGTACTTGAATATCTTTCACTTAAAAATGATAACATATGTTCCCTTACTTTGTTATTTTCTCAGAAACACTTACTTATAAAAAAATTCACAAATTAATTTCTCAGATCAATAACATTGAGGTACTTTATAGCTTTTCTTTGGTACTAGGGATTGAACCCAGGGACACTTAACCACTGAGCCACATCCCCAACCCTTTTTAATTTAATTTTTTATTTAGAGACAGGGTCTTGCTAAGTTGCTTAGGGCTTCACTAAGTTGCTGAGGCTGGCTTTGAACTTGCGATCCTCTAGCCTCAGCCTCCTGAGCAGCTGGGATTACAGGTGTGTGCTACTGTGCCCGACCTACTTTATAGCTTTTGAGGAAGCAAATCTATTCATAGAAAAATTATTATTTAAATTTTAAAACTTTGACTTTCATTCCTCTTATCAGTTGACAAAGTGCTTGATAAATTTGCTAAAATCAATGCAATTCTTGAACAAGTTGGGCATTTCATAATACTTTCTAATTTTTTATAATAAAAGTAATTCAAATTATGTTTATTTGCTGCCAAAGCTGTTGAAGAAACTGACATCACATCAGTTGTATTATTTTTTGGCTTTGTATTTTTCTTTTGATTTGGAGAGAGTTGTTACCAAAGAGATCTAACAATAATAGGTTGATATCAAGACATATAATGACCTCTTGGGTTTCTTTTCTGGAGATCTTTGAGGTATTTGGCACAGGAAATTAACAGAGAACTCTGTGCCAGGAAACAATTGTGCATACCCACTTTCTTCTAAGCTATTTTAAAGAATTTGCTTGTTGTTTCCTTGATTTTTTAAAAAATATTATTTAGGGAATGAGGAATCCTTGAGGGATGCTGTATGAAAATAATCACTGATACTTTATGAAAAGTTTGAAACTTTGGAGTTTGATTGTATTTCTTCTTAAGTCTACAGTTGGAAAGTAATTTAAAAACTAAATAAAAATCCCTACAGGGATCATTCAATTTGTTGGCTTACCAATAACATTTTGAATAACCCTATTGTTATTAAGCACTGAAGTTTTTCATTAGATTTCAATAACCCCTTTTCTCTTTCTGTCTGACACTGTAAGTAACTGATCTGTACAACTGCAACTTGACACTTTAATATGGCTTAATATTAATTATCTCTCTTAGCACAGGCAAATAGCACTTAAAACAATGCTTTGAAGGATATTAACCTGAAGAGCAGCTTTTTCAGTCATGCAGAGAAGTGATTTTGAAGTGACTTTAACTTTTAAATAAAATTCTGTTGGGGAACCTCAAAATGGTTTTTTTGGTTTGTTTTTTTTTTTAATTTTTCTTCTCTTTTTTTAGTGTGTGGAGGACTATAATTTTTTTTTTATTCTTTAGGCACATTCATGCTTTTAGATTACTCCATAAAAGCCAAAATAACTTGGTATTTTAGAACATGAAAGTTTTTTTTGTTGTTGTTTGTTGTTGTTGGTTTTTTTTTTTTTTTTTTAGTACCAGGGATTGAACCCAGGGGCACTTGACCACTGAGCCACATCCTCAGCCCTATTTTGTGTTTCATGTAGAGACAGGGTCTCACTGAGTTGCTTAGCACCTTGCCATTGCTGAGGCTGGCTTTGAACTCATGATTCTCCTGCCTCAGCCTCCCAAAGTGCTGGGATTACAGGCATGCGCCACCATGCCTGGCTGAAAGTTTAATACTAACAGTTTTAAATAGCACTTCCTGAGAACCATGTTGGATGTTGGACATTTCTATTACTTTTATCATTGAAGTCTCATAAAATGAAAAGTTGTGCTCCATTTGTGTACAATGAATCAAAATGCATTCTGCTGTCATGTAAACCTAATTAGAATAAATAAATAAATATTTTCATAAAGTTGCAATTTTACTAATTCATTTTAATCTCTAGCACCTGTGAATTCCATATTTGACTGTACTTTTGATTCAATTTAAAATTGTACTTAAAACTCTTTTTCATTTGAGAGAAATTTGTGTTTATAATTTAATTTTTTTTTTTTTTTGGTGTTACTGGGGATTTAACCCAGAAGCACTTTACCACTGAGCTACATCCCCAGTTCTTATTTTTATTTTGAGATAGAGTTTCACTAAGTTGCCAAAGGTGGCCCAGAATTTGTGATCTCCTGTCTCAGTCTCCCGAAGTTGCTGGGACTACAGGTGTGCACCACCACACTCTATGATATGTTAATTAAAGGTAGTTTCAAGTTGTTTCAAGTTGTCAAAATTACTTTTAAAAAGTTAAATGAATTATTGGGAAAAGTTTTTTTTTGCCCTGTACCTTTCCTCCCTTTTGCATGTAGGACTGTAGAAGATCAAAAGATCAAGGAATGTTGGCCATTTCTTTAGGAATCTCATATAACATTCCTTTTCTAAAACTTCTGTCAACATACAGGTGGGTGGTACACTCATTTAATGTTACTCTCTCAGTGGCAGACCTTGCCAATATTGATTTTCACTTTTTAGAAACAATTTCATGTGATGTTGTGGAGTGTCTGTATGGTTTTCTGTTCTACCTGGTGTTGGCTAGGCTCCCTCAAGTGAGTTGTCTACTTTGAAGATGTTCTAGCTTGCAAGGTTCAAAAAACATCTGTCACATGTCTGGGACTTCATGTTGACTGTTGATTGGGGCCACTCTGTCTTCTTTCCCATAGCCTCTCTCTTCTAGTAGTGCTCTTGAGGGCTAAGCTATAAAATAGCACGGCATCACTTCTACAACATTGTTCAAAACAAGTTACCTGGAAATAGACTCCATGAGTGTTCCATGAGTGGAACAGCAAGTGCAGTCCTAGTGTATTTTACTATATATACATATTGTATATAATATATACAATATGTATAAATAGTAAAATAGATATATAATACATATTTTAGATATATAATGTGTGTATATATGTATATATAGTAAAATATATATACTTGTGTGTGTATGTAGTACGTGAGACAACAACTTGCTGTGCTGCCAGAACTGGTCTCAAACCCAAGGGCTCAAGTGATACTTCTGTTTCAGCTTTCTAAGTAGCTGCAATTACAGGTACGTGCTATACAAGTTTCTGGTGTATTTTAGATACATATCCCTCATCAAATTTATAATTTACCATTTTAGATATGATAGCAGAAGCACAAGCACCAAAGAAAAAATAGATAACTCAGATTTTATAAAAATTTTTTGTTGTGTGTCTGATTTATCTAGGATATATATATATTATATATATCTTATATATATATAATATTTTTTGCAACTTAACAACAAAAAAGACAAAGAACTCAATTTAAAAAATGTGCAGGGTTGGGGCTGTAGCTCAGTGGCAGAGCGCTTGCCTAGCATGCGTGAGGCACTGGGTTCGATCCTCAGCACCACATAAAAATAAATAAAGGCATAAGAAATATAATAACATTAAATAAAAGATATAAAAATATGTAAAGACTTGAATAGATATTTATCTACAAAAATTACACAAATGGTTCATGAACACATGAAAAGATGCTCAACAGTAGTTATTAGTGAAATGCCAATCAAAAGCACAAAAAGATATAATTTCACATATACATAGTGTTAGAAAAGATGTAGAGAAATTGGAACCCTCATTGATGGTGAGAATGTAAAATAGTGCAACTGCTGTGGAAAACCATTGGCCAGTTCCTTAAAATGTTAAACACAAAATGGCCTTATGACTTAGCAATTCCATGCCTAGATATATACACGCAAAATAATTGAAAACAGGTATTAAACAAACTTGTACATTAATATTTGTAGCAATATCATTTACAATACCCAGAAGGTGGAAAAACCAAACATCTATTAATTGATGAGTAGATAATACAAAATGTGGTATATCCATACAATAGAAAATTATTCAGCCATAAAAAGGAATAAAATAGTAGCTGGGCATGGTGACACATACCCGTAATTGCAGGGACTTGGGAGGGCAAGGTAGGAGGATGGAAAGTTTGATCACAGCTTCAGCCAACTTAGCAAGACCCTATTTCAAAGTAAAAATTAAAAGGACTGGGGATGTAGCTCATGGTATAAGTGCCATTGGGTTCAGTCCCCAGGAACAAGGATAAGAAGGAATGACATACTGATTGATATATGCTACAACATGGATGGACCTTGAACACATTATGCCAAGACAAGTCAGATACAAAGACTCACATATTGCATAGTTCCATTTACATGAGATATCCATAACAGGAAACATAAAGACAGAAAGCAGACTGATGATCATCAGGGACTGAGGAAGAGAGGGAAACAAGGAGTGACTGCTTAATGGTTATGCAGTCTTTTGGGAAGTTCATGGAAATGTTTTGGAATTAGATAATGGTGGTGGTGATCAACACTGTGATATTTCTAAATGCCTGTGAGTTCTATACTTTGAAATGGTCGAAAAAGTGACTTTTACATTACCTGTATTTTACCACAATATAGTAACATAGTTGCACAAATGAGTTTACTTGATCTTAAGCCTCAGACATAAGAAAATAGTCAGGCTAGCCAGAGGAATGTTAAGAAAAGTGGAGCAGAACTGAGGTACTCTAGTTCCCAGCCAAAGCAATCCTGAGTCACCAGAGAGCCATCCAACCTCAAAACATATGAGTACTTGGCCAAGATCAGCACAACCCCCTGCTACCCCTTGGTGACTAAATGTGTCAGCAATAAATGCTAATCCTTTTAAGCTCCTGGAGGTTTGTAATTTGTTTTACAGCATTATGGGGGACAATATAATCTATTTTCTTTTTTAAAATGGGGGCTTTTCAGGGAAATGATGATTCAGACTATGGCAAAGAAGTAAGTGGTGAACCTCAGACATCTGATATGCAAGGGCTCTTTCAAGGAATAATGAGGTTGTCTTAAAAGGACACAGTTTTAGACAGTGGATAATGGAGGTGATAGCTGCACTGCTGCACTTCAGTGAGAATACTACTCTTAAAAGTGGTTAAAATGATACATTTTGTTTTATTTAGTTTAGTACTGGGGATTTACCTCTGAGCTATATCCCCAACCCTTTTTTTGAAAAATATTTTTTTAGTTGTAGATAGACACAACACCTTAATTTAATTTATTTATGTATATGTGGTGCTGAGGATTGAACCAGTGGCTTACACGTGCTAGGCAAGCACCCTACCACTGAGCTACAACCCTAGCCCATTCCCAGCCCTTTAAAATTTTTTGGGGGGAGTGGGGACAGGATCTCATTAAATTGCTAAGGCTGTCCTCAAATTTGTCATCTTCTCTCCTCAGTCTTCCTGGTCGCTGGGATTATAGGTGTGTTACACTGTGCCCAGTGATAAATTTTATGTTACATGTATTTTACTATAATTTAAAAAAAAAGGACACAGGACTCAGGCTGTAGAGTTTTTCACTGGTAAAAGTTTCATCAATGTAATCATTTTTTGAGCTTCAAAAATAGTGAGTCATGTGTGGTAACATACACCTGTAATTACAGGGCCTTGGAATGCTGTGGCAGAAGGATTCCAAGTCTGAGGCCAGCCTCTGCAATTTAGTGAGGCTTATCTCAAATTTTTTAAAAAAGGGTGGGGGGCTGGGGTAGGCTCATGGGTAAAGCACCCCTGGATTTAATCCTTGGTACTGCACAAAACAAAGAAAAGAAAGAAAGAAAATAATTATAGTGTGTTAAAACACATCAAATATTTGAAAATTTGAGTTGATAATAATATTAGAAATAAACTGAAACAAGAAAAAAATTTTATCACCCATTGAGATGACTATTAAACCAACCAAGGATTCAAGTTTAAAGTCCACCAAGCAATTATGGGTCCAATAGGTCCTTGTTTAGTCAAACCATCTGTAAATGTTATTTCAGGACACAAATGGGAAATTTGGTGGAAAAGAGAGAAAACCTTATTGTAGAAATTGCTAATTGTTTTTCAATGAATACTTTCTCTTTTCTGCACTTAGAAATAGAAGTTCTAAGTTTTATCTGCATTTATTTACCCAGTTAGTACAATTTTCTAGTCTTATATCTCAGAATGACCATGTCATCAAGTCCTGGCTAATGATATGTGAGTGAGCCCTGAGTTAAGGCCTGACAAGTAAGTATGTGAAAGAGATTTCTATCTTGTTTGTATAACTCACTTTGGGGTTTGTGTGGTCTTAGTTTGTATCCTAACAAATGATGACCTTGTTTGACACCTATGCTATTAAAGCATATAATACATATGTATACCTAAATGATACTGTAAGAGTGGTATGCCTTCAGTTGAACCCGTACTTAGAATTTTGAATTTTGATCTTTTACCTGAATAGTGATATTTGATATGATGCTCTCTTGTGGTGTTGTACAGAGATAGTAAGCTGCAGCTCCTAGTGAGCCACACAATCATGAAGGTAAACAAGTGATCCTCTACAGCATATTGTGTTGCTAAGCTGTGATTTTTGGTAGATTAGGTGTATTAAATGAATTTTTTGACTTAAGATATTTTCAATTTATGATGGATTTATCAGGTTAGAACTCCATTCTAAGTGAAGGAACACTTTAAATTTTTATTTAAATCATTCAAGCCTTTAAAAAGCTAAAGGAACTATTAAAATATTTTTCATAGCAGTTGGAAGACATATACAAAATTAAAGCTAGACTTTGCTTGTGGTTTCAGCTTTGGAAAAGAATTTATTATAAGCAGTTTTTTACTTGTTGAAGTGTCTACATTCAAATCACATTTTTATATAAATTTATAAAAATAGATTTTACGTATAGGTTTTTAAAATTTATTTGCTTTTTGTTTTTGTACTGGTAATTGAGTTCAGGGACACTTTACCACAGAGCTACTTCCCCAGTCCTTTTTTGGTTTTTATTTTGATATAGGGTCTTACTAAATTTCAGAAGTGGTCTCAAACTTGCCGTCCTCCTGTTTTAGCCTCCTGGGATTATAGGCATGGGCCACTGTACTTGGCCTACATATGGCATTTTTAATATTATCCTTTGGTTAAAACGATTTGGTTAAAGATGAATGGATAAAGAAAATGTGGTACATATACACAATGGAATATTACTCAGCCTTAAATAAGAAGGAAATTATGGCATTTGCAGGTAAATGAATGGAGCTGGAGAATATCATGCTAAGTGAAACAAGCCAGACCCAAAAACCCAAAGACCAAATGTTTTCTCTGATATGTGGATACTGATCCATCATGGGGGGTGAGTAGGGAAGAATAAAGCAACTTTTTATATGCAATAGGGAGTGAGAGGAGGGGGAGGGGTGTGGAGATAGGAAGGATGGTAGAATGAGATGGACATTATTATCCTATATACAGGTATGATTATACTACTGATGTGACTGCACCATGTATAGCCAGAGGAATGAGAAGTTGTGCTCCATTTGTGTACAATGTGTCAAAATGCATTCTACTGTCATGTATAACTAATTAGAACAAATTAAAAATTATAAAAACAAAACAAAATAAAAAATGGTTTGGTTAAAAAGATTACTTATGCAAATGTTATTTTACAGAATGATGTCTTCCAAGCTATGGCTTTCTGAGGAAGTGACTTGATACAGAGAAACACAAGCAAAGGTCACCACAAGGAGGAGGTAATTGTTTTCCTAGATTAGTGTTACAAACTAGATTCTGTAGATAAGAACAGGTGAAGGGCTCTACAACTGTTTGATTTAAATTTGGTTAAAATATTTTTTAAAATACTTTAAACCACTGTTGAAAAGACAGCTGTTATAAAATATTTTACTGACATCTGTTTTAGAATTCCAAGGACACAGGATGGGCTATTATAAAACTGCTACGCTTTGAGATTAATTTCCTGTGTGATTTAAAATTGTCTTAGTATTGTGCAACTAAAATACAAATACAAAATAAAAACAAATTAGATGCTAAGGCTCATGTGGCTACAGTTGGCAATTATACCTACCAGTTAAAAGTTTTGGAGAATTGATCTGAACAACTTTATTTTCTATAAATGTGAAGTAAAACAAATTTTTCAAACAAAACACTAATTTATATACTGGAATTTAGTGAAGAATTTTATTCAACAGGAGGATTTTATCCTTGAAAAAATTTGAAATCTACTTACTTAGATTTTTACCTATAGAATATCAGTTGTCTCCACTGGGCTTTGGAAAGGAATCATCAGACAGATAATTTCCCATTAGATGGATAGCTAGTGTCTGACAGGAAGACACTCTGCTGTTGACTGAAAGAAGATCAATATGTTCTCTATACCCGGAACATAGGCAGTGCCAATGCTAGTCAGAGTTTAACTTGTACTTTAGGGTTAGTTGAGGGCCACCCAACTTCGCATGCACTGGGGCACCAGATTTAGGACAGAATATTAACTGGATTAGCCCTGGATCTATTCAAGTGCTAGGCAGGGTGCAAAGTTGACAGTTCTGTGCCTTAAAAACGGGAGAATATCCTTGAATAATTTTGAGGGTACATACAGTTAAACACATGTTTATTATTGTAAAATCTTAGCATTGATCAATAAATATCATTTTGTGGTTGGCATTGTATGCTGACATTCTTTCCTCCAGAGGTATGTCCACATGGACGAGCAGTTTTACCATGACCTCTGAGAAATGCAGGATATTAGGCATTGAATCCAAATGTGTACTTTAAAAAGGTTCTTGGGAGGGCTGGGGATGTAGGGCAGAGGCAGAGTGTTTGTCTATCATGTGTAAAGCCCTGGGTTAAATCCCCAGCACACCCCCCTCCCCCAGTCCTTGGGTAATTCATAAGCATATTAAATTTTGAGAACAATTGCATTATATGTTAGTAGCAAAGGAAAACTCCAAGGCAATTCTTTGAATTAATTGGTTGAGTAGAAACTTCAAACATATTGTTTCCCTCGATGACCCAGTTCAGAGTTTGGCTTTATTATGAATATTCAAATATTTTCCTGTCAGTATTGGTCTAACATCATGTGCCACTTTTGTAATAACATCAATACTCCAAAACAAATAATTATGACTATTACAAGGGAACAACTTGTGTCTTCCTAAGTTTTCACAAGTATCACTCAGTGCTTACAATGTTGCTAAATTTGGCTCTCATAATTTGTTTTTAGTTCTACTTTTGTTTTTCCATATTTGTTTATTTAATTTTGCAGTACTGAGAATTGAACTCAGGAGCACTTTACCACTGAGATACATCCCCATCTCTTTTTATTTTTAATTTTGAGTCACAGTCTTGTTAAGTTGCTGAGGCTGTCCTAGGATTTCCATCCTCCTGCCACAGCTTTCCAAGTAGCTGGGATTAGAGGTGTGTGCCACTGTGCCTGGCTATCTATCCATTTTTATTTTTTACTCAGGTCTTAATTTTCTTATGGTTTGATTTCAATTTTCTTTTTTAAAAATATTTTTTAGTTTTAAATGGACCTTTATTTTATTTATATGCGGTACTGAGAATTGAACCCAGTGCGCCACACATGCTAGGTAAGTGCTCTACCACTGAGCTACAATCCCATCCCCAATTTCAATTTTCTTTTCCCCCTAATTTTTAAAAATATCTTTATTTTTATGTGGTGCTGGGGATCAAACCCAGTATTGATGCATGTGAGGCAAGCGCTTTACCACTGAGCTACAACCCCAGTCCCAGCCCCTCCCCCAATTTTAATTGTTATCTGGGTGCTAATTTCGTAGGAACTAATAGACTTTCACAAAAGATCCTTAGAAGGATCTATCTCCTTGTGACTTGAATATGAAATGACTTTAAAAAAATGCAGAAAATACTAAATTTTGACATTTGTACTTTTGACAGACCATGTGCCAGATCAACTCCAACAGCTTCATTAACTACAAGCTAACATGACAAGGCTTAGAAGGTGAAAAAAATTTAAAAGGAATATATTTAAAAAATTTATAACATTTTTTTACCAACACGATGAAGATTTGGGCCTAGAAAGCTTGGAATGGAACCACCATTTGACACAGCTATCCTACTCCTCCGTCTATACCCAAAGGACTTAAAAACAGCATACTACAGTGACATAGCCACTTCAATGTTTATAGCAGCTCAGTTCACAATAGCTAAACTGTGGAACCAACCTAGATGCCCTTCAATAGATGAATCGATAAAGAAACTGTGATATATATGTATATACACAATGGAATATTACTCAGCAATAAAAAATAAAATTATGGCATTTGCAGGTAAATTGATGGAGTTGGAGAATATCATGCTAAGCGAAGTAAGCTAATCCCAAAAAACCAAAGATTGAATGTTCTCTCTGCTAAATGGATGCTGATCCATAATGAGGGAGAGGACATGGGAAGAATGGAGGAAATTTGGTTAAAGGGGAGGGAGGGGGCATGGGAGCAGTAAAGATGGTGGAATGCGATGGACAACAATGCCCTAGATTCATGTATGACTGCTCATATGGTGTAACTCTATATTGTGTACAACCAGAGAAATGAAAAGTTGTGCTCCATCTGTGTGCAATGAATCAAAATGCCTTCCACTATCACGTATACCCAAGTAGAATAAATAAATTTTAAAAAATTTATAACATTTTTTGTTTATAAGTAATGATTTTCAAAAAGCAGTTTGAAAGTTTTAGGTATGGTTTTTAAGCTGCTTTTTTTCCAACTGCTTTTGGAGGATGACATTTCCAGAATCTTTCCTTTTCTGAAGACAAGGACACAATTTATTATAGAATTTGGTTATTGGAGATTTCAGAATTTCAATCAGGTTTAGTGTGCCTTATTCTGAATTGTGTGTGGTCCTGGGAATATCAGTGATTGAAATGTCAGGAAATATTCTTGCTTTTTGTATTAACTATGATGATATATCTTTCCTGGTGTTTTAGGTTGTCAGAATTTTGAATGATTAATCACTTGTATCTGACATCATTAAAACAGAGTTTTCAAAATAGTTTAACATGCATTATGTTATTTAGTCTTCACTGTAACTCTGGTGATAGTTTTTATTATCCTTATTATAGAAGTAAAGAATATGTCCAAGGATGATTGATTACACTGAGCACAGAAAGTAAGTGGTTGAGATCAGGGGCTTGAATCCAGGTTACCTGACTTCTAATTTAATGCTTCCTCTACCACACAATTTTTCTTCCCTTCTAGTGGATTGTGTTCATCTCAGAATTTCCTTAAATATTATGTTAACTTGTATATAGGAGTCAGTGCATGTAACTCAAATTGATCTTTTAAAAATAAACTGTATCTATATTCTGCCTTAACTGTAGCCAAGGAGAAACTTTACTAAATTTAAAGTTTTCTCAATTCAATTATAATCTGCCCTTCAATTGAATAATTGTAGGATCCTAAAATAAAGTAGAATATGCAACCCTTTCCTTACAATTTTTTAAAATGGACTTCTACTTGAAGAAGAATGAGGTAATACTCATTTTAGATTTATTACCATATTAAATAACAAGTTTCCTTCTAGTTACAGGGAAATTCAAGAAAATAGATAATAAATAATGGCTATTTGTAGCACTTGAGGGGCTTTATTAATAAGTTATGTCAAATCATGTAATGCTTTTTCCTTAGAGTTATTATTCACCAACACTTCATGGGTTTCTATTTTATGTTGCTTCTGAAATGTGGTAGGATTCTTATATTTAGGGAGATATTCATTTGTTTCTTTGTTGAATTTATTTTGAGGGCAAACTACATTTAGGTATCATTTTTATGTCTTGAACTTTGGAATTTATATTTTCATATAATAATCAACTTGATGGTTTCAGAATCGGCACTTGGTTTTCTAGTACTGCTAATTTTGTTTCTATCATTGCAAACAATTATATACTATTTGATAGCTGTTACAGTTGATTTTTGTTCTTTAACTATGATAGCTGTGTATAGTTCAAGAAACTATATAGGCTGTTTTCAAAGGGTCTAATACTGTTTGCAGCCCATGGGGAAGTTAAATTAACAGATAATTTTGATTAATTGTAAAGTAAGTGGCCTGTGAGGTTAGAACATTTCAGCCTAGACTTTGTATTACCTCTCTGTTTGCTTTCAAGTTATCTTCAGCTAAATGTCCTCAGATTTTTTAGCTTGAAAATCAGGTTCAGCTCCTTTCTCACCACATAGGCTCTTCTTTCTAACTGCCCAGAGCTACTGTCTTAGAATCTCAGAGCTTCCACGTGGGTGTCATTTATGCATATTTCCCTGTTTGCCTTCTGCATTCAGTTAGTTACTGTCATAGTCCATTTTGCATTGTCATAAAGAGATACCCAAGCATGGGCAACTTACATAGCAACGAGATTTATTTGACTCATGCTTCTGGTGACTAGAGGGCTTGAACAGCATGGTGCTGGGCTTCTGGTGAGGGTCTCCTGTTTTTGCCACAACATGATGGAGCAGAAAGGGAAACAGTCACATGTAGAAGACAAGTGCTCTGGATGGTCTTACTTTATAACAACCTGTTCTTGAGAGAATGAATCCATTTACACAAGAGCTGACCCGTTGTTGCTAGGCAGCACTCATCCACTCATGGGGTGGATCCTCATGATCTAACTACCTTCCATTGGGTCCCACAGTTTAAAGCTTCCACCACTCTAACATTGACACACTGGAAACCAGGCTTCTACCACATGAAATCCATGGCAGTTTCCAACCTTGGTGCTGTTGGCTAAGTTGAGTCCCTCTTATATGCTGAGGTCCAACTCTCAGTACCTCAACTTCAAAATGGGACTCTCTTTGGAAATAGATACTTTAAAGAGGCAGTTAAGGATAAATGCAGTCATTAGTTGGGCCCTAACCCAATATGACTGCTGTCCTTATAGGAAGAGGAGATGAGAATGCAGGCATATGTACCGGGAAGACCACGCAAAGACACAGGTAAAGATGGCCATTTATAGTAGGCCAAGGAGAAAGGATCTCAGATAAGGAAACTAACCCAGATGACATTTTCTTTTTTCCCACAGATGACATCTTGATCCTTAACTTTTGGTCTCCAGAACTGGAAAAAACATATTTCTACTGCTGAAGCTTTCTAGTTTGTGGTACTGTGTTATGCCATCTCTAGCAAAATGGTACTAGTATACATGGAAGTTCTCTTCATGGTTTCTTGAATTTGACCACTGAAGACTAAATTTTCATTCTTATCATTTTATTTACATAGAGTCTCTAAAATAGCATTACATTTTCTCTGCTTTGGCCTAATTTGGGGAGATATTGATTATTAAAAAAAATTTTTTCTGTTGTCCTGTAGTTCTCAACCTAGAAGAAGCCTCCTCCAAGAAGCATTACCATATACTCATTTAGTAGGCTTCTTTGTACTTAGCACTTGTCTCAATTACCATATTTGTTATAATTATATGTATTACTACTTTTCTCTCCTACTCACTGTATTGTAAATGCCTAAGGTCAAGGATTGATTCTTGAACATCATATTCCCACTGCCTAGCATAGTACCTGGTGCAAGGAATGTACTCAATAAATACTTATGAAAAATTCCAATTTATTAGTATCAGTCAAGGTACTGCATTTTGGGGTTGGGGTTGTGGTTTAGTGGTAGAGCACTTGCCCAGCACACATGAGGCACTGGGTTTGATCCTCAGCACTAGATGGAAATAAATAAATAAAATAAAGGTATTGTGTCCATCTACAAACAAAAAGTATTTTTATAAAAGATACTGCATTTTGCTTCTATAACAAATAATCACCAGTACTAATGTCATGAAACAATAAGTTTCTTCATTATGATACATATTCATTGTGGACCTGCTGGAGGCTGTGCTCTATGTCAACCTCTCTTAATATCCAGGTTAATGGAGTAGCCCACCATTTGGATTTTTGTTTATCACAGTGGCAAAGCAAAAAGGAGAACATGGTGAATCCTATACTGATTCATAAATCTTCACAGATAAAATTTTAGATTACATTTCATTTATCAGAGTAAGTCACCTGACCATGTATGATGTCAATGGGGGGAGAAAATTGCAATCATATCATGTGGTAGAAGAAGAAAAAAATATTATGAATAGCATGAGTAACTATGCAAAATTCTGTGCATGGCACACTGTTTCATTTATGATTTGATCTTTTAACTTTAATGGCTTTCTGTTTTTTTCTTTAGTGCGCATGAACTTCAAATTATTAGCTTCAAAATTATTTTTTCTATATTCAACATGGATCTTATGATCCACAAGAAAGCATTCCAGTTTTTCTTTTATATTTTGGAGCTTATCTTCCTGAGAGATTGTTAGGGTATTGAATATGGGTGTTCCCCCCAAAACTCCTGTGTTAATGCAGGAATATTCAGAAGGTAAATATTTGGGTGATGCAAGATGTAATCTAATCAGTCCGTCCTAGTTTGAATGGATTGACTAGGTGGTAACTGTGGGTAGGTCAGGCATGGCTAGAGGAGGTAGATTCATCTTCCCTGCTGTCCCTTCCCCTTGCCTTTTCTTTTTCCTGGCTGCCATGAGCAAAGCACCTTCCCTCTGCCATGATATTTTGCCTCATATTGGGCCCAGACCAATGGAGTCAGCTGACCACGGACTACATCTCTTGAGACAAAATACTTCCCCTTCTCTAAGTTGTTCTTGTCAAGTATTTTGGTCACAGAAATGCAAAGCTGACCAACACAGAAATTGATATTGAGAAGTGAGGTCATTGCTGTGACTAATCTGACCATTTGGTTCCAAAGCTTTTGGGACTGATTTGCAGTAGGAGTTTGTAAAACTTTGGAGATGCAGGCTGGAGAAGGTTTAGAATGGTCATATAAGACCACAATTTGTCAAAGCAATCTTTAGCAAAAGTAACCAACCTAGAGGTACCATATTAGCTGACTTCAAAATTTATCACAAAGCCATATAAATCAGAATAGCATTGTACTGGTGTTTGAAATAGGCACATCAACCAGTTAGAATGAATAGAGAGCCTAGAATAAATGTATGTATTAATAGTCAACTGATTTTCAGCATGGTGCCAAGAACACAATGGAGAAGGGATGATCTCTTCTGTAATGTTGAGAATAATTGGAAGATTACATGCAGAAGAATGAAGTTGGACTTGACTCATACCATTTACAAAATTCAACTCAAGATGTGCTAATTTTTTTTTCTTTTGTGGTGCTGGGGATTGAACCCAGGGCCTTGTGCATACAAGGCAGGCACTCTACCAAGTGAGCTATATCCCAAGCCCAAGATGTGCTAATGATTTAAGCACAAAACCTGAAACTGTAAAATTACTAGAAGAAAACATAGGAGAACAGGTCAGTGACATTAGTCTGGAGAAAGATTTATTTTATATGATCCTCAAAGTTGAGCCAACAAAGTAAAAATAAGCAAATGGAATTGCTTCAGATTAAAAATCTGTATAGAAAAAGAAACAATAGAATGAAGAAAAAAATTAAACCACCAATAGGATGAAGAGATATTTCATGAATTGAGAGAAAATATTTGTAAATCATACCTCAGGTAATGGGCTAATATCTAAACCATTTAAGGAATTCATACAACTAAAGCAAGAAAACAAAATAACCCAATTCAAAGTGGATAGAGGACCTGAATAGATATTTCTCAGAAGACATACAAATGGCCAACAGATATATGAGAAAATCCTCAACATTATTAATCATCAGGGACATACAAATTAAAACCACAATGAAATATCACCTAACACATGTTAGAATGATTATTATTAAAAAAATGAAAAATAACAAGTGTTGGTAAGGATGGAGAGAAAAAGGAGCACTTACATACTGTCGGTGGACATATAAATTAGTACAGCCATTATGGAAAACTGTATGGAGGTTCCCCAAAAATTTAAATACAAGGTTATTATGTGATCCTGCAATCTCAATTCTGGATAAATACCCAGAGAATTTGAAATCTTCAAAGAGATATCTGCACTGTCATGTCATTGCAACATTACTTACAATAGCCAAGATAATAGAAGCAATCTCAGTATCCATCAATAGGTGAATGGATATAGAAAACATGATATATACCACACACACATGAATACTACTCAGCCTTAAAAAGAAGGAAATCATGTTTTTTGAGACAACATGGATGAACCTGGAGAACATTATGCTAACTGAAATAAGCCAGGCACAGAAAAAAAAAAATAAGCACATGATCTCACTTAAGTGTGAAATCTAAAAATGTCAAACTCACAAAGGTAGAAGAATGGTGGTTACCAGAGGCTGGGGGAGACAGGCCAGTGAGGAAAAGGGGGATGTTGGCCAAAGGACAAGGAATTTTAGTTAGATGGGAGGTAGTGCTTTGGTAATCTGTTGCATGAAATGGTTACTACGATTAATGATAGTGCACTATATATTCAAAGTTGCTGGCAGTTTAGATTTTAAATCTTTTTAAAACAAAAAATTGGTATATGAGGTGATGGATATGTTGATTTTCTTGATTTAATTATTCCACAATGTAAACAGACATCAAAACATCACATTTCTCCCATAAATACATATGATTATTTGTCAAGTGAAAATAAATATGATTTTAAAAAGAATTCATGGTGAAAAAAATATCATATTTGAACTTGAGTATGTTTAAAGTTATGACAAAATTAACATAAGATAATCCAGAGCAAATGACATTCTGAGGATATTTGCATTACATAGAGAAAGGATTTATATGACTGTTATATGTAGAGATCCCATAGGCAGAAGAGTTACAGTCTATTAGAAAACTGAGTAAGGATGTAGACAGGCAGTTCACATTTATGTGTATGTACACACACACAAACACAAGCAACCAGTGAATATAAGACAAGATGCTACCTGTTAGGGCTGATGAGAGTGGGGGATGTGGACATATCCAGATGCTGGTGGTGCAGCCCTTTGAAGCTAAAGTCTTGGCATATCTGTAAAAAAATTTTAAATATTTACATATTTTAATCTAGCCCCTTCAGTTCTTGAAATCTTTCCCTGGAAAGAAGAGAAATGATCACTGCAGCACTATCAGTAAAAAGTTTTTTAAAAATTGGAAGCAAGTTAAATGTCTCTTGATAAGTAAGAAATATATCCATAAAATGAAACAATATGCATATATTAGAATGAAGAAATAATAAAAAAGCTAAGATTTATTGAGTGTTCACTATGTTCCAGGCACATTTGCAAGTGCTCTTATAAAAGTACATTTATAAATGAGAACAAGAAAATATACACAATGTATTTAGTGAAAAAATGTTTCAAACCAAAATGAAAATAAATATGATTAAATAAATGCAAGTACCATTGTAAAGATTCAGACATTTTCATTTCTGTATAAATGTTTGAGTAGATATATAGATCCCAACATACTGATGTAGATGTATGTATGTGGATAGAATCAGAACCACTACACTCTAAAGTAGCATCAGTAGTTAAACCTAGGAATTAGATTAGATAGAGAAGACTTTTATTTCTTATATAATTATAAATCATGGTATGGTGGGTAATTAATTTTTTATGCTTTTCAAATGAAAAGTTACATAAAAACAGGTCAGAGGTAGTTCAGGAGTAGTACTGGTCTGCTTCACTGTAGGAAGTGCTTGATTTTTTGGTCAAAAACTTGGGAGAAGAGCAGTGCTTTACTGGAGTGGTCAGAGAGGGTGAGATGTTCTCCTAAGTGAGAGGCTTTGATTCTATCTGTATTAACAATGAAGAATACATTTGAAGAACAATTGATAATCATTCCCCTCATTGAGGTCAGCAGTCACCAGGGAAAAGGGAATTTGGGTAGCTATATTTGGGAAGGTGAAGGATGACAGCACATTTTGAGAAAATAGGTGGAAGTGGGGTGTTGGTTTGTATTGCTGTGGAGTCACATGAGGACTCCTGGTGCTCTGGGGATGGGATAAAACAGGTGGCAGAAAAATTTTTTGATTACTTTTACATATTTGACTTTGATTCTTGTATTTGTTGTTTGGCCATGAAAATCATTTAAAATGTCTGAGTTAAGAATGACTGAGGCCAGGTGCAGTGACCCACACCTGTAATCCCAGTGGCTTGGGAGACTGAGGCAGGAGGATTGTGAGTTCAAAACCAGCCTCAGCAAAAGCAAGGTGCTAAGCACCTCAGTGAGACCTTGTCTCTAAATAAAATACAAAATAGGGTTGGGGATGTTGCTTATTGGTTGAGTTCCCTTGAGTTCCACCTCCCCCCCAAAAAAGGTGACTGAGTTTGAGTACAAACTGGTTTGCAGGTGACAAACTGGTATTATCAGTGGTTTCATTGTGCCTGGTCCAGCTTCGTTTAATCTAGCCCAGCATCTTACTGTTTCTCTCCTTTCTATTCTTTTTCCAGTGCTATGGAGAAGAGAAGACAGAGTATGCAGGCTGAAAAAGAAAAGAACCAAGACTACTACTGTAGTTTTGAATCACTCATTGTTGGAATTCATTCAGCAGGAGGACTGGCTGTTTGTGTTATCCTTGTGTCCACTGCACCCCTCTTATCTTTACAGGGACACCCTGCATCTCTTCAGATTTCAGGATAACTGTCCTGTGCCTTAATCTCTTTTGTGTTTTGCTGTAACAGAATGCCAGAGACTGGGATATTTATGAAGAAAATGAATTTCTCATAGTTCTGGAGGCTGGTAAGTCCAAGATCAAGGTACCAGCATCTGGTGGGGGAACTCAACTTGATTTTATAATAAGCTCACTCTTGTGATGAGTCTTGCCTGTGATACCCACATGAATCCAATCATGAGGATAGAACCTTCATTGGGCAATGCCCCAAATGGCTATAATTAGCCTCCTTCTCTGAAACTTCTAGTGGGGTGTGGTTTCAGTGTATAGCCAAGGTCATGAACACTCTGATTTGGTGGATGTACTCGAGGTCATAAACATTTGCTTGTGAGCAGGTACCAGTTGAGGTAACCTATTAGCAGTGTGCCCTCTTTGGCTTGCATATAAAAAAGGCCTATGGAAATAGCTTGGGGGGCTTGGCAGGGGCCAAATGGAACTAGCTGGGGCCTGACTAGGGGCTATTGCTGCCTCTGAATAAAGAATGCCTACCATCTTAACTGCATCTTGCATCTTCTTTCACCTGTTAGGATCCAGAATCTGTTTCCCAGGGTCTGAGTCTTAGCCTCAGTGCAACAGCCCTCCTGACCTAATCACTGTTGTGATGGGGATTAAGTTACCAACATAGGACCTTTGGAGGACACATTTGAACCATAGCATCCCATGACTTCAGTTTTCTGAGGAGTTCAAGGTCATCGATGTGCTATCTGTCCAGTTTTTTTTTCTTGTTATACATATGAGAGTTACAGCTCTCAGCTAAAACCATATTGTGATGATTTTAAGGAATTTAATTTCTAAAGTGATTCACATGAAATAAATGAAAACAGACTAAAGAAAACTTGACAAAAATTGAAAAGATACAAATTCAGAATAGATATGTGAGCCATATGATTAAGAATATAATGTTGACCAAAACCCCACCCATTTTCTAACAATGATTTTTCATTATTGTGTTTAGTAAGCATTTACTAATGGCAACATATTAAGTGTTTTTCTAAGCTTTAACAGTCAAATCCTTTCAGCAATTTGTTTTGTACATGTTCTTTTATTTTTCCCATTATGAGGAAACTGAGGCCCTAAGAGTTTAAGTGACTTGCCCATGGTTATACAACTAGTGAGTGTTGGAATTGAGATGGCAATAAAACTGATCTGACTCCAGAGCCTGTCTTCTTTATATAAATAAAACGAGGCTATTGCTTTTCAGATATTAAAAAGAATCCAGTTGAACAAAGAAAGGACATGCTGTAAGAAATAGTTCAAAAGCAGAAGATCCTATAATAGTATTTGAAAGGAGAAATATTCTCATACTGATGAAAGGAAGGAAGGGAAGAAAAACCTGTGAGGATTTTACAGCACCCTCTCCTGACCCAGGCAGGCACTTCTAAGAGCTGCACGAAACTATTTAAGGTCTACAGGAATAAAACTGTCCATCTTATCTTACTTTTCTTATAAATACCCTTAGATTCCTCTGTATTATTCACTGGCATTTCTAGCCCTTCAACTCCAAAACTTCAAAATTTCACTGAAGCCATTTAAGCATTGAAAAGATACTTTTCATTTTAAATTACATCTTCCCACTGTTTGTAAATGTTATGTGCATTACATTATGAAAGAATCATTCTCTTTGCCTGAGGAATAAGTGTAAAAATAACCCATGTTGTGATTAGGAAAATCTTTGTATACAGACACCTGAAAGAGAGCGCTCTTAGGGCGTGGGCACAAGCATCACCCATGACCAGCAGCAGTGTTCAGCTGTGCTTCAGAGGAAATAATTTGTTTTTATAGAAACAGTGGAGACAAAAGAAGTTATATGTTAATGGGAGGCATATTGGAATGTATTTAAATATATCTGTTGCTCACAAACTCTTAGATATAAAATACATAACATTTAGGTTCTAGGTCTTATTTCATGACCTGTTAGTGGTGGTAGCAGAGAGGTAGGAAGGAAGGGGAGGATAGGAGAAAGGATTTGTCCACTAGAGGAATTTTTAACTGAAAACCTAAGAAAATACTTCTTGTTTCCAGTTATGCTTCATGTGGACACTGTGATTGTCAGGTAAATTATTTGAAAATACCTCCTATAGTTTTGATTCTATACACTTCAGGGTACATCCAGTGGGGTATGTAAATCTTACTGTGAAGTCAGCAATTACAGGAAATCCAGGATATTTTTCAGCAGCAACCCTTATTTCAGAATGTAGGTTAGACTTTTAGAATATTTGACTTTATCAAATTGTAACAAAATAACATTTTGTTAATGAGACAGCCCTCTCCCATCCAACCTGAAATGGATGGAGGCAGTATTGACTTCAATCCAAATCTGAAGCAAAATCTGAAGCTTCATTCACCTTTCTATCAGACAGACTACATTCTTAAGAAACTTGTGCTGGGGGTGCTTAGGCTGTGGCTCAGTGGTAGAGTGCTTGCCCAGCATGTGTGAGGCACTGGGTTCGATCCTCAGCATCACATAAAAATAAACAAATAAAATAAAGGCATTCTGTCCATCTACAACTGCAAAGAAATTAAAAAAAAAAAGAAATGTGCACTGGGAAGTCTAGTCAGAAGCTCTAGCTTTACATTTTTTTTCTTAATGTGGGAGAGAAAGTGTGCTCAAGTGAGTCTCAGTCCTGGCAGCCAGAAGAAGGGCTGGGCACCCGTGTCTCACTGCAGGTACCAAGGGTCACCTAGTGCCTTTCATTTCAACATTAAAAGACTCCTGAGAAAAGAGTCCGGCTCTCCACCTTTTAATATTGCTCAATCATTTCTTTTTACTTCTTGCTTCAGTGAGCATAGCATGTGGTTTGCAGGGAATCTATTAAAAAGAAAATCCTTCACTGTTCTATGGATGGATTTCAGAGAAATCTATAGTCAACTCATGTTTCTCACTTCCTTCACAACAGCTCTAATTCTCTCAGTCTTGGTGAGGGCATACTCAAAAATTGGTTCCTAATTTATAATTTAACAAGTGACAGAATATTTTGACATTAGCAAATGTTTTATATATCATCAGTGACTCAAATCATGAGCATGGCTTTTCTTTTTTGTCAGTTGTGCTGAGCAGATTGTCACAGTCAAATAACAGTGCTGTTAGAAGTCTAGGCCAATTGTGTTGAGACTTTCTGGGTAAATGAGATCATTTGGGCTCTACCTTATATATATATTATAGCAATTGTCATTAAGAATGCCTGCTCCTGGCTGGGTGCCTGTAATACCAGTAGCTTGGGAGGCTGAGGCAGAAGGATCATAAGTTCAAAGCCAGCTTCAGCAATTTAGCAAGACCCTAAGCAACTTAGTGAGACCCTGTTTCAAAATAATAATAAAAGAGCTGAGGATGGGGCTCAGTTGTGAAATGCCCATGAATTCAATCCACAGTACCCACCCTCACAATAAATAAAAGAATGCCTGCTCTGTCCCCTTTCTCTTTTTCTTTTCATCCACTATAAATTTTTTTGGTATTTGTTTTTGCAATTTGAAATCTGTATTCATCTCTGGGTTTTAACTGCTTGCTTTCCATTTTTAAAGGGCCACTCAGCATTTCACCAACTATGGTTTGGATGTGGATTGTCCACCACAGGTTCCTGTGTTGAAGGTTTGGTCCTCAGTCTGGTAATGTTGGGTGGTGGTTGGACCTTTAAAAAGTGGGGCCTCATGGGGAGGACCTTACATGGTTAGCATGGATATTACCCACAGAAGAGATTAAGGGAAATTTTAAGGGATCCTGAGTTGGTTATAAGACCTTTCGTTATTATAAGACTGAGCCTGATTCCTGAATTGCTTAGTGGCTTCCTGCCATGTGATCACTTGCTCTCACATGTGCTCCGCCATTGTGGTACATCCACCATAAGGTCTTCAGCACAGCTAAGCCAATGCTGGTGCCAGGCCCTTGAGCCTTCACAACTGTGGCCTAAATAAACCTCTTGTTTTCCACAAAGTTACTCAACTTCAGGTATTTCATTACGGTAATGAAACGTGGACTAACATCGTCTCCTAAACTGTAGTGAGTAAAAGATGGCAAAAAGCTTATCCGAGAAGGTGCTAGTGAGAATGACCCAGCATAGGGGCGTTTGTCCTGTGGTGTGGTAGAGGGCACGTTTCTGGTTACTGTATTCCTCACTCATTTGGATTCTCACACAGAGTTTGATTTAGCTGGCTTTAAAAAAATGTTTATTGGGGCTGGGGCTGTGGCTCAGTGGTAGAGCTCTTGCCCAGCATGCGTGAGGCACTGGGTTCGATCCTCAGCAATGCATACAAATAATAAATGAATAAAATAAAGATCTATCAACACAAATATTTTTAAAAAATTTAAAAAAAATGTTTATTGTAAATCTACTCCTTGAGAAATCCTTGAAAATAAGTTTATCCAGATAATTCTCTAGACCAGAAACTTAAAATTCTGTAGGCAATGTGTGCAACAGACATAAATGAGTGAAGCAAATGACATTGAAATTAACATCGCCTTATAAATCACTGCATGACCATAAAATACAAATACACAAATACAGCCCACTGCCTGGCTGGGGGTGACTCATGTTTTATACTCATTTTGTTTTCCTGCAGTAAGAATGCTTCACTGGGTAATAGAGCTCTCTCTCCTGTGGTCCATGAGAACCAACCTCCCAGCTGCAGGTCCCATTTTTAGCTAGAGCAAATCTCATCTCATTTAACCAATCTTTTTGTAAGTGGCTGAGTTGAGGAAGTTATTGCTTTCTGTGGTCTAAATTGCCTAACTGAAAGTCATTTTACCTAACTCATAAGATCCCTGTGGGAAAATCCCAATTGGTCACTGTGTCTGTGAACTAAATAAGGTGCTGCCTGGCTCCTCCTCACAAGCAGAACTAGTTTTAAGATCTTCGTTCATATCACCTTAGTTAAATTAGAAAATTTTCTGTTTGTTGTAGCAAGTATTTTTACTTACCGCTATTTCTAAGTATTATTACAAAGGGTTCACTTTCAGATACAAATCAGTTCCAGGATAGGATTGTTGCTGGGAAATCTGACTATGGCACTTATTGACCTAAAAATATATTACAAAATGTGAATCATTTGCAATGAGGTTCTGAAATTTTGTGGTATCCATCAGGTATTATTTCTTTTGTAAAAGTTAAAAAGTGCTAATTTTTCTTCTTTTCAATTAATAAAATACTTAAGAGAATTGTACAATAATTATCACTTAAAATTAGGGTTAATATTTAACTGAATGTGCAGCAAAATTAATTAGTGGCTTCTGCAGTCTAGGCATGGATAGTATCTAGATAATCGGCAAAGGCTCCATGTTGTAAAGTTATAAGCATATAATGATTACCTTTATAAGCATATAATGATTACCTTTCACTTATGCAGGACATTTTTACAGGTAATTCACTACTAAAAAGCATTTATTAAGGTAATTATTAGTATCTTATGCTTTTATAGTTAAAATTAGCCACTTCATTCCCTACAAGAGAGCTTATTATTATCCCCTTTATGTGGACAAGTAAATGGAGGGAAAGATTAATTGTGTTGTCTGTCTGCTGATTAATATATAGTGAAAAGATTATGATATCTATGACTTATCTCTAATAATGCTGAATTCTTAACCATATCAGCAAAATGGAATTATATTTTCAGTAAGAAAAAAATTATCTAGTGACTTTAAAACATGGCCAACCAGTTCTTTAGCCATCTTTCATTAAGAGGTGGGCTCTTTGTCCCATTTTCTTGAATCAGGGCTTCATGACAGTTTGACCAGTAAAATACTACGAAAATCACACTGTGTGGATCTCTGGCCCAGGCTTTAAAAAACTGGTAGCTTCCACTTCTTTTCTCTTAGGTTGCCTGCTCTTGGGACCTAGCACCACATCAGAGGAAGCCTAAGTAGCTAGCGTGCAGCCCTTGTGAGCACGCAGCTCTAACAGCACCTGCAGGGAACAGCCAGCTCCAACTTGCCAGTCCTGTGAGTGAGTCATCCTAACGGTGGGTCCTCCACCCGCAGTTGAGTTGCCCTTGATGACTGTGTGGAGCAGATCAGCTAGCCCTGTTGATCCCTGCCCAAATTGCAGCTCCATAAAGCAAAATAAATGATCCTTGTGTTTCAAGCCACTAGGTTTTGAGGTGATTTTTTTACACAACAACAGATAACCAGAACATGCTCTAAGGAAATGGCAAGGTTCCCAGCTTTCTTCTCTTTAGTATAGCAAAAGCTAGGTGCCACTCTGAAGCTCACCCCTCATTACTTGTGGCTTACAAAGGAAGAGTGAATGCCCTAGGCTTGTAGGGAGATTCTAAGCCCCTTCTCAATATTGGTGGCATGTTCTAGGATGCTGCATCACAGCCTCACCAAATGCACCGAGCATCTACTAGGTGCGGTTCAGCTGCAGCTCCAATGGAGGCTGCTTTGTCCTTTCCAGTGTCGCTTTAGCTCTAACTCACTAGAGGTCTTGACAGATCATTTGGTTTTAATGAACCCTATTTCCTCACCTGTAAAATGAGAGGGCTTGGATAAGTGTTCTTTCAGGTCTTCCCAGTTCTAACACAGTATTATTTTTACCATGTATAATCTAAATATGAAGACTCTAAAACTAGCTACTTGATTTGGAAATCTAAATCTTTGCTGGCCCCTCCAAAGGACTCCCCGCTTTGCTACCTGCTGTTCTTTCCTTTGTAGAGAGTGTTGCATTCCTAGGAAGAGTTGAAAGTAAAATTCACTTGGCCTGAACCTGATTCTCTCCAAATGACAATTCTTTATTTTTTTTCTCCCCATTATTTCTACATATTTGGAAACCAAGTCCCAAGAGAGACAGCTTGTGTGACACATCGTCAGCACTTGATTTCTGAATGTACTTTAGAAGAGTAGCTTAATGTTGATGGTTATATCATTCTTTTTTTCTGTAAAATGTAGCATGCTTTTATTTCTGTAAAATGCCGTGTGAAAGCAATAAACACTTATTTTAATCTTAAAATTGAAATGTATTTGTTCTTGAATTAAAATGTATATTAATCATGATGATTTAGTATGATTTTCAAATATCCTAGTGGCTACCCTTATTGCATGGGGGCTGGATTTTAAGATTTTTTGTTTTAAAATATATTTTTATTTCTAATTGACACATGACCATTATACATATTTATAGGGTACAGTGTGACATGTGTTCAATGTGTGATGATTAGGTTAGGATAATTGGCTTCAGATGCTTATCATTTCTTTGTTCAAAATCCTTTCTACTATTTTTAAAAATGCAATGAACACTTGTCAACCATAGTAATCCCACTGTGCTAACATTAGAAGTTATTCCTCCTATCCAACTTACCCCATATCCATGACCCTCTCTCTATCTCCCCACTCCACACTCCTCCCAGGATCTGTCCAGCCTAAATTTAGAAATACAAATAAGAGTGAGGCACTAAGAAACTTAGACCCTGTCTAAAATACACATACACACACACTTTACAACATAGAGCTTTTCCAGGCTGGGATATGGCTCAGTGGTTAAGCACCTCTAGGTTCAATCCCTGGTGCCCACCCCCAATCCAGGGATTGAACCTAGAGGTGCTTACCACTGCAAAAGAGAGAGAGAGAGAGAGACACACACACACATACACACACACACACACAAATAAGAAAGCAACCTAGGAGCTGAGATGAAGAAGCTTTATTGGGAAAGTCAAAAAACAGACTAACATTTACTTCGCAGAGCTGTTCAAAGAGATAATACATTCACAGTCTGAGACTTAGTGGACATTCAAATAAGGTTGTGCTCGGCTAAGTTTATTTTCATGAGAATTGTTGAAACATAAAATTTTGGTCATGGGATTGCATATGGCACTTTCCTATTTCTATATTAGTTTCTATAGTCTTGAATGCCTTACATTAAATGTTGTTGTTTATTGTATTATACCTTTTTTGCTTGTCTGTTTGATGAATATTGACTGATTTTGCTGAATTTGACTTTTTAAAAAATAATTTTTATTTATAAGAATATAAGTTAGCATATTTGTAATGGATAATTTATTCTAAGAAAATGCCTGACAAAATCAATATAATTAAAATGGCCATACTACCCAAAGCATTATACAGATTCAATGCAATCCCAATTAAAATCCCAGAGTCCTTTTTTATAGAAATAGAAAAGGCAATCATGAAATTCATATGGAAAAATAAGAGACCGAGAATAGCCAAAGCGATTCTGAGCAAGAAGAGTGAAGCAGGAGGCATTAC
>CM053401.1:53563121-53581352 GCA_028644305.1 Xerus rutilus | reverse complement strand
AAAAAAAAAAAAAAGAAAATGCCTGAAGAGATCAATTGTGGCATGACATAAAAGTTTCAAAATAAATTTGCAATATTATTTTATTGAATAAACATTTTAGTATGAATATATTATCATTCCTTGAGTATATTAGTTACCTACTGCTGTTTTAACAAATTGTACCTAAGTTTGCTATTATATTTTTAATAAATATAAAAAATATTTTTTATACATATTTCCTGTGGGTCATAAATTTTGGAATGGCTTAGTTGGGTTCTCACTTGGGTCTCATGAGACTTTTGATAGGACTTTTGGCTCGGGCTGCACTCATCTGAAGGCTGGCCTAGGGGCTGGGGAATTTGCTTCTACTAGTTGATTCATATGCTGGCAATTTGATGCTGGAGGCTGTCAGGAGGTGTCAATCTTGGCCACGTGGATCTTGCCATAGAGATGCTTCAGTGTCTTCATGACATGGCATTGGACTTACTCTAGAACGAGTGATCCAAGAGAAGGCAAGGAGGAAGCTAAACGTTTTTCATGACCTAGTCTTTTAAGTAAAACTCTGCCTCTTCTGCAATACCTTATTGAGGACATGGATCAGCTCTGATCAGTATGGGAGGGGACCACTTGGGCTTGAATACTGCGAAGTGGAAATCATTGTGAACCCTTTTAGATGATAGTTACTAGCAAATCGGGGATCTGGTTTAGGTTCTTTTCTCTTAGCACTCTGCACATTCTCTGTGGCAAACTCATTCATATCCATAGATTTGCATACCATCTTTGTGCTCAGTTATTCAAAATATATAAATAAATCCATATTTGTCTTCTGTTAGCCCTCCATTCGTAATGGACATTCAATCTATCCATTTACCCAACTGGTATTTACTGAGTAGCCACTAGGAACCAGGTCTTAAACCAGTCTAGACAAATGGCACAGTTCTTCTCCCCTAATGGAGATTACAAACTAGCAAATCAAGAAGAAAAAATACTTAAAACCAGATATAAGTTCAATCAAAGAACTGTATTGCTGTGATAATGCTGGAAGTACATGATAGAAGAGGAGAAGGTACCTTCAATGGAGTGGAAGTACGTTTTGAAGAAGTGAAATTTAAACTGAGACCTGAGAAATGAGATGTAAAATGTGGGAAAATAAACTATTTCAGGCCCTGAAAGCAGCAAGTACAAAGACCCCGAGGCAAGGAAGAACACAGTGAGATCTAGAAAGTGCCAGAATCATAGTGACTGCCACAGTCGAGTATGAGAGTATGGTAAGAGGTAAGACTGATGAGGTGGGCAGGGACTCGACCACTCAGGCCCTGGTGACCTGAGGCTTCCTATCCTATGAAATGGGGTTTAACTCCAATGGGAACAAAGAGGGTTTTCGGGGGGGTGCATTTCTGTGATACACAGGATTTAACACGTCCATATGTGAACTTGATCTCTGTCTCCCACTCCACATTGCTGATTCTTCAATGCTTCCTGCATCTCTGAACAGGAGCACCACCCACCAGTTATGAAGATCTCAGGCTCTGTCATTTGCCAGGCCTGTCTGAATGATGGTTGCACTGCTTACAGTCAAAGAGGTCTTGGAAGTGTTACTCATTGTGTCTGATCTCTTGTGTTCCTTACCTTTGAAGTGGGAATCGTGGTAAGGATTAGATTATGTGACTCCTGGTACGCGGTAGCTGTGATGATTATTTTCCTTAAACAATGAAACAGGGCCCTGCGAGGTATGTCTAGTTCTTGTTCCTTATCTTACTTCAGAAGTGAACTATATGAATTCTATTTTCATGACCAATAATTTAGAAAACAACCTGATGCAGTGTAGACAGTATAGAACTCTCTCTACAGGGCAGAACACTTCACTCGTTGAGTCACATGCTAAAACAGGACGTAAGGTATGAAGAAAGATTTTAAAGTTTGCTTTGCCCTCTGTTCTTCCCAAATTGGCTTGAGACCTTCTGTTTCTAATATTTGAATCAGCTAGGTTACGTATGGCTGGGCTTTAACTACAAGCCCTTATTAGAAGTCTAGTCAGTCACCAGCCATCAGATACTAAGTCCAAACACCTACATCCTGTATTTCTTTTTCACTGTTGTGAAAAAGATTTCTGTAACAAAATTGATTTAATGCGGATGCTGCATATTGTCCTTTCTCTTGGAGACTTACAATTATGAACACGTTGTTCAGTAGTGTTTAAGGAGCCTGTTCAGTAGTGTTTATTCAGTGTTTCCAAGTATATTTGATGAAAGAATTCTTTCCTCCTCATGAAAGGTATTAAACTATCCCTTCCCCATTTGGGAAATTCCAATTCAGGCTGATTTCTCCCTCTTCTGATTTCTCATCTCAGAGAGGTGTTGTCAATAAAAAATTAGAAGCTGGACCAAATGACACACACCTGTGATTCCAGCTACTCAGGATGATAGGAAGGAGGATTGCAAGCTAGAGGCCTCCCTGTCTTAGGGAGACCCTGTCTCAAAATAAGAAAGGGCTTGGGATGTAGCCCAGGGGTAGAGCTCTTACATAGCATGTTTGAGGCTCTGGGTTCAATTTCCAGCACTAAAAAAAATAAAAAAATTTACGGATGCTTAGCATTAAATTTAGTTACAGTTACTTTCTGTTTCCTAATCAGATATCCCTTCTGTATTACCTTAGCTGAACATTTGAGTACTAGAGTGTTCATCACTGTTCAGGGCCCTCTTCATTTTTGATAGCTCCAAATTTTAGGAAATTATTTCTTTTGAAGCCAAACATGCCTTATTACCATTGGGGCCTTATATCATCAGCCTATTGTACAAGTTCTTGTCATGATCTTCCTCTACCTCCTCTTTTTAAGAACTGCTGTAATATTGTATTGTCTGACACTTTAATGTTTTAATGTTAGAATTCTATCTTCTATATCTAATATAACATGTGCCCATTTTAAACTAAACTACAGAATGAGGAGACTCTGTACTTAGTAATGGACTATAGCAAAACTCTTACAACACAAATTCCCTTTCCCCCAAAATAGCATTTGGTTTGTATTGCAGCTGGAAACACCAGCATCCATGTGAAGAGCACAAATGATTTAGTCTCCTTGCAAGACAGGAAATTGAAGAGCTAGGAGGGAAAGAATTCTGAGTTTGGATAAGGAAATGAAGGTCCACCTTTCATTGCCACTCTAAAGACAGTTTTGAAGTGGGTGCAGCTTATTTTGATATCATATCTTGCTCTGGACTTCTGTTCCTACTGGATGGATTCCTTCCCTGGTTTTTCCCCAGTTTATGTGTCCAGAATTTCTTCCTTTTTTTCTTTAATTAAAACCCTTTACTAGAAGATTTGGTTTCAATTACTTGTATCTTTGTTGATAATGGACTATCATTCTCAAGTTTATGTATACTTTAAGCATTATTGCTAACTATGGGTTGAAAGGCATTGTTCTCCTGTGTGAGAGGAATTTTAGGGTTCAACAACCAGATGAGGCAGATTTTGGAGGACTAGGCAAGGGATTTATTGGTTTGCCTACATATGCAAATATGCAAATATTTTGGCTGCCTATTTTCTTGTATTTAAGTCTATTAAATCTTGCAAATTCCCCTGCGTATTCTGTTTCTCTAAATAAATTCTGTAATGTACCATACTGAAAAATTCTCTCATGCAATGTTTCTTATAGCTTAAATCAGTGCACTCCTGGTATCAAAGGAGAATGAATACATAAAGCCCTGGGATCTGAGCATGTGGCTTTGAAGAACAGTATTCAGGGTGAACTGGATTCCTTTAGGACATTGTTTTCTCCTCTTTTAGACTAAAACTCAATTTAATACAAAAGATCGATGAAAATGGAAAATCACTGTGAAAGTCTTATTCATACAGGGCAGTAATGGTGGTGTAACACTAATCTGGAGAGTAACTAACCCCTTTTGATGAATGGCATATAAATAAATGCATTCCAAACAGACCTTTTCATGCACTATCTGTCTGTCCTTTATTGTTTCAGGGTTACTTCAATACTGAGGCATTTTATAAATGAAGCCGGCCTATACAATAGAGACTCTCACAAAGAAAGGGGCAGTAACTCTAAATTCATCACTGAATCCAACCCAAGAGAATATCCTTCTTAACTAGGCATTCTGTGAATACACAACTTAATATTTCATTTTGATTTACAGTCAAGGATTCTGAACAAAGATGAATATAATTTATACAAAGTCACCTTCATGCAAATGGCAATTTTGGATGAAAGTTGGAACGCCTATTTCCTAATCATAGCTTCTTCATTTTTCCTCATAGTCCTAGGAGTTCTGACATAAAATGCTGGTAGTAAAAATTAATATTGGGTAATAATAAATATATTTTTAGGAAATGTCCTTTCCCTTTTCAGTTTTTTTTTGGAGATTTTTATGATCATGACCACTGCAAAAGTATCCCTAAAGTTATTTTGATCTACGTTATCTATGCATGAAGGTTGGTATTATGCAACTATGCGATTTTACTGCATTTATCCAAATTATGACAATTATTATTTTAAGAATTTTTACTTTGTTATTAAAGTACATCTTAATGAAGAAGCCATTGCTGAAGAAAAATATTAAAACTTTCCCGTTTTTACTAATCCTTATATGTTGAGAATCTACATGGAACAGCACACAGTACCTAAAGACCTAGAAATTGCTTGTCATAAAACTTAAAAATACATACAATTTAAAATCCAGGTGTGACTCAAGTGCCCTAAAGAAAAGTGCTTATGTATTTCTGACTAAAACCTGTGTTACTGTTTCTACTCCTTATGATGCTAATTATTAGCCAAGCATTTAGCGAATCAACAGTTAGTAAACACCTGCAATTGGCAAAATGAGGAACACAGGCTTGGAGAAGTTGTAGGGGTAGAATCAACATTTAGGAAGCATGATTGTATTGGATGTTTTATGTGCTGCTATGATTGGTTTATCATTCACAATGATTATTCTGGTGGTGGGTTTACCATTGGTTTATTTAGTAATTAGTATCTAGGTGGTACGTTTTTCTATATTGATCTTGGCCTTTGCCACATAACTTGGTTTGTGATTGGAATATGATTAGAAATGAAAGTATGTCTATTGATGCAGGATGCATGGGAGAACCAGCAATTTACACTGCACCCTGCTTCCTCTGGTGGAAGAATGATGCAATACCAAGATCCCTGCCTGAAAAACAGGAAATCTAGGTCCTAGTTTTAGAGGAGAAATCACCAAGGCTTTTTTCCTAGAAAAGGCACATATATTGAATTTCAGTTGGGCTTTTATTAGTACATGTGCCTCTTATTAGTACATGTGCATACAATCGACATTTACTGAGGATTACTCCAAGACTGTCCATAGTAATATTTACTAATATTAGCTAATATTAATGTGGGACCCTAATTTCTTTCAAAGGTAGTGCCATTACTTTGTAATATAATGGGACTGAAAGAAAGCTTTAACTCTTAATTCTCAAAAGATTTCTATAATTTGTAAGTCATAGGTGGTGAGTAATCAGATGTTCCGAAACACTTAAAGAAGCCCCAGGGATAATGCTGGCTTCTACTCTGTAGTGGGAGTTAATACACTTCCCCCTCAGAATGAGCTGAGCAGTCAAAAACGTGTGGATTTTAAAAATATGCTTGAGTTTCATGGATAATTACACTAACTCCCATTTCACTGGAGACTTACTGAATAACCCTATAGTCATAGATTAACTATGACTAACTTAAAGTTTTAGATGAATGAATCCATCCATATAAATGAGGTTGTGGTATAAATGAAGTTTCCTTTGGGTCATGATTCACCTTTTCTATCTTTCCCTAACCATGAGTATTATTTTTCTTTTATGAGTCATCATATACTCACAGCAAGGAAGGTATCACAAAATCACCATCCAATCTTGGTCTCAGTATCCAGCAATCAGGCTGTTTTGTGGACTTCCATTTCACTTATCATTTCCCACAAAGACCAAGGAACGGGTTTTTTCATATAACATCTCTCTTCTACATAAGCTTGTCAAGCAAATCTAGATGCCTCAGAATTGCTTCTGAAACAATTTTCTTTGGCTTCCTCTAATTTTTCATGTGTCAGACAGAAACATTTATTAGGTGAAAAATTTTCAGGTTACTAACAGGCAGTGTAAAATGGGTTTCCTAAGTTCTAGCAAAATAGTTACCATGCAAAGTTTTCTAGAAAACATCTATGTGTGAAATAGGACAGCCAAACAGTCAACATTTCTGTTTACCTGTGGGCCCACTAGAAATTCTATTTTCTTTCTTTTGTGTTTAAAGTATAATGTTTCTAAGCCTTGTCTTTCCTTATGTGATTAGATAAATGGTAACACATTAAGCTACCACTAGTTATTAGTACCCACTGGCAATTAGCTGATCAGATGATTTTCACTCATGCTGCTACCACATTGAGGAAATCCCCGTTCTGGAATTGAGGTGGAAAAGCAGTCACTGTACATCTGCTGCGAGGCAGGAACTTCAGTGGGCAATTATCTCATTCCTGCATGTGCTCAGTGTGCCAGGATTCACACCTGCAGTCACCTGACTTCAGTGTCGGTGCTCATCCTCCCCACCAGGCTTTAGGTGTTCTAAAGAAAACAGTGTGTCTGGGTAAGCCTATAACTGAGGCCTTGTGCAATCAGCTGTCTGAGGACTTGGGGTGCAGAAGAGGAGAAACAAGTGGAGGAAAGGAAGTGTACAGGGTAATTGTGGCAGGGTGGGGGTGGGGGTTCGAATCAAAAAACCATGAGGAATTTTTTCTTGCACCATCACCATAATTTTGCCTGGGAAAAATCTTGACTATGAGAATATTTTCAATAGCAACTTTAAGTTTTGTATTTGTTCACATGGTAAGAGTTCTTATTTCAAGGTTCATTTTAAAGGGCTACTCTTATAAAACATGATACACTGATATCTTAAGATAATTTTCCACAAGTGTCTCTTTTTGTGTGTCTCCCTTCTTCTTTTGCTGGAGATCTCCAGTCCTACCTTCCAAGAAAGCTAGCCATCCTTGTTGAGCATCTTCTGGGGAGAGCCCTCTTGACTTTGACCATCTGGCTTCCCTTCCATATGGCTCTCCTCCTCTGACAAGCCTCTGTAACTTGGACTTTCCTTTTCCTGACCTGCTATCAAAATTTGCCAGAAAGATGTTGTGTTTCCTTAGGGCACTGAATAAACCCATTCTAATATTCTGCTTGTGTTCATGGTTAAGTGTTATTCCATGTGGATAAGATAGATGTATTTGACCAGGGGTCTTCTGGACACAATATCTTTACATTTCATGGAAATAACTTATGACCTATTAGAGTCACAGCATTTTAAAGTTAAAAGAAAACTTACAAGAGTTTCTGGTACAATTACAGTTTTTTCAACTGTGAAAAGGAGACCAAGAGAAACTCCTAGACTTAGTGCTTAAATCACACTTTTCAAGATAGTGAGATGGTAACTGTTGCTTCAGAAAAGGTGAAGAGGGAGCATGAAAAGAAATAATTTGATTGAAGCTACACAGAGGGCCAAAAGCCCAAGTGCAGTGGGTTTCCTTTCACCTACCTTGCCTTTGAATGTTCTTAATGTCCATAAGATCCTCTTAAATGAAGACAAGAAAATTTCAGCTGCAAGCTTCCTTCATTTTGTTTACAGAGCACAGCACTGAGTTTTCGGTGTTAAATTAAAATTCCATGGATGTCTGAACTCTGGAAGTAGCAGAAATTGGCCTGGAGGATGAGCAGAGTTAGGGAGAACATACTCTTTGGTTTTAGTTGCTTTTATTTTAGAAGTCACTCTTCTCTGTTTTGGCATTATACTAGCAATGATGTGATTGAAAAGAAAATTAAGGACCAACTACTGTCAGTGTCAAATTAGTCACTTTTGTGAATAAGAAAAGCTTTTCAATGAGGAGCTTGAAAGGCCATTTGGATTTTATAGCTTGCTAAAACAAAATAAACACTAAATACTGTAAACTAATCATTTCTAAATTAGTTGTAGCAATATACTATGCTATTTAGAAAAATTACTTTCTATTTTCTAGCAGGATGAGATTACTAAATATATGTGCTGTTTTTGCTTTTTTATACTGAATAAGAATCTTGAGATTTAAAAGGCTTTATGATCAATTGATAGCTGACAGGCAAGGGAATCTGTGCAAATATTTTAAAAATAGAGCTTAGGTTCCCCATTTCACCATTTACTGTCAATGAAAGTACAAATTTTATGATTAATTGTGATTAATTTGAAATTTATGATTAATTGTGATTAATTTGAAAGCAAATTAGTGAGGTCCAAAGACTTCAATTGATTGACTTTTTAAAAAATTTTAATTTAATTTTATTTTATTAGTCCAGTCTCCAAAGATGTCTCTCACTAGTTGCTAGAGAATGAAATTTTATCTTCTTGCTTAATAGTGTTCAATATCCACTTTCATACAAGATTTCAATATGATTATATTTTATGGCATGAGATACAAAGGTAATGACTCTATCATACAAGTTGCTTATAATTGTGCCCCTCAATGTTAAAAATTGACAACTTTATTATGTTTTTTAAAAAAATTTTTATAAACAAAAGCTACTATACAACATTTACTGTTTGCAAAGTGCTTTGCCAAAAGTGTCATGTTGTGAGGTGTGGTTGGTCATGCCTGGAATCCCAGTGGCTTGGAATGCTGAGGCATGAGGATCTCAAGTTCCAAACCAGCATCAGCAACTTAGCAAGGCCTTAAACAACTTAGTGAGACCCTGTCTCGAAATAAAATACAAAAAAGGGCTAGAAGTATGGCTCTGTGATTAAGCACCCCTTGGTTCAATCCCTGGTACCAAAAAAAATAAAAATAAAAATAAAAAAGTTATGCACATTTTCTATTTAATTTCCACACAAACCAACAAGATGGGTAAAATTGTCACTTTCGTTTTAAAGTAAGGAGACAGGTTTCAGAGGAGTTAGGTAACTTGCCTGTTCCCACTATTACCAAAGAAGAATTGAAACACAAATTCAGATGTGCCTGAGTTCAAAGCCTGTGCTGTCAAACCCTGTACAACACCACTTAATGAATTAGAAAAATGGTGAAGGAGGAAGGTGAAGACAAATGCACTAATGTTGGGCACAGAGGAAATCTGAAGTAGCATCTAATTCTTACTCTTATTACCAGTGCTACCTCAAAATTGCAGCCTTTGCTCTGTTGCAAAAATTATTTGAAGAGTGGATAAACTCGTGGCTGCTTGGAGGTAAAATGAAAGACTTTCTTTCATCACTGACATCCAGTTGTTGAAAATTTCTGTTGATTCTTTCTTCAAAACTTTTCTGAAATTCTTTTCTTTTATTCTAACTCCAACTGATTTAGTTAAAAGTCCTTCATAGGCCTTAGCTAGTATATTCTTACCAGTCTTTACCTGCTTGCTCTTTATTTTAGAACATTCTTCCAGTATTCAGAGCTAAATTAGGCACAGCTTGTCACTATGGAGCTTATGGACTTGTACAAGAGACAACATGTAAATAAACAATTATAAAACAACATGTTAATCCTTTATTTGATTCTATGATCAGAATTTCAAGGGAGCTCCAAAGCAAAAGGTGACATTTAGTGGGAGTGCTGTTTATTAATACTGGAAATTAGAATAAAATATTCTAGTGGTAGTTTCACTACTCATAGTTATTGAGCTATTCCTCTGTGTCAGGCACTGTTTTAGGTCCTTTGTGTACACTACCTCATTTAATTCTCAATACCACACTCGGTAGGAGGTGCTATTATTATACCCACTTTGTACAGGAGGAAATCAAGGCTTAGGGGGCTTAAGTAATCTGCCCAAAGTTACATAGTTTATTGAGGATAGAGCAAGGATTTCAACCAACAATGTTTGAATTTATCACTATGTTTATTTAGGATTTGAGTTTTATATTTGTTGCATTTGAGGAATAGAGTTATTCCAAAAGCAGGGGTTGTGCAGATCTCAGGTGCAGGAGATGTAGGGTTGTGAGTCAGCAGCCTGTAGAAGTTACTAGAACACCCATGAAAATGCCTCTGGGAGAAGTAGAGGAAGTCCAAGGAGAGGAATTTGGAGGCTCTCACCTTATAAAGGGAAAGTAGAGGAGGAAGAGTCACCAAAAATATGTCAAGAGATTACCAGAGAGGACCATTCTTTGAAGATACACTATCTGCACAGCTAGTACAGTTTAGCACGTGGGAATTTAAATAGACAGTGATTGTCCTGACTCAGCTCTCTTTTTTCTTAAAGAGGCTTAGTCCTTCAGTCAAATCTATGTCACATCTACTAGCTTGATGCCCTTTGTAACTGAGCTTCTGCCACTACCTAGAATAGGGGTCAGTAAACTTTTTCTGTAAAAAGCCAGTGCTCTGGTGTGAACATATTCCCTTAAGTTCATATGTTGGAAACTTAATCTTGAATTCAAATGTATGGGGAGGTGGAGCCTAATGAGAGGTGTTTAGTTCATCAAAGCTCAGCCCTCATAAATGGAGTAATATGGTTATTGAGGGAAACGGCTAGTTATCTCAAGAGCATATTGTTATAAAATTGAGTTCGGCTTCTCTTGCTGTCTTCTTGCCCTTCCACCTTCTGTCACAGACTGAGAGAGCACAAAGACCTCCAGATGTCAGTGCTATGCTCTTGGATTTTCCAGCCTCCAAACCATATCTGTTCATTATTAATTATCCAGTCTCAGTTTTCTGTGATAGCAGCAGAAAACAGACTAAGATAGTCAGATAAGAAATATTTTGAGCTTTGTAGATCATAAACCTCTGTTGCAACCCCTCACTTCTGTTGTCTATTGTACTGTGAAAGCAGCTATAGACAAAATATAAATAAATGGGCATAGCTGTGTTCCAAAACAAAAGCTTCATTTACAAAAACAGTTGATGGGTTGGATTTGGCTCTTGGGCTTTGATTTGTTGACCTTGACCTAGAGTCATGCCTCTTTGTTTGATGTCCTTCCAAACATTCTTTCTCTGCCCTGAGCCTTTCTTCATTAAACACAGCTCCTAATAGTTGAATGCTCTTGTACATTTTTCTTATTCCCTCTTTATTATTCTCCTTCTGGTATGTTCTTTGGTGCATTCTCTGGTAAAATTCTTTGTTTAAGGAAATTTTAAAATAGTTATTGTAAGAGCAGCTTCATAGGAAGGCTGAAATGGAAGCTGACACTTGACTGAAATATGTCACTAGGAAACTCATAGTATTTGGTGATATGATATCTTCTAACTTCTTAAATGCTTCTCCCTCAAAAAATTCAAAATAATTCATTATGAAGTGAGTTCGATCTGTATTTTAGACTGTGAAGGAGTTGCACTTAATAATATGAAAAATTAGATTTTATTTATGAGGTAAGGAATAATTTTGATTTATATGCAGCAAAACCCTTTTGGTATGTGTTTGGGAATTTGGTAGCTTTGAGAAATATAGAAGGGTGCCTAGTGTTTCTTAGATGGGATCCTCATGGAAGGACATACGTGGTGATTGCAAGATTATCCTGAGAATTGGGGAAATTCAGCTTATCATTGAACATTTTAAGTAGAAAATGAAAGCATCCACTGCATCTCAGTAGAACTGAAAACTGGAAAACAAGTACTAAAACACCTCACTCCCTGGTTAAAGCAGATTTAGAAAATATTGGAAATCTGCTAAAGCATCATTTTCTTCCACCATCCTTATTGTCAGGGTTCTTGCTATTGATTATGAAGTACATTCAAATCCTTTTTTAAATTGAAAAATCCTTATTTATATACATTGATCTTTTCACCAAGAGGGTTGATAAGAGTAAGCCTGACTTTCCAATCATCCTGATCTTAATTGAGTTGCTCATATAGCATTTCAAGTCTGCTATCAATTAAGCAGCAATTCCATGATATGTGAGTTGAGGAGTGAAGTACAGTGATTTTGGTGTCAACTCCATTTGTGATAAGAAATCAATGTATGAACAGAAAGAGCCCAGAAAACACTGAAATCTTTTCATGGTTTGACATTACTTTCCATGGCAGTTGGGTGGGCCTGAGCAGCTTGATCTCCCCGCAAGGCTGGTCTTGCTGCCAGGCTGTGAGGAGTGCAGTGAACACACAGCTCAAGACTGTCAGCTCCTTCAGGGTCGGCCTCTTCTGGGTCATCAGCTCCCAGCTGCTGGTTATGTGATGAGAAGCTATAAAGATGGGCCATTTCAGCCTCTAGAGGGATATTCTGTTAGAAGATGCAAGCTTAGGAACCCTCTGCTAACTTTGTGAAGCCTGAATCGCAATTTAACTTCTTAGCCCAGCCTTCCTTTGTTCCTTCTGTTCATCGGCAATTATCCCCCACAAACGTCTCGCACTCAAAACTCCACTTACTTCAACATCTAATTCCAGAGAACCTGGGCTGTGGAAGCAGGTAATCAGCAACCCCATGAGATGGAGCTACTGGAAGGACATGAGTTTTGTACTGTTTGGCCCGTAGTGGTGATGGGATATCCTGAGTTATTCACATTCTCTCAGTGGGTCCTTCAAGAGGAATGGCTTGAGGAATAGAACAAGTGTGTAATCTAGAGAGACTTTCTGATATGTAGACTGTAGAAACTGCTAAAAACATGACATGTTTGCTGTATTAAAAAGGTGTTTATTAGTCCTTTTGGAGCAAACAAATGGAAAATTTAATTTTCCCATTTTTTTCTGAGTGCATCTTTATGTTCAATTTCTTTTACATTTCTCCAATTCTTCCTGTACAATCAGACATGTTCTTTCTGGGTCTAGTCACCAGGCCTGATGAGACTTTTGGGGCTCAGGCTGGAATATGGAGTATGGCAAAGGAAGGAAGGGAAGCCAGCATTGGATTAAACTCCAGGACAGCTCACTGAGGGAGGGGAAAATGGTCCCAAATACAAGCTCCAAAGAGTGCAGTCTGGCTTCTGTGGATATGTATAAGGAAGTTGTTTTTCACTAAGAAATTATATGATGTAGGCCCTGTACTTATGCCATCTTATTGAAGTTTCAGTCACACAAAGTAGTATTTTAGAGGTGAGAAATTTTAAAACATTTTTATTTTACTTAAATTTGCAAAATTGAATGTGTTTAACATGTACATGATGTTTACAAACATATATGTTGTAAACTAATTAGTATATGCATTATATGAATTGAGGAAACCTAGAGAGATTTAAGTGACTTGTCCAAGGCCATTTAAGGATATTTCTAGGCAGAGATGGTGGTGAGAAATTAGTCATATAGAAGTAGCAAACTAGTGATAGTTTTTAAATAAATACACATTCTCCCTTCTTTATTATTAAGAGAACCTCAAATTGTGGCTTTGGATGTTTTCTGTTTCCAGTGCAACTAGATACAGCCATATGACCAAGTTCTCACCTATGGGACATAAGGAAAGTGGTGCATGGGATTGCTTGGAAGTCTCTTTCAAAAGGCGATGAGGTTTTCTTGCTTGTTTCTTCTGTCTTGCTGTCTAGAATGTGGATGTAATGGTTAGAACTCTAGCAGCCACAGAGACCATAAGATGATTTTGGAGAATGAGCTAATAGAACAGAATGAGGGAAGAAAGATGAGAGCTTGGTTATGAGATGATGCTGTGATTCGTCATTCTAGTCCTGATTGCTTTACTCCAGGTTTCTTATGTGTAATTTTTTCTCTCTTCCAAGAATTTAAGCTATTCCCTTGTTGGATTTTTATTTTATGTGCAGCTGAACCCAGTCCTAACTGATATAAATGCTAACTCTTTTTGTTAGAAAAGATCATTTTATGCTTGCACCAGGAGCTTAAAAATGGATCTCCCTTGCACATACATATGAATATAATGTAAGTTATTTTTTAATAACATCATTAAACTCCATATCCTCCTTCTAACAGCAGTATTTAGAAAATAGCTCAGAGACTTTGTTGAACCACTTCATTCCCACCATTGTATGACATGCATAAACATGCTTTTAACTGACATCCTTTGATTGACAAGCATTAAACCCATGATATTCAGAATCACTATCAGGGATCAAATCTTTAGTCTCTAGTTTCCTGTACTCATATAAAATGGCAGATTCTATCCAGTTATTTTTTAAAAGGAAACTCACCCTTCCTTTGCACATCTTTCAGGAAAATTGAGAGGCTTATTCCTGAGAGAAAGATTTTAACTCAGCTAGGGTGAGTGATTTGATCTCTAACCCATGGCGTTTTTGTTCTGAGGACACCTCACAACCAAAATGAACACTGCAGTACAGCAAATAGAGATCAGAGCTAGGGTATCACTGGGATGAATGTTTGCATCTGATTCTGATTACAATAAGCAATGTGGCCTAGCTGGGGAATGTTGTATTTTCACAATTGACAGACCAAGCAGCCTGCAGCAATCAGCAAAGGGCGGCTTATTTTGAGTAAAAACATCCATCAGACTGTGATGAGAAAAGCAGAGCTGCAATCAGTGGCAGGTTCTTTGAAGAGCTGTTGATGAAAAATGGACTTTACATGTATCAAGTGGAGAAGGAACTGCTGCTGAATTTTTAGCCTCATTTTCATGCATGGACAACATTAGAAACATTTTTGAACATGAAAGAGAGTGACACAATAGTTCTAGCTTGAGTAAGATTTTTTGACCTCCTCATGAAATAGTATGCTGGTTGGTGCTGGAGACAGAAATATGTTAGGGCTATTTATTTATTTATTTATTTATTGTATTAGGGATTGAACCCAGGGTTGCTTTACTACTGAGCTACAACCCTAGCCTTTTTTATTTTTTATTTTGTGACAGGGTCTTGCTAAGTTGTTGAGGCTGACCTTGAAAGAATCTGTTAGGTTTTAAAAAGTAGGATAATAAGCAATTTCAGAAAAAGTTTTGACATTCATTTCAAATGTCTATGTGCAGATGTGTTATTTTTATTGGTATTTTAATGGAAAAATTCTATTGATGTAACCAACAGAATGGATATTTTTATATGGTTTTTGCTTTTATCTATATTAACTGTATTCCATATGACTAAAAATATTAGAACTTGAGTTCTGTGAATCCTTCCACTTAGTGACATTATGAAAGTTCTGTGGGTTCAAAGTTTGTTATCTGAAGTATAAGAAAAGTTATTCAAGTAGAAATCTTTAGCTTTCTTCTTTTGACAGCATGTCCAGCTGTGGTTATGAGATATTTTTTTTTGTTTCGATATATGCTAGAATATTTGGAAGTTTTGCCCAATTTGGCAGAAGAGGCTAAATATACAAAATGATCTCCATTTTTAATCATTAAATTTCTCTCTCCTTAAGGCCCACTAATTATGTACAGAGGCATTTAAAATGGGGCGTGGTGTTGGGCCATATAGGATGTTGTTTGGTTTTATGCTCCCTCCTGCAGGGAGCTATGGAAAGAAAGGAAGATAATACATTGGTTTGGTTTTATGGCATCCAAAGTCTCTATTCAAAAGCATGGGCTTTCTCTCCCATCTCTCACTGGGTAGTTTGGAGATTAAGTTGTGGCTTTTGTATTTGATAAATTTCTTCTATTTAAGTTCGTGAGGATTGATTATTTCTCTTTATGGGTTTGCTGAAAGTAAAATGAGCAATTCCAATGTTCTGTCTCTTCAAAAATTAATACTAGGACCTAAAAAAGACATTAATTACAAAAAGAATAATAATATGCATATCAAGCAAGATAAGGTCTCAGCTGCCTGAGGTGTGGTATGTGATAGATTGTCAGTTTCTCTTTTTCTATCTTGTACAGTTTTTGAGGATTTAAAATATGGACTTTGGAGCTCAGGCAAAATGTTATGAAAAATTTGCTGTTCTGAAGATGAAGTAACTTTCCTGTCCTTGGTTATTCTACCTGGGTTTTGCTTTTGTCTTGTAAAGAATTAGGAAAAATAGCTGGGTGTGGTGGTGTATGCCTGTAATCCCAGCTAGTTAGGAGCTTGATTCAGGAGGATTGTAAGTTCGAGACCAGTCTCAGATACTTGGTGGGACCCTGTCTCAAAATAAAAAATCAACAGGGCTGGGTGGTTGAATATCTCTTGTGAGGTCAATCCCAGTGCCAAAAAAAAAAAAAAAAAAAAGGGAAGTTGTCAATCAAATGCTGTTAATTATTTATTATTACATATTTATTACATATGCTTATTTACTATTTTTATATAGAATTACCTTCTTAATATCTTTTTAATCTGACCACCAGCATGGTGGCCCTGTATACAAAGAAAAGTACCTGAGGTAAGGGATATGGTAGGTGTTCTAACCTGAGCAATTAAAAATATAAATGCCAGGCTTTATAAACTATGGACGGATAATTATGCTAAGTGTTAAAAAAAAGGAATCTTGCTACAGGAAGAGAACAGCAATATGAATATTCAAGAGTTTCCTGAGAAACCTTGTTAGGGTTGAATGGAAAGTTGGAGAACATTTCCCCATCAATGATATCATCCCTGTATCTTTTTGGCATGCCAGTAGCAAGCCTATAAGGCTTATAATCTCTGGTTCTTCTTTCAGTTCTCTAGGTGGTAGATTACATGAGAAAAATATGCCTGCAATTCAAGTAGAAGGAATTCCAGAAGATTGACCCTGTAGTCTTTATTCTCTGATATATAGTGAACGACAATAGCAGTGAAACCTCACGCTGTTCATTTGGATAAGGCAGCCATTGTGTACCTGGATATGGCTATTCTTTTTATCAAATCTCTGGTTATTTGCATTTATATGGTGCCTTTTTTCTAAGGCTCTTAAGGCAATTTCAGCTTCATAGTACTTGTGTGAATTGGATAAGAAGAAACATACTTCATTTTGAGGCTGAGATAAAAGACATAAATTGTCATTGACTCTCCTCAACAGAACAGAGCAGAGCAGAGCATGGTGTGTGCTCAGAGTTTTCATATATTAATTCCCTTGGAAGCTTCAAAGGGAAGGTTATTAAAAGGGGGGATCTGAGATGGGTCCAGACACCCTGGGACAAGTATTCAGGATAGGCTTCAGAGCTTCTGTGAACTCCCTGAGAGGGAATGTACAAAACATAGTCCTCCTGTACATTTTCCTGGGCTGAGGATTTTCAGTGTGTATCAGATTCTCATAGGGCTTAAGAACCACTCCCTGGATCAGTGATCCTTAAAAATCTCATACATCCTAATCAAATCGGGGTGGCCCTGCACTGTGGTGCACACCTTTAATCACAATGACTCTGAAGCATGAGGCAAGAAGATTGCCAGTTTGAGGCCAACCTGGGCAATTTAGGGAGATCTTGTCTCAAAATAAAAAGTAAAAAGGGCTGGGAGTGTAGCTCAGTGACAGAGTATTGCAAAAACGACAACAACAACAACAGCGAAACAAATAAAATTGGGATGTTTATAAAAAAATTCCTGGCCATACATTCAAAAATTCCAGGTTAATAAGTTTGAGGTAGGGACTCTGAATCTGAATTTTGACACCAAGTGATTCTGATTCTGGTGAACCAAGACACAGACTTGGAGAATCTTGAGGAGCGAGAATAAGTAAGGAGGCGACTGACTGTAATCTTTATCAATTATTGTTTCAGATTGGGGAAGAGAAGTTGAAGCAGAGCCAGCGAGAGGGTGCAGATACTGTAATAGTGGCATGGAAGTGAGACAGCTATGTGGCTTAAACCAGAATAATATTTCAAGAGATGCTAGGTTATAGATCTTTAGAGTGAATGATTTAAAATAGAAAAGAAAACACCTAATACAAGAATGATTTAAAAGATAAGGGGATAAGCATTAGTAGACACAATCAATATTATTTTTAGACTTTAAAAAATCTATTTCATATGGTCCTTATATCAGAAAAACAGGAGCTGCTGGCAGGTAACAAAGGGGTTTGTCAAGCCATTAAATATCAGGTAGCTAGAAATTAAAGTCCTGTGATTACTTAGAATTTAAGAAATAATATAAGATGAAGATAATATAAACTTCATTGCTGGGAGAAATGAATTAGCTGAACCCAAGTCTGTGTTCAAAGTTGCGAAGTACTTGTTACTGGAATAAGTGCTGGCTGCTCACCACTCAAAGATGAGTATTTAGGAGGCAGGAATTGGTAGGAAAAAAACCAGGTTTATTCAAGGACTGGCATCTTGGAAGATGGAAAGGCTCAACCTCAAAGCTTCATGAGGTTGGTGATCAGGAATGCAAAGGGCTTTTATTTTTTTTTATTTTTTGGGTTAAATTCTTAATTTTATTTTTTTATTTGTTCTAATTAGTTATACATCACAGTAGAATGCATTTTGACACATTGCACATGAATGGAGAATAGCTTCTTATTCCTCTAGCTGTATATGGTGTTAAGTCATACCAGTAGTGCAATCATATATATATAT
>CM053401.1:53547119-53562621 GCA_028644305.1 Xerus rutilus | reverse complement strand
CACCTCAGGGTCTTTGTACTTGGTCCTCTTTCTGCCTGCAATGCTCTTTCTCTAGATACCTATCCACAGGATTCTTTCTCAACCTCCTCAAGTCTTCTCAACCAAGTCTTCCTACTCATCCTGGTTCCGACATTTATCTATTGTTTCATGACAAACCACCCTAAAAGTTAGTGGTTTAAGTAATAATGACTTGCTATCTATGACAATTTGGTAGGTGGAATGGGTGCTTCTTCCTCACCTGGGGAAGTGGCTAACTAGTATGTGCCACATTCAGTTGGTTGCTGTGCTGGTACATCTTGAGTTTACCTGCACATGGTCTCTCTCTCCCTACATGGTGGCTCATCCTCCAAGGCCTCTCCACATGGCTTTCCCTCTGGTGGAATAAACAGGCTGCTTAAATCACAGAGGCTGGCTTCCAAGGGAGAGTGTTCCAAAACAATGGCCCCAAGGTGTTGGACTTATCAAGCCTCTGCCTACATTCATTTGCTAATGTCCCATTGAAGAAAGCCAGTTGTGCGGTCAAGGCTAGCATTGACATGGGAGGAGATTATACAAGGATATGAACATGTGGATATGTGGTTAATTGTAGGCTACAAATATAACAGCCTATCCCAGTTTGCCCTCTGGCCCCAAGTCATTCATATATCTCTCTCCTGCATAATATACTTACCACCCCTTGCCAAGACCCTTAACATCTCATCCTATTAAGTCCTCCAGTTTAGGCTTCATGTCCATGTTCTAACCATTTAGTTCAGGTCCATGTGTGGCTGAAATGAAAGGGGCAGTTTCTCGTGTGTGGCTCCTTAGATATGGTTCTTCAGGTTTAGGAGCCAATAACTGGATAGCAAGATAATTGTCTATTGGCTTCTAGTTTAGAAATGTAGCATATTCCTTTTGAATGGCCAATGGATTTACTCTATTCATTTGTTTCTCTCTTAATGCAAGTATTTCTCTCCTTATGTTATTTAAACATATTCTTGTTCTGTTCTCAGAAATTACATAGAACATCTCATTTCTATGCTGCAGTTCTTCACTTTTTTTTAAAAATATTTTTTTTAGTTGTAGATGGACACAATGTCTTTATTTTATTGCTTTGTAGGTGGTGCTGAGGATCAAACCCAGGGCCTCACGCATGCAAGACAAGCGCTCTACCGCTGAGCTACAATCCCAGCCCAGTTCTTCACTTTTATAATTTATAATGTTCCCTACTTCTTTTTTCTTGATGTTTCAGTTATCTGTAACACTATTATTTTTTCTTTTAAAAATTATTTATTTTTATTACATTATTTTTAAAATCCTCAAATTTAATGGTTGAAAATGACAGTGATTTCTTATTTCTCACTATTTTTTGGGTGAACTGGGTTTTTATTTTGTCCAAGTGATGGAATCTCTCATGTGTCTGTTCACTAATGGGAGCATAGAGAGTGACCACTGCCCCCCACCTCGCTCATCCATTCCACCTTTGTCTCCTGATCCAGGGCTTTTCCTAGTGGCCATTTTCTACAGAAAGATGGTCCAGGCTCCTTTAGAGTATGGGCATCTGGGTTCCCAGGGGGTTAAAGCAGAAGTGACTGTTTCTCATGAGGGCCAGACATAGAGCTGATGATTCTACCTACTCTATTAGTCAAACCTACTCTATTAGTCAAAGCAAATGAGAAAGCGAGACTGGGATAAGGAGAGAAATTAAATGCATCTCTTTTTAAAAATTTATTTATTATACTTATTTAAATACTTATTTATTATACTTAAAAATTATTTATTATACATGACAGCAGAATGCGTTTTGATTCATTAGTTAGATGCACTGGCACACACCTGTAATCTTAGCACTTTGGGAGGCTGAGTCAAGAGAATGACAAGTTCAAAGTCAGCCTCAGCAACAGCAAGGCACTAAGCAACTCAGTGAGACCCTGTCTCTACATAAAACACAAAATAGGACTGGGGATGTGGCTCAGTGGTCCAGTACCCCTGAGTTGAATCCTTGGGTACCAAAAAAAAATTAAATGCATCTCTTAAAGGGAGGAGCAAGATATGTATAAAGGGACAGGTGGAATAGTGGTGGACTATTTACAACATCCCTTCTTCCTTGTGTATTTTCTCTTAAGACCTAATCACTTATTATATGTCTCTCAGACTGCATGTACATTCTGTAAAGTCAAGGACTTTGGTCCCTTTTATTTAATACTGTATATCCTACAGAATACTGCCAGCCACAAAATAGGTACTCATATTTGGAATGAATGTGTAGGCACCCTAGCTCCTGGGACGCTGCTTCTTTCTCCAGCAGGGCATTTATCATCTAAATAGCCCCTTGTGGCTGATTTGAATGCAGAGTGTTAATATATATTTATGTGTTTGGCTTCCATCATGTCTGAGCTCCATTGCTCTGTTTGTGTCTTTGGAAGTTAACTGTGGCATCACTAGATTCTTCACCTAATCTGAGTCTTTCAATGCAGAATGACAATGTAGAATTTGGTGTCAGCTTTGCTAGGTGGCCCTGAGCCTTCTCACAGTGCCTTTTCCCTGTCTTTATGTATTTCTGAATGTCCACTACAAAGATTAATCTTTCTATAGAGTTATTATACAGTATATTTTCTCTTATGTATTAATGAAATACATATATGTACATACATTACATACATACGTACACACATACATATTTCAGATATGAAAAGGAAAATAGGAGTAAAAAAATATTACATTTAACCTTATAATGAGGTATAGAAATATCCCATACTCTGGGTTTCTGAAGAACTTTTGGATTTAATACCTATGAAAAAAGTATTAAATTTTTAAAAGTACTTTTAGGGTGTTAGAAGACTAATGACTGATATGAAACTACTTTATTGATCTGTGATTTTCTTTCTTTACTCAATTTTGGTGTAATTTCCTCAGACTCCTCCCACCCCAACACCACTTTTTTTCATGTCTTTCCTCCAATTTACAAAACTTTCTTTTTGGAACCCACATTTTTAACCTCTAAGTCTTAGCTCTCCAGTGATAGTTGATTTGAGAGTATAAGACTGTTTTAATCCTGATTTTATTTGTCCTAAAACTTCCTGATAAAATCTTTGCAGGCGGAAATTGCTTCTTGCTTTTATATGATATTATTAGAGGTAGAATCAGCCACATGATATGCTCATATCATAAAGCCATGGTTCCAGAAACCACACATACGAATCAGCCTGATTTATTTTTAACAGTTATACCTCATGCTGTAAATGAAAGACATTAGGACAATATATGAAAATCACATTAGTGGATGGCTTCATCTAGTGTCTGTAGCTGAAAATTGCAAATGAAGCTGGTGACTGCTGCATGACTGGTTATGTGGAATGAAAATAGCTATTATTTGCTTATATGGTTTCTGTTTAAGCAAGTGAAATACCACAGCCATGGGATAATTGCTGGCGGATTTCCTGGGTGAACTTTAAATAAATACAAGGAGGAAGGTAAAACATTTAAAGAGAAATATTTAAATAGTATAGTCAAAGTACCCGCTGAGAAAGTTGGAAGAGTCCTAAAACACATTATAAGACTTTATGAATTATAAAAAATCAAATGATAATGTTATTATTCCTTTCTGTTAAAGATAAAAATGCATAAACCAATAGCATCTATAAGCTTCCGTAGGAGGTGGAGACAATATGATCATAGATTGCTTTTCTGAAATGAAATTTAGCATAAATGGGCAATACAGTAGATTATAGTATTTAATCACAATTTCCTTGCTAAATAAGTTCATATTTCTGCCAATTTATTTCTGGAAGGATAACTGAAAACCTTGCTCACAAGTTGAAGCAAGAGGAATCACGACATAGCTTTCATTGGGGCAATTCCAAACATTTCTTCTCATTCACCAACTGGTGATTTAAGCCATCCAAGCATGCAACAAGAAGGCTGGGTTTTATTTTTAACTTTCTTATACTCTGTGTGTTGCAAACTAACATCCCCAAGAGGGGAGTGATCAAAATGGGAATAATAAAACAAGGAAGACTTCCCATTTACTTTACCTGAAGGCGCAAGTTTCTGTAATTTTTTTTTGGTACCGGGGATTAAACTCAGGGGTCCTCGACCACTGAGCCACATCCACAGCTCTATTTTGTGTTTTATTTAGAGACAGGTATATAATTTTAAGTGCCTTCCAGTCTGTAGAATGAGTCCTTCTCTCATTTTTTCAGTGGTGAAAATGGCTCTGTGTTATGCTGGCTGGTTTTTGTTTTGTTTTGTTTTTAGCCTAGGCACGACTCAAAGACCTGCTATAATTTGTGGCTCAGATATAGGTCCTCTCTGGGCATAGTTACAATTTGAACATGTATTGGTGATGACAGAGTGATCCCAGATTTAGGAAAATGAGGAGAACAGGAGCATGTTGTGAGGAAATGGTCTCAGCAGGCATGGGGAAATTTGGAACAGAGTGGCATCATCTTCTATAGTCATTTGGATGTCCAAGCATGTATGTGTATGGCATACTTGAGGCACTATAAGAGCTACTTCCCCCAGCCCTCTAATCTGGAAAATAACCAGAGATGGGTTATACTAGTTTTCAGAGAAAAACAGACTGAAATGGATTTTGTAAAAGTAAAATCAAGCCGGGCGCGGTGGCTCAAGCCTGCAATCCCAGCACTTAGGGAGGTTGAGACAGGAGAATCGTGAGTTCAAAGCCAGCCTCAGCAATGGCGAGGCACTAAGCACCTCAGTGAGACCCTGTCTCTACATAAAATACAAAATAGGGCTGGGGATGTGGCTCAGTGGTCGAGTACCCCTGATTCAATCCCCAGTACCAAAAAAAAAAAAAAAAAAAGTAAAATCATTCGTTGGCAACAAAGAATGAAGCTTTATTCATTATAGGATTGATTGAATCTTGTCAGAGAAATGTTAATTTAACAAAGATTTATTTTACTAATTATGTATAGATTGAATTCTTGTCATTAACACTTTGAAAAACGTGGAGAACCTAAAGAAGAAAATCACCTTTAAACCTTAAATCTAGAGATAACAATTGTTAAGATTTTAGTCCATTTTCTTTTAATATTTTTGGATACTTTAATACATCTACATATTTTGCATAGTTGAGATTATACTACATATAATTCTACATCTTGCATTGTTTTTACCCACTTTATACTGATATATTTATATTCTTTGTAAATACCATCTACAAAGGCTGAATGATATTTCATCATATGATTTTTTTTTTAATTTTTTTATTTTTATTTTTATTTTTTTAAATAGATGGACACAATGTCTTTATTTTATTGGTTTGTATGTGGTGCTGAGGATCGAACCCAGGTCCTCACGCATGCGAGGCAAGCACTCTACCGCTGAGCTACAATCCCAGCCCCATCATATGATTTTTAAAACTTAGTACTATCTTATTACTGGGTATTTATTAAATTTTTGTAAGAAGTTGTAATAATTTTTGTGCATTTTGATAATTTTCTTAGCATGTACTTTTAGAAATGGAAATACTAGTTAAAAAGAGTAAATGCTTTCAACGTTTTTTTGATATATTGTCAAATTGCTTTCTGTGAAGATTGTATCAGTTTGCATTAGCCAATACTAGTGAGATTCATCGTATCATATCATTGCCAAGAGACATCACCAATTAGCTGAAAAGTCTTAAGTTTTAATTTTTTTTCTGTTTATCAGCTGTTTACATTTGTTTCGTGAATTGTTTATTTCAGTTCCTCTTTTGGGCTACATTTGCATATAAAGACTTTAATGCTTTTCATATCAGGAATATTAATTTTTAAGGATAAAGTACTAGCTCTTGCACTAAATTTAGTTTTAGAGAACAACTAGGAATGTGTCTAGTCTATGGGTCAGTTATATAGATTAGATGCCTCTACCATCTTTATAAATATTATGACAGAAAAGTAGTTTGCAATGATTTTGTCAATTCTGCTCATCAAAAGTCTTTAATACTGCTCTATCATACACAGTAAAATCCAAAGCTCTCCAAAATATAAATGTAGCATATATTTTCATCTTTTCTCTTAATTCACTATTCCCCTTTCTATCAGTATCTTTTACCCCTTATGGCCCCCCCCCCACTTGCATTGAACCCTTTTCTTACCGGAATGAAAATTTTCTGCTCCTCAACTTGCTCCATACAGACTCTATACCATTAAATCTATTAAATCTATTTTAAGCTTGCATGAAGACATTCTTTAAATTTGCTTACATTTCACCTCCTTTTCCGAGCTTTCCCGAATATCCTCCAACCAGATGGAGTCTCTCTCTGTACTTGGTAAATCTATTAGAATCTTTTGCACTGGGGGACAGCAATTGTGCCCCTGAACAGTGGAGGACTGGCAAAAAGGTTATTTGAAACCCTTGACTTTTCTGTTTTCCCCACTCCCTCTGTTCTCCACCCTTCTCCCTACCCTCGATTCAATGGACAATGATTCTATTCTTCTGAACAAATCCATTCTTCTTTTCTGTTGCCTTTCTATTGATTTGGCAAAATCCCAATTCTGGATGAATCCAATATCATCCTTACCTGTGTACCAAGACAACTGGGCACCTGGGAAAACCTTAAAATGAGCTGGTGTGTATGGTCACCCTGGAACTGAATGAGCCCTCATGGTTTCCTACTTTTTCTCAAGTCTTTCTACCCATTACCTCCCTACATTCTCTTTGAAAGATCATGTTGTTTTTCTATTCTAACAAAAATAGAAGCCAAGGCAAAAACTGCCTCAAAATTCTATTACCGACTCTCAAATTGACCTTCATCTACCAGCCCTATTGCTTCCTTTATAGTGAAGAAGGTACCTCCTCTTGTACAAGGTCAGCCTTTGACCCAACCTCTCCTGCAGTGGTTGTCAGGCTTAAGTGTACATCAGAGATGCAGGTGGCTTGCTGAAAACCCAGATTGCTGGGCCCATCCCCAGGTCAGTAGGTTCTGACCTGTTGTGTCAAAGAATTTGCATTTCTAACAAGTTCTCAGGTGGTGCTGATGCTATTGGTTTAGTGATCAAACTTTGAGATTCCTTGTTTGTATTAGGGTTCTATAGAGAAACAGGATGAATAACATGGTCCTGTACGTATGTATGTATGTATTTATGTAGATGGATGGATGGATAGATAGATAGATAGATAGATGGATAGATAAGGAATTGGCTCATGGGATTATGCAGATGACCAAGTCCCAAGATCTTCACTATGAATCTGCAAGGTGGAGCCCCAGGAAAGTCAATGACATAGTTCCAGTTGGAAGGCTGGCAGGCCTGAGGCAAGAAGAGCCAATATTTCGATTTGAGTCCAGAGGCAGGAAAAAAACTAATATACCAGTTTGGAAGGCAGCCAGGGAGGAGAAATTCTAAGTGGTAAAGCACTTGGCAAGCATGTGTGAGGCCCTGAGTTCAATCCCCAGAACAGCCAAATAACAAACAAGCAAACCTGGGCATCTGTGGCCCAGTAAAAATGACACATAAAACTATCACATTGCACCATAGATGATCCCCTCTTCTATTATATTCTTGTCTTTTCTATCAGATATTTGCATTCAATAAAGATGCTCAAACATTTCCCCTTACTATTTAAAATGCTACTAAGTCAAAACCCTTTACTTTAAACCTGTTACCTTTTATCTATTATCATACATCTCTTCTTCCCTGCATGTCAAAAGTCCTTTGAAGAGGTTATTTATAATTGTGTTTCCCAAATTCTTCCCTCTTGTCATTGCTAAATACACAGTAATGCACTCCAGTTTGGATCTCCAACCACAACCAAATGGGCTTAACATGTATTTATGTTATCAGATGCTTTTTGTTGATCTTGGATAACAGTTTTCTTTGTTAGTCAAATCCTCTTTTTTGAAACACTATTCTATCTTTGATACAACAATCTACTGATTTTCCTCCTCAAGCATCATTGTTTTTATCACATCTTTCTCCACTTCTGGCACTAAAGTTTCAGTGTTTCTTTGGGCTGTCTCGGAGGCTCTTCAATGTTCTTAAACTACGTGGGATTTTAGGGAATCTCATTTATTTTCACTGCTTCGATAACCATTTATATGCTGATTTTCCCTCAAGTGTATATCTTGCCTGAGCTTTAAACCTATATATTTAAATCTTCTTTGACATCTGCACTTGGAATGCTTTTTGTCAGGAACCTCAGCATTAGCAAGCTTATAACTGAACTCATCATCTTTCCTATCTTCTACTTCCTATAGATTTTCCCCCACTGCACTCTTCCCTGGGTCATTAGGAACATCTGGTCTCTCAAGTTAAAGTGTTGGGAGTTATCTATCACACTTCTCTCTTCCTAATTTTCTCTATCCAATCTAAAACAAAAATTTTATGCATGATAACTTCTAAATATCTCCTAAGTGCCTCCATTTCTTTTCATTGTGACTGCTACCAGCCTGATTTAGGCCATTATTACTGTCTTTCCTGGCTTAACACAATCGCCTTCTAAAATCACCTCTAGGGCTCAACTCTGCCTCAGTTTCTCACTACTCTCCAGTTCATTCCACCTGCAAAGCCAGAATGATCCTTCAGACATCACATTTGATCACTTTCTTTTCACAATCAAAACTCTTTAGTAACTTCCATTTGCCTTTAAGATAACCTTAAACCATGAGGTTTTAAAAGGACCTTAAAGTCCTTCAATATCTGCTTAGCTCTCTGGTAAAAAAAGATGCTGTGTCTTCCTCTTTGCTCTCTGTTCTATCAATATTAGGCTTCATTCAACCCATAAAATACCCTCTCTCTGCTCTAGGCCTTTGAACTTAATCCTCTTTGCTGGAACATGATGTTTCTCTGACCTAAGACTCCTCCAGTCCTCCCTCCTTCAGACCCACCTTCATTACCACTAGGATTTTGTGTAGTTACTGTTCATGAGACTCACTTATCAAATAGGAATACATCATTTATCTCTTACAAGGGGATTGTTTGGTATAAATGAATAAAAAATATATAAAAAAATCCTGTGTAGTGCCTGGCACATAAAACACCTGCTAGATACAAGATGTTTTCTCCAACTCATCTGTATCACTTCTTTTTTATGTCAATCTCTTTATTAGTTTGGGAGTCCTTCAAAAGCTTTTATTTCTTCATGAGTTCTTGCATGATGTTTTAAAACATGGTGGTTATGATGATGACTTTTAAATTAGGATATTAATATGAAGGTAATGTAAAGTATTGTCATTTCTGAAATGATCCTCAGGATTTTTTTTAGGGAGGAACTAAGAATTTCTTGTGTATTATTGACGTAGATTTCTGTAATGCATGAAAAATCCATTCTCACTGAATAAGGCCTTTCATTCAGCCATTAAAATGTTGTATTTTCTCAAAAAGTACTTGGGAGAAACTCAAATAAAAAGTAGTTCTGTTTCACATTATCTAAAATTAGGCAAAAGCATAGCTCTAAGGCAGAAGATAAAATTGTGTGATATAAATAGCTATCATTAGAGATTTATATGCATGTATGAATCATCACTAGAAGCCTGCATTTTAAGAGAAACAGGTAAAACATTACTAGTCTCACATGGGTACAGGCAAGACTTCAGTCATAAAATTACTTGATCGTAAATGCTTAGTTTTAGGTGAAAAGATGTAGAATGCCATTCACTAATGTGATTTAAATTCCATAGGTGTCTACACAAATTCTCAGAACAAAAGAAACCATGAGGTTTTCTTTAGACTGGGATAAATCATCAAATTTAAAAACAGAAATCTCAGTAAAACTTAGTGTTGGTTTCTGTTGTGAGACAACAAATGGGGTAAGTTCCCTCTAAACAATTGGATTTCCTTATCTAGCTCATATATGTGGATGCAGGCATGGTGGGTGGTCATATAAGCATCTTTGAAAATTACCTATCATATTTTAAACCATTCTGGGAAGCATGGACCTATGATTCTTGCAAAAATGAAAAATAATGACATGGGAAACTTATGTCAGATAAAGAAGTATTCAAAGTATAAAGAGGGAAAATCTCAAAATTACAAGTCCAGAGCAACTGTAGACAAGGTCATGTGGGTCTAACTATTGCAAGATGATTTGACACTTGAATCTCTGGACCACTTTTTAATACTTTCCTTTTGGATGAGTATGGTACTTTCTATTCTATGCGGATATGTGAGTAGGCATACTTCTTTTCTCTTAATGAGCACCAAATTCTCCCAATGCGTAAATTAAGCTCTTTTGGAATCCACTACTAGGCCGCAAGGGTGTCATTCAGTGCATTGAAGTAGTAATTTACTAAATGGGACCCTCATGGCCCAAAAGAGTTCATGCAGTTTCCCAAGTGTCTACCTTAACCAGGCAATGGTTTATGGTCTGGAGAACCTAATGAGTGTTCAATTATACTATTACATTTAGAAAAGAGACTTATATTTTTCCAGAAAATGTGGATTTGTTCTATGCTTTAGCTCAAGGTTGGATTATTTTTTAGTCTTACTAGAACTTTTTCTTTTCTTATAGCTTATATTTTGTGTTTATTGAGTTGCTTAAGAATCATTCCCTTCCCTCCAGTTAATGATTCTATTGGGTTTTAGTTACTATAAATTTTTTAAAATTTTGGCTTCATTAAAAGAGTGATTGTTATCAGGGTAATGAATATTGAAAATCCTACCATTTTGTCTCATTCATTACTTTTCCAATACATCTTTAATATCAAAATTTCTACTTGGAAATTTAAAAAATTTAAAAATTTAACCATGGCTTAATTGCAGCATTAATAGTACAGTGTTTTCCGTATGGGTACCATCTTTTTGTTCAGTGATATCTACTTCAGAATATTTTTGAACTTTTAAAAGATCGTCTATTGGCTCACTCTTTCTAAAAAAATTTTTTATAATGTTATTGTATTTTTTATACCTTTATTTTACTTATTTATTTTTATGTGGTGCTGAGAATTGAACTTAGTGCCTCATGCATGCTAGGTAAGTGCTCCATCACCGAGCTGCAATTGCAGCTCCTTTTTCCAAAATTTTTAAAAGCACAACTAAGAAAATTAAAATTTCATGAATGATTAGTTAATATAAAAAAGCATACCAAATCTCAAAAAAGTGTTGCTTTTGAGATTTTGAATTTGATCTGTTTTCAGTTAATAGGACACTCTTTTTCATGTAGTAAATGTAGATGGCTAAGATGCTGTCATTTCTATATTCTCTAGGTGGCAGCTTAGCTCTGCCTTTAAAAATCTCCCTTTTTTGTATTTTTCTCAGTGGCATTTCATTTAAAAACTGGAACATAACACATAGCAACATGTAAAACGAATACAGCCAAACATGATCTGCCTGTCCTTAATGTCTTGACAAGGTTTTTCATGTAGCTTTGCCAGGCTGCTGAATTTAATGGAGGGACTTTCATATAGCAGAACTCCAATAAATGGTATATTTACCCTTCTCAACATATGAAGGTCGATGTTGCTCTTTTGTGATTAAGCTTCAGCTACAAGGTACCAACACTGTTCTCGTATTTGTACTCTTTCTGCATGTTTTGAGGCAATTGTCATGCTATTTAGTCACATTTCAGATGTGTTTACTTCCTTCTCTCTATTACAGTTACGTGAATGTCTGGATCTGAATGTCACAATATCCTCATTCTGTTCAGTGAGAGCCCAAGTGCCTTCCTGAGAACTATGAAATTAGTAGCTTAACCCCAGCACAAGAAACCACACTATCTTTTATAGCAAAATTTCAACTGGGAGTGATTGTGCCCCACAGAGAATATTCTGCAGTGTCTGGAGATGTTTTTGATGTTGAAACTAGGGGCAGAGAAGTGCTACACCAGCATCTAGTAGATAGAAGCCAGGGATGCTGTGAAACACCCTGCTGTGCAGAGGAACATCCCCCACAACAAGGAGGATCCAGCCAAAAGGTTAATAGGCTGAGAGTGAAAAATCCTGTCACAAAGGAACAGAGACATAATGATAGAATATCAAAATCAGTGCGAAGCTTTAATAATCAACAAAATGAACTCATATAAGGGTAGATTACTAAAGGTCATAAACATCCTTTAACAAATATGTTATGCAACAATTCCTTTCCTATGGCTCTACCCATTTTTCTCAAATGGTTAAAAAATAAGCTGTGTCCTTGAGTTTTATTTTCTTAATTAAGAACATTGCTCAAGCCTTATTTTGCATATCTAAAAACTCAGGATATCTCTTTATGAAAAAACTGTGTTTACTGAGTACATAGATTTAGTCTCCACAGCTGTCAAGATCTATATGCAATTTTCTTTCCTATTTTGTAAGTCAATCTTATTAAAACAGGTTTGAGGTATCTCAAGTTTATCAATTCTATTGACTGCAGAATATATTAATTAAAATTATTGAAAATCAAGGTTTGAGCATATTGAAGTTGCTGAAGAATTTAGTGTAAAAGAGACCACTTAATTTATCATTGCCAAGAAGCTGTGAAACAATGACAAACGTATTTAGCATCTTGAAACCGTGTTACAGGTACAATTTATCATCATGTGCTGCCTGAAGATCTACATGTGACATAATTAAGAATACACACTACATATGGATTCATCAGGTCTTTTGTCATCTAATAAGCAGATATGGTGAGATGTTTTGGATACTTTCTGTTCTTTTTAGGTCCGTGATTTTTCAATTGACATCTTAATCAATTTTTTTGCATTACTGAGGATTGAACCCAGAGGCATTTTACCACTAAATAGCATTCCCAGTCCTTTTTATTTTTTATTCTGAGACAAGTTCTTGCTAAATTTCTGAGATTGGCCTTGAATTTACAATCCTACTGCCTCAGCCTCCCAAGTAGCTGAGATTCCAGGATTATATCACCATGCCTGGTAACATTTTATTTTAAATCCCCGTACATTAAATGGATTAAATTCTAGTTAACTTTTGTTGTAAGGAGGGAACCTACCTTGCCTTTTGCATAACCCTAAGGCAGCATTGTAGGAACTTGGTCTTTCATTAAAAATAGTTTGAAAACCATTGGCTAATGAGGGCACATGTCAGGCTTGATTTAATCACCAAATTTTAGTTCTTTTGGACTCTGAGTATCCATCTAAAGAAAAAAAAAATGAAACCATCTTTTGACCCCAAATTCTAACAACTATCCCCTTTCTTTGCTCCAAGAAGTTTGTCAAATTCTTGACATGTTTTCTATGTACCTTGCTTCCATTTTCTTATTTTTAATCCACTTCTAAAACTATTTACATCACTCCTAGTTTTACTATTACATGGACACTGTTTTTGGACACTGTTTTTGTCAAGTTATAGCACCATGTCGCTGGTAGTAGAACTGATGATCATTTGACTCTCATTTTTCTCTATTTCTCAAAAACCATTAATGAAGCTGCCTTTTTCCTTCTTAAAACATTCTCCTGGTTCTCTTTTTCTCACCTGCTTCTTGTCTTTCCTCTTTAAGTGTTGTAGTTCTTCAGGACTCAAGCTTTCCTATTCTTCTAAGTTTTCTCTTCCTCAGATTGTCTTGTTCCTTTCCATGACTTTAAATACCACACACTTGTTGAGAACTATCCTATTTTATATCTTCAGATCTGTTCTTTTCAGTTCCAGATCTGCATGCCCAGTTGTCTTCTTGAGACATTTCCTGGATATCTGCTCTTCTCATCTGTCTGTAAATAGCACTGCCATCCAGAGAGTTGCTTTGATGAGAACTCCAGGAGTCATCCTTTACTCTCCACCCTACCTTTACCATCACATCTACCATCAGAAACTCCTGTCTGCACTTTCTCCAGTGATATGCTTCAAATATTGCCACACATCTCAATTTCTGCTGTGACCTTGTTATGGTAAGTCTCCATCATTTCTCACTTTGAGAGCCTCCTACCTCATCTTTCTGTTTCTACTCTTGTTTTACCCTCATCCATTCTCCACAGGCTGTGTGTGTGTGTGTGTGTGTGTGTGTGCGTGTGTGTGTGTGTGTGTGTGGTGTGTTTTGTGGTTCTGGGAGTAGAACCCAGGACCTCACCTGTACCTGGCAAGTGCTCTACCACTGAGCTACATCCCCAGCCCATCAGTGTGGTTTTTAAATATCAAATTGATTATATATCTTTCCTCCTTATAAATCTTACAAGCAGTATTGTTGAATTTAGAATAAAATGCAAATTCCACACCATGGTCTAGGATCCTATCTGGTTCTCTTTTTTGTTTTTGCCACTTCCAGTATCCCTCTCATTAACGCTTTATACTATTGACTTGGGGCATTTAGGAGAGGCTCAGTTTTTTTTTTGCCACAAAGGAACTTTAAACTTGCTACTCTTGAACTTTCCTTCCTTACTCTCTGCATATCTGGTTCCTATGTATTCTTCAGGTATTAGATAGAAAGCCCTATAACCCACCATTACTCACTTTTTACTAGTTTTATGTTATTTATGTACTTGTTCATTTGTTTATTGTCTGACTACTAGAATATAGGCTTCATGAGGACGGAACTGGTCTGTCTTCCTTCCCTGGAAGCTGGTAGGCACTCAGCACACATTTAATAAATACATCAATAAATCATTGTAGTAAATAATTGGCAGCATGTGTGGGAGAGTTCAGGATAATAGACAAGCCTGTACACCTGCTCTGCACTTCCTGCCTTTATAGAAGAGGAGGTGAATAAGTAGGCAGATGTTAGAGTTGGTGTCTAGTATTTGAGGATTAATGTGGAAAATAGTGCGAGATATGGGTTTCGTATCTATAACTATTTTCCACAAAGGGAGAGTTTAGGTGGAATTTAAATTTAGAACAAAACTATGGAGTTGTAGCTGATTGAAAGATAGTAAGCTCTGCCTCACTGAGGATGTTCCACTAGAATCTGGATGACAACCTGTCCAGAAAATGGCAGTGGGATTTTCTGATTTATATTGGCTCTTAGTCCAGAGATATCTAAAGACATCTAAGACTCTTTCCCTCTTTGAGATGCTGAAATTTCAAGGTTAAAAAAGTGTGCTTATCTGTATCTCCCAGCATTAATCTGTTATTGTCATTCTATGGAGCATTCTGTAAGTCACATCTATTGGATATCCTTTTAAAACCACCATTTGTTAGTAATAATGCAAAAACTAAAGACACTATTTTGGGAGGAAAAAATATTACTAAAGAAAGATTGCATAGAAAATATCCTTTCAATAGCTCCATCTTTCAACATATGTGTGTGTGTGTGTGTGTGTAAACAAATCAAAAACTTATTTAAAATGGAGTTGATAGGAACACACCTTCATTTATTCCATGTCCTTAAAGTTAACCTTCATGAATGGCGCTGGAGAGGTCAGTTCTAAAACTTCACATATTATGTTTTGAACTTTATTTTTTAACAGCACCATAAACCTGCCATCATAGCCTTAATATTTCCTCTGGAATTTCTTGTTTTTCTTCAGCTATCAACTAATGCATTTGATGTGAGAAATAAAGAGAAATAATGTCTCAAACTCTCCAAACATTAATTGACTAAGTTTTGGAGATCATAAAACATCCAGGCAAGGTCTTTTCATTGGTTACTGCATGAAGAAAAGTTCAAAGTCCGTATTCAGCTGATGAAAAGTCACCTTTCCAGAGATTGTTTAT
>CM053401.1:53528556-53539083 GCA_028644305.1 Xerus rutilus | reverse complement strand
AATTTATACTCCAGTAAAATAGAAAACCCTGAAGATACTGACAAATTTCTAGAGGCATATGACTTACCAAAATGAACCAAGAGGACATACACAACTTAAACAGATCAATTTCAAGCAAGGAAACAGAAGATGCCATCAAGAGCCTTCCAAACAAGAAAAGCCCAGGTCCAGATGTATTCTCAGCTGAGTTCTACAAGACTTTCAAAGAAGAATACCAATTCTCCTCAAACTATTTCATGAAATAAAGAGAACCCTTCCAAACTCATTCTATGAGGCAAGTATCACCCTGATTCCAAAATCAGACAGACACAAAGAAAGAAAACTTCAGACCAATATCCCTGATGAACACAGATGCAAAAATTCTCAAAATTCTGGCAAATTGCATACAAAAACATCAAAAAAATAGTGCACCATGATCAAGTGGGGTTCATTCCAGGGATGCAAGGTTGGTTCAACATATGGAAATCAATTAATGTAATACATTACATCAATAGACTTAAAGAATCATGATTTTATCAATCGGTGCAGAGAAGGCATTTGACAAAATACGACACCCTTTTATGCTCAAAAACACTAGAAAAACATGGGATAGAAGGAACATACCTCAACTTTGTAAAAGCTATGCTAAACCCAAGGCCAACATCATCTTAAATGGAGAAAAATTGGAATTATTCCCTCTGAAAACGGGAACTAGACAGGGATGCCCTCTCTCACCACTGCTATTCAACATAGTCCTTGAAACACTAGCCAGAGCAATTAGATGTAAGAAATTAAAGGTATATGAATCAGAAAAGAACTCAAACTATTATTTGCGGATGACATGATTCTATACTTAGAGGATCCAAAAAATTTGACTAGAAAACTTTTAGAACTAATAAATGAATTCAGCAAAGTAGCAGGATATAAAATCAATACCCATAAATCAATTGAATTTCTATACAGTGATAAACCCTCTGAAAGAGAAATTAGGAAAACTATCCCATTCACAATAGCCTCAAAAAAATAAAATACTTGGGAATCAATTTAACAAAAGAGGTGAAAGACCTCTACAATGCAAACTATAAGACACTGAAGAAAGAAATTGAAGACCTTAGAAGATGGAATCATCTCCCATGCTCCTGGATAGGCAGAATCAATATTGAAAAATGGCCATACTTCCCAAAGCAATATATAGATTCAATGCAATCCCAATTAAAATCCCAACGTCATTCCTTATAGGAATAGAAAAGGCAATCATGAAATTTATTTGGAAGAATAAGAGACCCAGAATAGCCAAAGCAATGCTTAGCAAGAAGAGTGAAGCAGGAGGCATCACAATACCTGACCTCAGATTATACTACAAAACTATAGTAAAAACGGCATGGTACTGGCACCAAAATAGACATGTAGACAATGGTATAGCAAGAAGACAGAGACAAACCCACTTAAATACAGTTACCTTTTACTAGATAAAGGAGCTAAACACGTACACTGGAGAAAAGATAACCTTTTCAATAAGTGGTGCTGGGAAAACTGGAAATCCATATGCAGCAAGATGAAACTAAACCTCAATCTCTCACCATGCACAAAATTCAACTCAAAGCGGATCAAGGACCTGGGAATCAGACCAGAGACCCAACGCCTAATAGAAGGAAAAAATAGGCCCAAATCATCATGTCGGATTAGGACCATACTTCCTTAACAAGACTCCTATAGCACAAGAAGTAAAATCAAGAATCAATGAATGGGATGGATTCAAACTAAAAAGTTTCTTCTCAGCAAAAGAAATGAAGTGAACAGAGCCGACATTCTGGGAACAAATCTTTGCCACACACCCATCCGATAGAGCACTCATCTCCAGGATATATAAAAAATTCAAAAAACTTAACACCAAAAAACTAACAACCCAATCAATAAATGGGCCAAATAGCTGAACACAAACTTCACAGAAGACGACATACAATCCATCAACAGACATATGAAAAAATGTTCAACATCTTTAGCAATCAGAGAAATGCAAATCAAAACTACCCTAAGATTGCATCTCACGCCAGTCAGAATGTATTCTTGGTAACTGCCAAACAAGTGTTGGCAAGGTTGTGGGGAAAAAGGCATGCTCATACATTGCTGGTGGAACTGCAAATTGGTGCGACTAATCTGGAAAGCAGTATGGAGATTCTTTAGAAAACTTGGAATGGAACCACCATTTGACTCAGCTATCCCACTCCTTGGTCTATACCCAGAAGACTTAAAAACAGCGTACTACGGTGCTGCAGCCACTTCAATGTTTATAGCAGCTCAACTCACAATAGCTAAACTGTGGAACCAATCAAGATGCCCTTCAATAGAAGACTGGATAAAGAAACTGTGGTATATATACACAATGGAGTATTACTCAGCAATAGAATAAAATTATAGCATTTTCAGGTAAATGGATGGAGTTGGAGAATATCATGCTAAGTAAGCCAATCTCAGAAAACCAAATGCCAAATGTACTCGTTGATAAGTGGATGCTGAACTATAATGTGGGGAAGGACATGGGAACAATGGTGGATCTCTGTTCACAGGGGTGTAAGGGGGTAGGGGGCATGGGGACAGCACTGGTGGTGGAATATGATGGTCATAATAACCCTAACTTTATGTATGATTGCATATATGTTTTGATTCTACAACTTAACTAGAGAATTGATATGTTATCCTCTATGTACAATGAATCAAATTGCACTGTTAACACGTAAGCCTAAATAAAATAAAAAATTAAATAAAAATAAAAGGACGTTAGCTAAAAGCCACTCTATAATCCAAGATAGAAAAAAAGAAAGTGGAATTGAAAAATCATTGTAATTGTTTTTCAACTGTATTTTAAAATAATCATCTTTGGATACCAAATATTCAGGTTACCATATTTAAGAATGTTTTTCTCTTCTGCTTACTTGGAAAGAGTGATTATATGGCAGATAAAAATCTAGAAATATAAGAACATCCTGATATTTTATTGCATAGGAGAGCATGAACAGACCACTTGTTTTAAGCAGAGAAGAACATGATTGTATCAGTCATACCCTGTGGCACATCGAGTTCTAAAAATCAAAGAATCTAATTTTTTAATTAAAAATTACTATAATAACTTCCAGGAAAATCACAGAGGCACCTGACAAGAAGCATACAACCACAGAAGAGGCATTCAGGGAAAAGACACACACAGCTTAAGGGTGTTTTGGAGGGAAACAAAATTTTCATCAAAAGACAATTGTAAAAAGACTATCCTGATAAATGTAGGTGAGATATGTCCCAAAGTAGAATGGCACAGGGCAAAAGCAAAGGACACCAGGAAAATGATCAGATGAGCACTCTACCAGGCTGCTATGACCCTTACACTACATCCATGTGAAAGATGAGGTAAGGAGCAACCTTTAAGAGTAGCCACCACGTAGCTATTGAACTCATTACTGGATACCCACCTTGTGCCAGACACCACCCTAAGTGCTTTATGCACATTTCTTCACTTGATCCTCAAATCTATCCTTCAGGGCCCGGGATTGTGGCTCAGCGGTAGTGCGCTTGCCTCGCAGGCAGGAGGCACTGGGTTCGATCCTCAGCACCACATAAAAATTATGATTTAGTAAAAAAAATCTATCCTTCAGTATAAACATTAGCTCCTAGATGAAGACACTGAGGCTTGAAGTACTTAAGCAATTTTCTGTCAAGTAATGCCACCACCATTTAGAGCCACTAATTCTAACTGAATGCAACACTATTCTTCCACAATAGCATGCTCTTATGCTCTTTTTCAGAGATAAGTACTATTGCAACATTGATGCCTATAGTTACATGTTACATTTGCACATTTTAAAATTTATTAAGCATAAGCATCTCTCTTTTTTTTTTAGTACCAGGTATTGAATCCAAGGGTGCTTGACCACTGAGCCACCTCCCCAGCCACTATTTTGAGACAGGGTCTCACTAAGTTGCTCAGAGCTTTGCTAGGTTGCTGAGGCTGACTTTAAACTTGCAGTCCTCCTACTTCAGCCTTCCAAGACAGTGGGAATATTTCTCCTCTTAAGTAGCTGTGACACCTTATGGACACCACTGCAAAATGAAAATCTTCTCCGTCTTCTGAAATTTTAAAGAAATATTCTTCCAATCAAAGGGGAGAAATTCCTCCCTGGAAAGTACTTAAGAAGCAGAAAATGAATGCAAAAGCAGTTTTCCTTCTCCCTTTGAAGTTTTTGAAGTAGTCTTCCTATATTTCCTTTATCTCACCCTCTTGACACTTGCCACTTTTCAGTGGTCAACATGAGAATTACAGACATAATAGAACATATGCCAAATTTTTTGTTACAGATCTTTGTAAACCTTTTTCAGCAAAACATAGTAGATAACCTATATACTAGAGAAACAAGCATTTTATGTTAATAGGAAAAAAAGCTAGAGAATCTGCAAACAGACTTTTGACCAACAAAAATTGAAAAAAATAGATCTGAAGCCGGGCGCAGTGGCTCACGCCTATAATCCCAGCACTTAGGGAGGCTGAGACAGGAGAATCGTGAGGTCAAAGCCAGCCTCAGCAATAGCGAGGCGCTAAGCAACTCAGCGAGACCCTGTCTCTACATAAAACACAAAATAGGGCTCAGGATGTGGCTCAGTGGTCAAGTGCCCTTGAGTTCAATCCCCAATACCCAAAAAAAAAAAAAAAAATAGATCTCAGTTGGTTTATTGGCAGACATATCTTTCTCCAATAGGTTAATGCAAGCCACTTTCCATAAATTTAGTATTTAATTCTGCTCCTATAAGGATAAAAACGAAAATACATGATATAATTTTATGGAAAATATGATAATGACAAAGATATAAAATTAACAGTATTCCCAATGCTTTCTGTATATATAATTAAACTAGATACCACTATTAACAACTATAATTAACAGCCATTTAAACAATCTTAAAATCTTATTTTCTGGGAGGTGTTCCACAACCAAGAAAATGAATAGCCCTATTTCTAAGTAACAAAAAATTTTACAAGTTAGGTTTTCTTTGTTCTCTCAATTCTTGGCTTTCAAAGAGAAAGAAAAAAATATGGAAGCAGAGTCTAATCAAGTTTTCAGAATTACCAATTGAAAATTAGTTTATCATTATGGATCACTGTACAGGGTACAGTTAAAAAGCAAGGGTGCACCCAGATAACTGCAGGGTGCAGCCACAACCTCAAGGGCTGGGGGAGTACAAGGGGAACGCGGGCTTACCAACATTTAGAGGCTCAGAGGAGCAACTGAGGAGAGCTGGAACACAACCTGGGAGAGAGTGCATAGCAAGATTGATTCTGATAATACCAGAAGATGCTAGTAGACCAACCACCTGACCTACAGCCCCTTTTCTCACTTGCCTGCTAGTCTTCCTGAGAAGCCAGTGGGCAGGGCGTCTAAGAAATGAACTTTGTAGAATACCAGCATCTGCATCCTACAGAATAGAGGGACGAGTTTAGGAGTAGTAAACAATAGCAAATACATATACTGGTATAAAAGCTTTTTTTTCGTCTTTTTCCTTTTTTAGTGATGCTAGGAATCAAACCCAGGGCCTTATATGTACTACTATGCAAATACTCTATCATTGAGGAACACCCTAAGCTCCTAATCTACTTTTTAATCTGAATGAGGTTTCAGCTGTCAATTTTACAGAAATTTAAAAGAGTAGTATTGAGTTTTTCCTCATTCTATAAGTTATATTAATTTACACATATATTAACTCATTAAAGTATCTCACTGAGATATGTTTCCAATTTAAAAATTTTAATAACTATTTACCAATAGTTCCTTTGATGAATTGCAAAATAACAATGATTTATTCATGACTTAACTAAAATTTATCATTTGAGTCCTATTGCCCCTGGAGTTTAGTTTCAACTTATACGTATTTTGTTTACAGAAAAATAGGAAGGAGTAACTAATAAATGATTTCCAAGCACAAAAGTTGTTACATTAGAAATAAATTCTTATAAAAGTATCACCAATCTATGACTTCATTTTCCATGGCATGAGTTTCCCACAGTCAACTGAGATTTGAAAGTATTAAATGAAAAGTTCCAGAAGTAAACAATTCATAATTTTTAAATGGTACACTATTCTGAGCAGTGTAATGAGATCTCACACTGCCAGGTCCCTCCTGGGACATAAGCACCCCTTTATCTAGGGTATCCCATGTGTATTCATTAGCCATCATTTAGTGACCATTTAGTTGATCTTGGTTATCAGAACATTCATGGTTATCACAGTGCTTGTTTTCAAGCCATACTTTTCCATTTGATAATGGTCTCAAAGTACAAGAATAATGAGGCTGACAAATCAGAAGATCTAGAAAGAACCATAAAGTGCTTCCTTTAAATAAAGAGATGAAAGATCTTATCCTAATAAGGAAAAAAAATCATATGTGGAGGTTACTAAACTCTTTGGTAAGACTGAACCTTTTATCCATGAAATTGTGAAAATGTAAAAAGAAATTCAAGCTAGTTTCACTGTCACATACCAAACTGCAAAAGTTATAGCCACACTGCCTGATATGTGCCCAATTAAAATGGAAAAGGTATTAAATGTGCAGGTTGAAGAAATGAACAGAAAACACCTTCCAACTGATGGCAATATGGTGCACCAGAAAGCACTGTTCCTAATTTATAAATTAAACTTGACTAATTATTATAGAAAAAAACAAGGTTTTTACTATGTGCTGTTGCACATTCACTGGGGGCACTGGAAATATGCCCCATGGATAATGGTCTACTGTACTTTGCCTACCTCCCTTACTTTTTCCTCAGACTGTGAGTCTATTCTGTGAGTATAATTTGTCATTTCATCAGTTGAGAAACTATTTAAAGCCATATAACCTACTTCCTTGAAGTCTCTCAGACCTTGACCCTGCCATTGATACATTATAAGTCCATAAGTGAATGTGTCCCAAGACAAGTAAAATGCTTCAACAAGTATGTGAACAATTTAATGTCCTTGTAAAGTCAAAATCTTTTCAACACCTTCTCCAGAAAATATGAGATAATGAAATTTAATCCTCCAAGAATGGATTAGCGACTGTAGAATAATCAGGAGAGATGAGTTGGTCTATTAACTAACTTGGCAGTTAATTAGCTTCAGTATCTGTTTAATTCCACTCACCAAAGCCTGCCAAATGAGAATTCTAAAGAAGGTAAGAAGATGCATGATTTCCAAAACTCACTCACCCAAGAGGCAACCACACTTCATAATGGGTAAATGCCCTTTACAGTAAAAAAAAAAATCCAAACACATTAGACCTTCAGTGATCTCTTCAGTGAAATTTTACACCTCAAACATTTGGCTGCTACAATATAATTATTAATATTAATTCAACTGTTGATTTCTAAACTATTTTTTTCCTAGGGTAATAAAAGATTTACCTAAAACTATGCCCAAGAATATAAGCATTTATATTTTTCTTCCTAAATGAAACTTTCTTTAAAAAAGATTTTACTTCTTTAAAAGCCAGGCAGTTTCTCTGCAGGTAGCTGTACCTTGAAGCAAGCAGGATAACACTTCTCATGTACAGAATATCAGTCTCAAAGATTTATCTTGTGATAACACAACAGGTAATTTCTCAGTCAGATTTTCTCCTTGCCTCATCCAAATAGGGAGATTAGAAACAAGCATCAGATGCTTTGATGCTGAGACTATACAATCTTCACCAGGAGGCAAAAGGTGAAATGGTCTAAGGGTCTGTAATTCATTTCATTATAATTACATTTCATTGCCTGTGGCTTTCTCCAATAATTAAAAGCACACTGTCAGTATTAAACAAGAGCAATGAGAAAATGTCAGATCCCTCACCAAAGAGACATCAAATTAGAACAAGAAAGACTGTCAAAAGTTTGCTCCCTGAGTGAATACTAGAATATTGGGAGGAAGAGATGAATATCTGAAGTTGTAAAATGAAATCATCTTGCCAAGATTTTCAAATTTTGTTCACTTTAGGTCAGATGGGAATATTAAAAAGAAAATCTTTATCAGGCACATCTCCAGTGGTTAACATTTCAATATTTGTTGAATGAATCAACAGAAACTGATTCAAATATGACACAAATCGTTATACCTGAGTCAGAATGGTATGCCTTCAGATGCAAGGTACTCCTAAGTATTTGGAATAGAATCACTTTAAGTTGATACCAGTGCCTTGTTTTCTAGAGACCATATTTTCTCACATTACTTTACCATTGAACTGCAAGCAACAAAAACACTAATTTTACAAGTCCCAGAGCAGAAAGAACAATAATCCTTTCTTAGTGTCAGCAAAAGATTGGCAGGCAAGAATATTCAGAAGGCACATTCTAGACAGAAGGCATGCTAGGCACTCAAAAATGACAAAATAAAAGTATTGCAGGCAGAAAATATTCAATTAACAGCCAAGCAATATGCATAATAATGAAAAATCATTTGCTTTTTAAAAATCAAATGTCACCTCACCAAATATCCTACAAGCAGTACTTTATCTACTCTCAACTTTTCATACCCCTTCCTCGAATTCCTGGAAAGAAAGAGACAAAGCATGGGTTGTTTTGATTTATACCTCACCAATTTAAGAAGAATAATCTGTATACTTCCTCAGACGACTAAGTTTTTTTCACCTGGCTTTTCTACAAACATCTTACCAAATCATGCTCTGTAATGAAGGCAGTTGGTTTAAACTCATTTCAACCAAGGCTTGTGCATCATGGTAAACAAGTAAACCTGCAAGTCAATGGTTACATCTTTAAATTCCCCTTATTTAAAATTGTTGTGTTTTCCGACATAAATTGTACACAAAACAATTAGTTTAAGGGTGCCAAACACTTCAAGTATCCTATATTCTGTCTGAACTAGATAAATTTTACTTATAAAAATAATTGGTAAGAGGAATTGCCTCCTTGGTTTTGAAAACTGAAGCAGATGCTAAGATGTGCTCCTTCCACATGGGGGTCTTTATTTAACCAACTGCTGGGAGTGTCCTCTGTTAACTATGCACAGCTTGCAGCTCACTCTTTCCCTGAGATTCACTGCCCTCATCTAACAGGCTCTTCCTTGCCCAGGTCTTATATCCTCCCTGACACACATTTGCCATCAGTGACCGAATGAGCAGTACAGGGGCCCCACCTCCTTGCCTCAATTTAAGTTATCTCCAAAACTTCTGCCTACAGGAAAGCATTATTTAGAAAATTTCCAACACACAAATCTTCTCAGCTTGTTTCCTGGGAAACCTGACCAAAAATAAGTGGTTCCTCTAATGATCTGAGGAAGCAGAATCTAAAATTAGGATTTCAAGTCTGAATCACCCACCAGCAACTGGCCATAAGGATCCCCTGTCTGGCAGTAGGTGGATTGTGGATAGTATATGGCATGCCAGGGTGGTGCAACTGTTCAACTTTCACCATGCGAACTGCAATGGGATGGTTTTAACTATAAGGATAATGATATCTCACGGCTTTTTAATATTGCCACTAGGGAGAAAGATGAAGGCTGAGGATAATTCATCACCAATTTAAGGAAGAGCATGAAGCTGAGAGCGCCTCCTTGGTAGTATTTAATATAGATTCACCCCTCCTGCAGCCACAGAACAGAATGTGCTGAGGACCAGGCCAGGAACGATTTTAAAGGTAGTGCAACTCTAGACAGTTCAGATTTCAGTGTCAGCAAGTCTTCTATGCCAAGATCAAGGTCCTGTTTTTAGGAATAGGACTCAGATTTGAGATCAGGATGTCAGGATCAATGTGCTCAAAAATCTTTAAAGCCTGGATTCCTCTGATACCACTAAACTTGCAAAATATTCCCACTCTTCCCTATTAAAGGCTAATGCTCCCTCTTGCTTAAAGATAATAAAGCAACCTATGCTAAATGGTCCTCCTAAAGAAGAAAAAGGACTAACTGTGTAAGGAGTTGCAGGATCTAGCCAAAATGTAGCAACAGGAATCAAATCACTTATATGGGGATGAATATTTAGGATGCTGGGTAGCAAGAAACAGAACATAAAAGTGAATAAGGAGGTTCTACACAGAGTATTCTCCCATGATGCATTATTTAACACCTTGGATAAAACCCTGGTTGGTGATGCTAACAGCATTGTAGGATGGTTTGGAAGGCAGGGAAAAAGAACCCCTAGTTCATGCTATCTAATGAGAAACCCTAGAAGTGCTGTGGTAGAGGAAAGAATAGATTGAGAGTGATTCATGACCAAATTGAGACAAAGTATGGAGGCTCAGAGAAGTAGGCATGCTAATGTGAATATACTACAGCATGTCAAAACCCCCATTAGCTGACTAGATTCCTAGAAGTCTTCAAAGACATTGCATTCACCAAGGCAATAAGGAAATTGCCTTGGGAAGTTTGTGCTTCACATGACTGCAACTTTAGGTTCCATGGATCTATACCCTTGTACCCACCATGAAACACAGCAAGAATTCCATGATCTGATCAAAATAGAGTCAAGAAAGAATATATTTGGCATATAGGTAGTTCAATGATGCCTGCTGGCACTATCCTACCCAATTTGACAAAAAAAAAA
>CM053401.1:53512604-53528056 GCA_028644305.1 Xerus rutilus | reverse complement strand
TTGATTTGTTGGGATAAAAGTATAGTTTGAAGTTTGTCTAGCACAAGAAATGATATAATCTGAGTTATCTAAAAAATGTGCCACTGGTGACTAGGGGGTTTAACCTTTTGTAGTCAGAAAGACAAGATTTTTAATCATGAGGAAAAAAAATACATATTTTATTAGATTCTTGTCCAAAAAGCCATAGTCTTTGAATTCATCAATCATTTTAGATTTCAAAAAATATTAAGAAAAATGGGTAAAAAAGGGAGACAGACCAGCATTATAATAAACAATGAGCAAAGTTAACTTTTTAAAATTTTTTTGTGTGAAGGCAGTGTATTCACAGGCTTCATTATGTACGTGCTTTGAGAGCTGAGGCACTTTATAAGATCTCTTAAAACTCTTGCAAAATGGAGATAAGAACACATCCATCCTTATATGCTTATGAAACTTATGGTATGAATGAAATTATTTATGTAAACTGCCAAGCATAGTCAGGTCTTTTTTTTTTTTTTTTTACAAATGTTATTGTATGTGCCTGAAGCCATGCTTAACACACGCTATGCATAAGCTTATTTTCTCATTTTATAAGTGAGAAAAAACAAATACTTTGAAAAGTTAATTAAAATTTACAAAGTTGCAGCAAATAGGCTCAGGCTACTTTATACCAAAATAATGTATCTTAACTACAATCGTACATTTAATCATTTACATAGTTTTCAGTGCTTTCTCCCATCATTTTATCAGGAAACTGAGAACCAGAGGGTGTGTGCAGGACACCTGAGTTACTCAGAGGCAGAGCTGGGGCTGAATGCTGTTTGCCCAGACTCCAGACTTTCCCTGCTCATCACTCTGCTGCTCTGAATACCACATGGGATTATGGCATTTGGAAAAGAGATTGTTTAAATAATACCTTTCCTTTGCTTTTTCCTTCTTAAGTTATCTATACCCATTAACTATTTTGATGTTGGTTGAGACTGAACATATACCTGCCCTAAGAACTGACAATTCCATTTGTAGATAATTTGCCCAAGATAAATGAAAGCTTCTGTCCACAAAAAGGCTTTATTAAAAATTCATGGCAGCTCAATTTATAATGGCTAAAAAGTAGAGAAAACATATCCATCAATAGAAAATAGATAAACGGAGGTATAGTCACATGATGGAATGCTACTTAGCAATAAAAAAGAACAAGTTATTGTTATATGTGGCTATATGGATGAATAAAATTGTGCTGAGTAAAAATCTTACACAAAAGAATACATATTGTTTCGTTATATTATACGAAGTTCTAGGACAGGCAAAATTAATCTGTTGTTGCTTCCTTCCCAAAATTCACCCTACTCCTTGGGGATGGAGATAAGAGACCCTCAACTGTTTAAGGAAATATCTGTAGGTCATGTAACTCTCAGACAACTGGTGAGGTATTTCTTAAATGAAACTACCTTTGGTTATTTTAGGAAGCTTTCTCAAGGAATAGCTGTTATTATTTATGTCCATCCTATAGGCATTATTCCCTGAAACTTGAGTTATCCAATTAGAAAAGCTGATAAGAAATTTGTCTCAGAAATTAGCTAAGATAATCAGTGGCATCTCTTTAGTCCTGAGGGCATTCAAGCCAGCTTGAACTCATGGGCATGGGTTGTTTTGAATGATAGAATTAATTACTCTTGACTTCTTCTTGGAGTCAGTGCAGAGTCTGTGCAATCACTAAATCATCCTGTGCATGGATTCATGCCTTTTGGCAAGCAGAAAGGTCAATATAGAGACTTAAGGAGAAGGGTTCATGATTTTCTAAGGTAGGCTATGGTGGTTTTTATGGCTGACTGGATGTGGGACCCTGATTGAGACATGGTTGAGATAAATATTGCTTGCAATTCTGTTCATGGCAGCTTTAATTAAATGTTTCATTAGACAAATTGAATAAATTTCATCTCAGCCACTAATTAGTGACTAACAGAGTGGTATACTCGGGATAATTCATCAGAAGTTAAGATGTCATAAAGATAAAGCGTAGAAATTGTTGATAATTTTCCATGTGTCTCTTGTATTTCTTAATGTCTTAAGAGTAAAACACTAAGTTCCTTTGTTGCAGATCGTCTTTTCAAGGGTGTAGTTTAGTATGTTTGCTGCCCATTATAAAAAACTCAGATTCCTCAAGAAACCAGGATAAGTCTTGATACTACTTGCTATAATGGGCTACAATGGAGGCTGATTGATTAGCATGAAGTCATCCCACCAAAAGAGCAAAAACCAGGACACTATTTAGGCAGTTGTATTTGAACCTCCTTCCTGTTAATATGACTGCAACCATCTCCCTATTTTTCTCCATTTATCAAACAATACTTTGGAGGACAATTTATTATCCATAGATCGTAGCATTAGCTCAGCATGTTTACTACAAATTCCCACAGCCTTGTCTTATATTTTCTTAAATGTGCTTATCCTTGCTCTCCTACAAATCCATTTGTTTTTTAGCATTCCATTCTCACTGGCAAAAGTATAAAGGGTCTGAGTTTTACCCTACTCACTAACTAATAAGTTAATCTGGCAGTTTCACAGTTGCTAGTAGATTATTTGATACTTCCAAGTATTGAGATAAAGGACTGTTTGTTACTCACAGAAATAGCAGTAAGCAGAGCATTATCATTTTTTCCAGTTCCCATAATGAAGAGGGCCAGATGATCTCTGAACATGAAGTAGATCAGATTTAGAAAAGAAACTCTTGAGTTTTTAGTCCCTGAATCTTTTATAATAGGCAGGTAACATGCTTGCCCTTTTCTCCAGAGACAGATGCTACCTGTGTTTTTCAAGGTTATTCATGATGATATCAACCTAAAAAGATCTCTCAGAATTAAGAATAGTTACTGCATAGCTTGCAATATTTATTGAAATGTGCAGGCCCATGAATTGTGTCCAACAGAAAGCATCTTACACATGGCTTCATGGATCTGAGCTGTTCAAACAAGGGCCTTCAACTCCATTTTGCTTTACCTTCCCCATCTTATGACTTTCCACTTTCCCTCATCTAGAAGTGCTCTTTCTGTACAGTCTTTAAAGTTTGAAATGTCAACTGAGCCAAATCTCCCACCACCTTTCTTACCCAAACCAAACATTCTCTGATACGGTGTCAAGTTTTCCCTCCCTTGGACCCTGAGGGCCTTGTTTCTGTGGTCTGTCTGTCCTTTCTGTTCACTGCCGCCTTTTCTCAGGGTAAGCTCTGACTGTTTCACTTGTATCCTCAAGGCTTTTCCCCATCTTCCTTCTGGTACCTTGTCTAATTCTTCATGATTCTTGGATTATCTACTATTCACTTTCTCTTTTTCTGATGCCAGGCTTTTACACAGATGTGGAGAACATTGAACGACCGTATTGATGAAAACATTAAAAATGATGATTTCCAATTTTCGCATCTCCCTAGTACACATTTTTTACTTGTAAAATATTTTGGAGAGATGGGGTGGTAAGCACTATGGCAATGAAAACTGGAATAGGCCTCAGATAATGGTCACAATAAAATGTTTATTATAATGCTAGCAGTAAATATAAGAAGCACCATTTCTGTCTAACATCTACCAAGATAATGGAGCTAAAGCATTTTAAGCTTACCAAAGTGAAAACAATTAATCCTTTCTTGAAGGTAGATTAAAATATGCCATACTTGATAGATGTATATTGTGGTTTTCTTTACTGAATTTCAGTCCAAGTTCAGGGAAGTAACTTTGCAAGGTGACTTGCAAATTTTCCTGTTTCTCATTTTGTTATTTTCTGTTAGACAGCTAAATGCATTACTGGGTGTCAAAAGCTTTTGCCATTAATGTGGGTGAAGAAAATATGACAGTGAATACTCTCATGGTTTTGGTTTATGGTGCATTTCAAGCTGTGCCTCTCCAACAGTTAAATCCTTCAGCACTTTTAGTGGGATGAGCCATCATGTATTTGAGAAACTCAAGCACTTTTGTTTCCAAGAGAAAAAAACAGTCAAGTCTGATGTCAGTTGGTGAAAGCACAGAGTACAGTGGTTTCAGGAAGATCAAAAATTGAACAATGTAAAAGCATTTTGACATTCTTGCTTTATGTGTTCTCCCTCAAGACAGATCTTACTCACAATCAAATTTGTGCTGACACTATCTATTAGGCTTCCAATATTTACATTCAGGATAATATCTGGGGGAAAAATGAAAAGGTAATAAAGTAGAGACTGCTTCAGATAAGGGGAAAAGGGAGAGTCACGAGCCAGAATGAATGTAAGAAAATCTTTATTAATGCACAAAAATGGAATTTTTTAAAAAGTGGTATGTTTAGGAAGGCTTTTTCTTATAAATTTAGCAAACATTTTTCCCTATAAAAGCAGTGTTAAAAATCTGAGTCTTAAAACAAAAGCCTGTTTAACTTGCTCTGAATCTGAACCACAGAAACTATAACATTAGCAATGTAGTGTTAAATGTTAAAATAATGGGGATGGCCCTTCAAGGGTGGGGGGAGTTTTAGACTTCACTGTTCTGGGCTTCTCCATTAACTTCTATGAGCTGTTTAAACTCCTTAAGGTTCTTGAAATAAAGAAGATGCATTAGATAATCCTTCACTTCTAGTCCTAAAATTCTTTTGTATGCTTATTGTTTTCTTCCCTTTTCAAAAACAGGAAAACCTTCCAGAATTCTTTGAAAGCAATTCCTTTGTCCCAACTCTAGCATTAGGAAAAAATTAACAAGTCTGTTTTTCTCTTTCATCAGAAGAGAGTGTAGGTTCTCATTTTGTGGGCTATTATGTATTTGGGTGGTATTCACCTTCTTCATGCTTTCGAAATAATAGCAAAGCTGTATTTGTGCTCAAATACTTTCTTTTGATAAAGATAAAAGCAGATTGCAGGATGCTGTGCTTGTCTCAGTGACAGTCCCTTGGGTTTTTTTTAAAGACAGTAATTTATTTCAGTAAAGCTCAATGATTTAATGTACATTAACTCACTGGCGCTCACACGGGTCTGTCTGAGGAGTGGGAAGGATGATATTTTACCATTATGTGTTCTTGCAGACAGGCAGAGGAGCTACTGAAGTGGAATGGAGTGAATATAATCTGACTAAAATGCTTCCCAGGTTTTAACTCCCTTGGGGCAGGGCTGTGGAAAGAGAACTCCCAGGCCATGCCCTGACACAGCACTTAGCACATTGCATGGTATTTATTTATTTATGGTCCTTTCTCACCCACTGGGCTGTGAGCTTTTCAAGGACACTGGCTAACAGGTAGTGAGCCTTGCAGTGTTGTTTCCTGAAATGGCATAGTGCGACCCGGTGTAACATGGCTTCATTATTGTACCTATGCTATATTGGTAGAAGCAGTTTTGCCAGATCCTTGGTATATCTTTACTGTGGGAAGGTCCTTGAGACCCTCGAAAACCCCAAATTTCAAAGCATAGGAATATTTGTACAACTAACTTTCTCTAGAATTACATATCTGTAAACCTTGGTCTGTTTAATCACACTTTCAAATTTGAGTAAATTGAACTTTCTTACTTGATGTCTGTTTTCCCCAAAGTCATAAAACTTTATCGTAAGAGTGTCTACAACTAGGAAAAAGAAATGTCAGGTCGAGATGCAGATTATATATATCAGACTTTAAAATTTCTGTGATGATGTTTGCAAGGATTCTGACCAGCCATAGGCAACACACCTCGAGCACCCAGGAGATCTTTATTCACCGGGATCAGTGCAGGTGGGCGCCCAGGAGAAGGAAGGAGGAAAAAGAAAAGAGGGGACACGGGGCATGGAATATATAGGGCCCGCTACCAACACGTGGTGGGCTATGGATTGACCACTTCAAATTGGTGCACAATAGGTGGTTCCGCAGTGGGTTCCTTTCATGTGGACAAAAAGTGACCTGAGAGGCCAGGCTTTGTTCTCTCCCAAGGGAAATTCAAGAGAACCGGCCTGGGGTAGGGACTGCCTTAGGCTCTTAGGGAAGGGATGCTAAAACTGGGTACAAGAGGGCTGTTTTCTACCTTACAATGTTGACATTAGATAATGTTTGCTGCTTATTTGTGCCATTGTGTTTTACAAGTGTTTTTTTTTCTCATTTACTTCTCAAAGTAACCCAGTGAGGTATGCATCATCTTATCTATGTGAAATGAGCAATAGAAATTTAGCATAATTTTGCCCCAAATCAGCAGGTAGTTAGAGGCGGTTAGGTTTATAAACTGTCATTTTCTTCATTTAGAGCTTGTATTCTCAACTGCTTCATTAATTTCAATATTTTCTCTTGAAATAATGTGATGGAAGGAAAGTAACCAAAATTTGATGAAGACATCAGAGGATTTTGGTAATTGTTGAATCTTTTGGAATCCCTAATAAGTGAGCCAAAGTTTAATTGTAGATGATCATTTCTAAAAAGTTACCATTAATGACATTGTAAACTTCTTGTACTTGAACTTTTAGTGTGCAGTCTTGATGATTTGCGTGTGTACTCAGGTTATTGATATGTAATTCTTTGTCATCTGGTTGAGGAAAGAACTTGAATGTTACCTGCTTTGTTATATGTAGAAAGGGGTCAGCAAACAATTGCTGTTTTGGTTATTGGGTTTTTAATTCTTCCTTTTGGTAAGAACTCTGATTGGGTTTCATAGGAAATACCCCTGCCTCACTTTCAGCTCCTGTACTTTTAGCGAAACAGTTTTATTTATTTGAAGGGTGGAATCTATAAACTAAGATTCTTCCAATACATTATTTTCCTCTGGTTACATATTGGTTTAAATTTGGGCACTGCAACATCTAACAGGGGACCTCCACAGCTCAACTAGACATTTAAGCTCATTTTCTTGTGTGGTGCAGTGGATCAAAGCCAGGCCTTGTGCATGCTGGGCAAGCACTCTACTTCTAGCTGCATCCCCACGCCTTAATTATAAATCATCCTTTGTCACAGGAAAAGAAGTGTCTCTGAAGAAGGGTCTGAGGAATTCAGAGAGAAGGGGGAAGTTGATTCTGGACCAGTGAAGTCCTTGGCTTAATTGATGGGAAAGAATTTCAGTAGGTACCAGTTAAAGGTATGAAGAGAGGTTAATTTAAGAAAGTAGGGGAAATAGGGGCAATCTCAAGATACCTCTAGGAATAAAGAAAGGAATTCATATTCAAAGGAGAATGCTGGCCATCTGGAGAGTGAGGGATGCATTTTGGGGCTTCCTGACTTCTTTTAAAGGAAACTTGGTGAGTATGTATGTAGGAATGATATCAGTCTAGTGATCTCAAGTTCAATCATCTGTTCATATGATCAATAGTCCTAAAGTGCCACTTAAAGTATAATATTGTATAAATAATATTGTATCTCAAGCTGTTTATTGGGAGAGGGTTAATTAACAATGCAAAGGTAGTTTTACAGATTTCCCAGGAATTTCCCACAGGCGTGGGAAAGAGATTGGCTTAGGGAGTGATAGGCCTGGAAAACTGTACAAAATTTCTGAACTAAAATCTTATTTCCTTGTCCTTTGTCTCCTTTCTAGCTGTTTTTATATTCTATTCAACCTGAACTTGGTATTAGTATACTCAGAAGATAATGGGAGAGGAAACAGCTTGCTGGTAGAGTGGCATTAGACCTTTTCTGCAAGAGTCCTGCATAGCAATAGCAGAGCAACATAGATCAGATATGAGAGAGCAGATCAAAATATTGCATGTGTGAAGCTAAAAATGTTGATCTCAGAGGGTAGAATATTGATAATTAGGGACTGGGAAGGAGAGTGGAAGGGGTAATGAAGGCAAGTTGGATAATGGAACCAAACTAGAGTTAGATATGAGGAACAAGGGCTAGTGGCTGTAGTTTGTAACAACCTATTATATAATTTATGAAGAACTAGAAAAGGGAGTTTGAAGACTATAAACACAAAGAAATAAGGAAGCGGGTGTATTAATTATCCTGATTTGATCTTCACACACTGTATACATGTACTGAATGATCACTGTGTACCCCCCAGATATGTCTAATTATTATGTCAATTAACAAAATACTTTAAAGAAAACAAGATCCACCTTGCACAGGTGAGACAGTTATGCCCCATGAGAATCAATATCGTTAGTAACAAATCCATAGGTTTAGCTTCAAGGGCTCTGAGAAAAATGCCAGTTATGAGTAGCTGAACTCAGGGAAGCCCAAAGCATGGCTGCCCCTCAGCAACCTAGTCAGCTTGGGTTTAGGTTCCTTGAAGTCTATGTGCAATTTCCTAATCCAGGGTTATTTTTATGGTAAGTGATGTTGTTTGGCAATATAGTTGACCCTTGCCTTTTTTTGGATGGACAGAACAGAGCTAAGCTGACCACATATCAGATTCTCATGCAATGGGGAAAGGTCTTATTAACTGTATCCACAGGCATTAAATTCTGAGATTTTACTATCAGGAAAGATCATTTTTCTGCCTTTAGACTTTAATCCTGAAAGCATTTATCACAGGAAACTACCATAACCACATCACTACCATGTGGGGAGAGGCTGTCTAAGAATGGACCTAATTCATATGAAGCAGAGCTTAGCTAGATGGGAAGAGAAACTAAGTTCTGGTAGTTTCAGTTAGCCGGGCTGGAGATCTTTTTACTTAAGTATTTTCAATCATTTGAGTCAACAATTTCACTTTTTCTTCAAGCCGTTATGTGTTGGACAAATAGAGCTGATTCTTGATACATTGGTATAAAGTAAGCATTCAATATATAATAAATAAATCAACATTGTTGACCATTTCTTTCTTTTTGACTGGAAAAATTATGATATTTTTGTAACAGATAAAAACATATAACTGGTAAATATATAATTTGAATACAACTCTACTCAAAGTTGGCAGTAAAAAACTAAAATTGAATAAAAATCATAAGAGCTAGAAAAATCTCAGCTGAATGGTGCTATTAGAGCTGGGCATCATTTGGATCAATTCATTTTTTGCTTTATTCAGTGATTAGTTGCTGAAGAATTATGTGCAGAAGACAAACATTTTGACTTATAGAAAGTAGAAATGATCAGGTTAAACTAATAAGAGATTAGTCTTGACTCTGAGTTGTTAAATAAGTGCACAGGAGTAATAAGCCTTTATTTGACTCTTCACAAATTGTGGAGATATTTGTTATTGAGCTTTTTCTAGAGAAACCAAATCATCTGCCTTTTGCAGGTTGAGAACCACGCAGATGGTATAATTCAGCCTGAGTCTTTAAGGCCTGATAGCCAAGAGCCAATGGTGTGAATCCTAGCCCGAGATCCAAGAGTAGAACATGAAGTGAGATGTTCCAGCTCAGAGGGATTGGAGGTGGGACGAGGGGACAGGGACTGAATTCTGCATTCCTCCACCTTTTCTTCTCTTCAGGCTCTCAAAGGATTGCATAGCACCTACACACATTGGCAGGGGGCAGTCTATGGAGTTCAGGATTCAGCAATTCATTCATATGGTACACCCTCACTGACACACCCAGGAATGTTTTTAGTCTGGGCACTCCATGGCCTGGTGAGATTGATAGGAAAAAAATGCAACCATCATAGAGATAATGTATGTAAAACTCCCGGCATCAAGAGCATCTGTGCATGGCTTCTGATGTGTGATGCCTCTGTTAACCCTGGTGTGTACTTAGTGTTAAAACTGTTCTTTTTAACAGGCATAAACCATCAGGTAGAATCAGAAAGCTTTCTCACTTTGGTGTTCTTTACTCCTTTCAAATGCATTCAGTGGAAATGTGTTTTTGTCCTATCAACCGTGCAGAAAGTCTGGAAGGTACTCCACTGTTGATTTCAGGGAAAACTTATTTTCCTGAACTGAAAGTTCCTTTGGGCTGGCTACATGTAGACAGGGCAGCTGTAGACATCTGCTGCCCTTCCTGGCCTTGTGTGTTCACTCCTCTCCATTGGTATAAAGTGAGCATTCTATAAGTGATAAATAAATAAATCTACATTGGCTTGCTGGCCATGATTTCTGACTCTTGGTGAAGGCTGTAGGGATGCTGTAAAACAGGGTAGGGAAGTGTGTTTTTCACTGGGACTGCAAATTCTGTCCTCATCTTCCCTGAGCTTGGTGAACATTTAAATATGATTTGTGCTGCTGTGAGACTCACTGTGGGTTTTTCAGAGATACTCCAGCCCGTGGAGACCTCTCTTTTGGAGCTGCCTTGACAATGGAAGGTGAGCCTTCACTGCACTTGCTTCATACAGTTGCTGCTTTGCTCTGAGAATTCAGCCCTTTTTATGAAGCTACTGAGGACCCTTCATCTTTCTAGCCTACTCTCTTGGACAAGTCCTCAAATGACTCCACTTTAGTGCTCTTGCGCACACAGCGGCTCCCAGAAAACTCTCTAGAATCCTTTGTTCCGATGCATTCCAGGAGGGCAAGATAATCACCAAATTGCCACCCCATCTTTGCTCTGCCTTCAAAGTGCTGGCTAGTGTCTGGCCTTAGAGTTCTCAAGTGTGAGTTAGGTAATTTGGTCTCTCCCATTCTGAAATAGCAGTTATTAGGTTTTCTGAGTATTCCTGTAGAGGCCTTTTCACTATATATGAGGCAAGAAAAGACATGCCTTTCCTCACTTTTGGCAGGATTGGGCTTCACAGACTGATAAAGCTCTATAAAAAAAATCAATTAAAAAACTTTCTCACTCTTGACTTTTTTGTATTCTTAATGTACAGTAACAGGCTAACTGGTTTTCTGATCTCTTTTAAAAATTGGCTTTACTAAGATTTCTAATACTTTTTTTAAAAAATCAACTTATAAAATATACCTATTTTCAGTATACAGTTCAAAGGATTTCAACAAATGAGTTCATTAATGTGACGGCCATCACAACCACCATCATAATTTTTATCACCTCAGAAAAAGCTCCCCTTGTGCCCCTATTACGTTAATTCACCTCCCTGTCCCTGACCTTAGGCAACTTCACTAGTTTCTGTCACTACAGTTTAGATTAGATTTTTCTGGAATTTTGTATAAAATTAATCATAGTATCTACTCTTATGCATCTGAGTTTTTGCTCACTACGTTTTTGTGATTCAACCATGTTATGCTCGTGTCAATGGTTTACTGCTTCCCCCCCCCCCCCGACTCAATCTTATATTGTATGGTTACATCCAAATTGTATATTTATTACTGTTTATGGCCATGTGGATTGTTTCCAGTTTTGGGCTAATACAAATTAAGTTACTATGGTACAGTCTGGTGATGTAAAGATGGTTCTCTGATTCATATTCTAGATTATTTTTGGGTTAAACTTCTATTTTTAAGATTTAGCAAACTTTACATTGTCAAAGAGAAACTAAGCCAGGCACAGTGGCGTATACCTGTAATTCTAGCAGCTCCAGAGACTGAGGCAGGAGGATTTCAAGTTCAAAGCTAGCCTCCGCAACTTAGCAAAGCCCTAAGCAACTCTGTGAGACTCTAAATAAAATATAAAAAAGGGCTGGGGATGTGGCTCAGTGGTTAAGCGCCCCTGAGTTCAATTCCTGGTAACAATCAATCAATCTCCTACATCTTTGGGTGGGAGGGGGAGAGGAAAAAACTACAGATTCATCATTTAAATGACTTTTTTTGTTTACTCACATATTATGTTTTATCATCCATCATAGTCCAGACCATTATCTGTTTGTCACCTTTGGGATGTTGGACCATTAGTAGTGAGGGGAGCTTTAGAATCTCAATGAGAGGCTCTGAGTATGTGCCTCTCTGAATTTATGTGCAGGCTTTGAGCTGGCTCTTCACATACCCACAGAACAACTGGCTGATGAAGATGGGTCAGCAACACTCTCGTGCATTCTAGGATACCCTCCTGGGTATTTTCAGTCTGCACCCGTGTCTGCCTGGCCACAGATAAAGGCTCTGATTCTTGTTGTTAATCCTGTTCCTGCCATCTCATTTATTATTGGTGTTAGTTGTCATGGGCTTAGATTAATTCTTCAGGGATTTGGCTCAGAGCTGCCTTACACATGGCCAGCTCAGAGATGCTCAGTCTACATTCTGTGTGGTTCTAGAAGAGGTAGGTGTTCAGGTGTGGGCATTTGAAATCATATCCTCTCAGAAAAATGGAAGAAGCTGGAAGTATTTAGCATAATGGAGAGAAGACTAAAGATAAAATTGTTTTCAAATATTTGAAGACTCTAAGTAAAATTAGATTAAATAAAATTAAATAAAATTGCCCGATGAGAAGCAATCTGTTTTTCTCAGAGTGGTACGTGCTCAAGATATAGAACTAGGACATTGCACAGAAGATTTTGGAATTGTACTTTGTCTCAGAATCAGATAGTAATTGAGAAGTAGTGAATTCATGTCATAGCAGGTGTTTTAAGGCTGGATGCTTGGGTATTAGTAAAGTAGTTGGATTCAATACCTTTAAAATTCCTTCTATTCCTAAGATTTCATGAATCTATGAAACATTTTTTGAGTGCCTGCTTCTGGGAAATGGCTTAGACATATTTCTGGTTAAAATAATCTCCTTTGTATATTCCTTGACTCCTAGAAAAGGAGTGGTACAATACTGGCAGAATTTGTTTAGAGAACCATGAAGGTTAAATTGGGATATGAAGTTGGAAGTTTACAAAGAAGCAAGTGAATACTCCTTATGATTCCATGTGGCCGAGTAGGTGATCTGTCACATGAGGTGGGAAATGAGGTAAACAGACAACCAAGCGCACACGCACACATGATAGAATAAAAATGCGGCCATAAGCACATTTCTCACTATGGATCTGTGGGACATGTACATAGGTACCTGGAATATCATTAATGTGTTCTGCTGGCTTTCACCTTAAAAAAAAAAAAAAACTAGATTGACATCTTTTTCTTCTAATTTTTAATTTTATTTTGGTAATTCAAGCTCACTCTTTCTATTAGAATGCAGAACAGTTTCTATTATTAGATGACCCATAAAAATTTTATAGCAACAATGAGAAGAAATTTCATGTTTTTACCAAATGAGCTCCAGGCTAATCAGATTCTAGGGAAATGCTGTGCTAACTCTGACATGGTAATCAAGATGCAGTCACTGAATTAAGTAGATGAAAAACAGTTTGTTTTCTTTGCTTTCCTGTACTATTCCCAGGTCAATTTTTTTTAAAGCTTCATTAGCCAATTTTACACTGTTAGAGTTACTTGACACAGAGTTGGTGTACAAAGGCTTGTTTAACAGCATGTTGAAGCTTAGCAATGTGCTTTTTAAAGATCACTACCCAGGATACATGTTGTACTTTATTACTTTTAAAAAAAATCAATGACAATAATATATTTTCAAGATTATAGCTGACATTCATTTCTAGCTAAGGAAATCGTACTTTCTAAATGCTGCTGCTCCTTTGGGAAGTTTTTCTATTTCTATTTATTTTCTTGTTTAAAGAATAGTTGCTTCCTAATCAGAAGTTTGAATTTCATAGTTTGTACATCAGGACAATTTTGTAGGCATGTCTAATTAATTAGTGGTTGGGCATCTTAGTTCTGATATTTTACAAGAGGCTGCATTTCATTAGCAAAATATCTTCAAGCATGGCACATAAAGAATCCTGCCAAATCACGCATTAGAGTCAAGTAATAGCTAAGAGATCAACTTTGGGAGCATCCTATTACGATGCCTGCTGAACTTCATCAAAGGTAGAAATACTGGGAAGCACATTGGAGCAGAAAGTTTTTTTCAGTAGAGAAAAGTAGATGCCCTTTTTGAACACTAGGGACAGGTCACACACAGGGATGTAAGCAAGCTGTTCTGGGGTGTCACCCAGTTGGTTGAAGAGTAGCATAGGTTCCATGTGTGTTCCTGATGGACTCCCTCCCACATACACACATTACATTCAGATGATCTTAATGAAAATTTGGTTCATACTGTTCCTTTTAAAATATATTAAAGAATAAAAAGTAGTAATAAGTAGCAAGAAAAGCCTCTTTATGTTTTTGTGCCAGCTTTACTTTTTCCTAAGCCCCACAGTGAATAAATAATCGATTCTTGAGTAGAAGGAGGTTTCCTCCCTTCCTCCGTAGTTCATGTGGGCAGGGATGTGGCTCATTTGCCTTTCTAGTTGCTTGCTGGAAGGGAGAAAGAAAGGAAAAGGAGAGGGCTGGAGCTTGTGTGCACAGACTTAAAAATGACTCCCAGCTGGTGACAGGAGAAATATTGTGGGTAGACCTAGGCAGGGGTAAGGGAGAAAGCCTTAATTCTTACCAAAATGAGAGATCAGGTTTATGTGAGCCTTCACTCAGTGGAAGTGAAAGTGTTTTAGTCAGATTTTTCACTGCGGTGACTAAAATACCTGACCAGAAAAATTTCAGGGGAGGAAAAGTTTGAGGGCTCACGGTTTCAGAGGTCTTAGTCCGTAGAAGGCTGGCTCCATTTATAGGAACTCAAGGTGAGACAGAACATCATGGCAGAAGGGTGTGGTAGAGGGAACCAGCTCACATGATCAGGAAGCAGACAGATACTTCACTCTCCAGATACAAAATGTATACACCATAGCTATGCCCCCAATAAACAATTTTCTCCAGCCACATCCCACCTGCCTCCAGCTACCACTCAGTTAATCCCAATAGAGATTAATTCACTGATTAGGTTCAGGCTGTAACCCAATCATTTCTCCTCCAAACCTTGTATTGTCTTACTCATGAGCTTTTGGGGAATACCTCACTCTTCATAACAGAAAGAGATCTAACTTGGGATGTATCTTCATTAGTCATCATTTTAGTTATCATTAAATATTACTAGGGGAAGAATGTTTATTGCATATTAAGTTATTCCTAATGTCTAGCACATTTTTTCTCAAGTAGAACTGAATATAGCCATATGTATTGTTCTTGAATTCTTAAGTGAATCTTTCATCTATTAGGAAAATGCTTAGATGAGTTTGGTCTTGGAGATGGAGTTGGGTTTGGCTCATGTTCTTGTTTCAGATTGGGTATGTGTATAGTCATAGCAGTAATAGAAGCACATGAAACACAAGAAGGAAAAAGAAAAGAACTTTTATGCATTAGAAAAGCATTTTCTTCTGATTTAGACATTGATATACAAATATGCTTTCTAGTTCAAAAGGCAGAATCTGGTGTTCATTGTTTAGTTTAAGTCCATATTTTAAGGAGAATTAATCTTCCAATTTCTAATTCTCTAATACCTCTGAAGCACTTAATCTTTGATGAACAAACTGCCTTTTCATTTTTTCAGTGAATATTAATCCTTCCTAAAATTACAATTGACTTTTTGTTAAGAGTCATATAACTGGAATCCCTAACAAGTCATAACTTTGGGCTTTAAATAGAGCAAAAATATTTCTCTGAGAAACATATTACATTTCATATGATGAGACACTATTTCAGAAATAACTTCATGAACCTTAAATTAGATGTTTTTAATTATCCTTTATGTGGGACAGAATTTCTATTTAATTTATCTGAGTGTCTACAGAATCATTGGGGATAAAAGCTCTTCTTATTTTGACAGGGTTATTTAGGGATTCTTTCAATGCAAAGAGTGCTAATATCAACATTTCCCTGGAAACTTTCT
>CM053401.1:53495400-53512104 GCA_028644305.1 Xerus rutilus | reverse complement strand
ATTCCCAAAGCCAATAAATAGGCAAATGATCAATGGAGAAGAGACCTTACTGTCTTAGACATTTCCCAGTATCCAAGTCTCCTGGGACCAAGTACTGCTGAAACTTTTTCCTTAACTAATTAGATCAAAGACCTTAGCTATGTCAGTCAACATTAGTATACCTCTTATTAATACTTCTCCCACTAGGCTTGTCTTGCTTTAGTTCTGATCACAGAACTAAAGGCCTAGTGCTTCTCTTCAAGGCTGAGAGGTTCAGAAGCAACTGGATGTACTAATCCCAGGACTCTACTTTCTTATGGTTCCCTATACCCTGCCCAAGCCTTCATAATTAGTCCCTTAATTAAACACTCCTCAAATTATCCCATTTGATTATATCATTTATTTCTGGTGATACTATTAATTGGGACAAGTGAGACTGAAAAAGAATGACTATTACTCAAAGGGTCCAGCTCTTCAAATGATACATTGATTTTGGTAAGAATTACACCATGGAAAAGCATGAGTGGTATTATCTTATTAGGTATTGCAGGCTGGAAAGGGAACCTCAAAGATGTCCAGATACTAATTTCTAGAGCCTGTGACTTACTGTATATGGCAAAAGGAACTTGGCAGAAGTAACTAAATTAATAATCTTAAAATGGAAAGATTATCTCAGATTATTTAGGTGGACCTGATATAATCAAAAGTTTTTATAAGAGGAAGACAGCAAGATCAGAGTTTGAGACAAAGATGGAACAACAGAATCAGAGGACAGAGTAATGCCATTTCTGAAAGGGAGGCATGAACCAAGGAATACAGACAGTCTCTAAAAGCTGGCAAGAAAATAGATTGTTCCCTAGTCCCCATAAAAGGAATGCCAGCATATTAGGTTTAGAACTTCTTAACTCCAGAACTATGGATGATAGATTAATAAAAACTTAGTGGCTTAAGACAACATTAATTTGTTAGTGCAGCAACTGGAAACTAACCAATTATTGACCCATTCCCTAATGTATTAGTTTCCTTTCATAGCCTTAATTTACATTTTTAAAAACCATTTGATCTTACTCCCAAAGAGAATAGTAGAATGGATTATCTTCTGCATGGTTTGAAAACATCTCCTACGATTCAGCTTCTTTAGATCTGTAATGCATATTTATCATTATTTTTGGCTTCCTAGCTTCTGAGACTCCTGTTCAGGTTTTGAAGAATTTAGCATCTTGGGAGTTCTTGGTGAGGGCAGGACATGAATCCCAGTATGGAAGCTGAAATTCCCAGTTACTTGCCTTCAAAACATCTCTTGGTTCTGGGTTACAGACCTAAGACCTGGACCCTGCCATATAGACGCACTGTGCCATTCTTCCAATTGAGTGACAGAAGCAAAGGGAGAGCTGCTGCACTTGGAGTTCACATTCAGAGGTGGCAGTAGGGTAATGCAGCAAGCCTGAGTTTCTCGTGACAGTAGCAGAAATTCACAACAGTTCTGCTCTGCGATTAGGGGTTTTGTTGGTAACTGGCTTTGGGCCTAATTTTCCAGATACTACATGATTTTAACAAATTATCTTTCTCCTTAGGTCAGCAAGAGTTATTTCATGTTGCTTGAAATATGAACACACACATACACACCCACCCCCAGATTTCTCTCTTAAGAGTGAAGGCCTCTTTACTTCAAGCCTCTTACCTCTCATTTGGCTAGAATGAGTTAACACCAATCACTGGTCAGGAAACAGAACATCATGAGTATCATAGATCAAATAAGAACCTTATTACATGGCTCCATGGAAGAGGGCGAGTAAAATCAGAACTTTACTTAGAAGGAAGAAGGGTAGGAATGTATGTTATATAATGAATCCACACTGTTGGTCATAAATGAAGTTTCTTTGAAGAATAAATAAAACATTTTGTGTAAAGCTTTTTGTGCTGCACCTGGCATATCTGAAGTACTCAAATGAAAGCTGCAACACTAATGACAAAATCCTGTGGGAAATTTTTCAGAATACATACAACTCGGGCATCACCTAGACCCACTGAAACAGAACATTTAGATGCAGGGCCTAGTAGTCATCAATATTTTAAAAATTTCCTCAGGAGATTCTCAACACAGCTTTGGTTAAGAATCACCAAAGAGGAATGATGGTAGCATTTTAGGTAAGACGGAATAGTGTTCCCAGTGAGGTAGTTTCTTAGAGCTGAATGAATGAGAGACCTATTTATTAAATATGGCATTATATCATAGAGGGCTGGTGACAAAGAGAATCTAGAGAATGCAACTCTATTACGCTTTATTTTAGGGATGGGAGCTTCAGAGCTATTTGACCCAAGTTGTTCTATCAAGGGAGCCTTCTACCTAGGTGAAATTTCCTACTGCTTTTTTCTCATAGGTCATTCCTTAATGTTAAATGGTTGACAAGTTAAAGACTAACCAGTAAAAGATATCTGTCCTCATAAAGAACTATTGAAACTAGAGAAAAATAAAAGCTTTGAATGTCCTCAGGCTCAGCCATTTGCCACGACTCTGTGAAAGGTGGAATGGTTTTCCTGGCTTTTCTGAGTTCAGCTCAGTGGCTTTTAACTTAACTGCCATCTTTTTAATTGGCTGACACTACTGTTCAGGTTTCACCTGGAGTTCTGGTTGGGGCCATGTCAGCACCAGCTGAAAGAGTACATTTAACCTTGTTTGCTTTGGGTATAGATAACGCCATGCTTCTCGCTGGTCAGGGATAAAAAAAAATAAAAGTTTAAGCAGTGACAAAAGTAGTTACACATTTAACAAGGAACAGAGTAGATGAAAATGGCTACAATGAAAAAAGCCATCAGATAACAGTTGCACTTTTGAGGAACATGCCCATGTGGAGAGTAGCAGGAGTTCATGCAGGGGTTTTGGAGGAGTCAGGGCATAAGCCAGGCTACAGGTTACTGGCTAGGAGTTAATAGGAAATGTGGAAATAAATGCAGCAATACTATAAACCATTCTTTTAAGAAGTTTGACGAAAGGGGGAAAATAAGTTGGTTCTTCAAGAAGTAAGAAGTAATTTGATTTTAAAGATTTGAGAGACTTAAGGATGTTTAAAGACGCCTGACAAGCACTCATTAGAAAGGTGCACATGGCAGATATAGAATATCAAAGGAATTAGAGTGCAAGTTCTTGCTGTGGAATTAATGTTATGCCCCTAAAATTCATATGCTGAAATCTTAACCCCACTGTTGAGGATATTAGGAAGGTGGGTCCTTTGGGAGTGATTAGGTCATGAAGGTTGAGTCCCTATGAATAGGATTAGTGCCCTTATTAAAAAGACCCCAGAAAAACTGACCCCACATGAAGACTCTGCTAGAAGGCACCATCTATGAGCCAGAAATGGGCCCTTAGCAGACACTAAATATGCTGCTGCCTTGATCTTGGACTTTCTAGTCTCTATAATTGTGAAAAATAAACTTCTCAGTGACTTTATTTATGGTATTTTGTTATAAGAGCCCTAATGATTACATCAGTTCCAGAAATCGTTGGAGGAGCAAGGACATAGAATATATTTGGAGGGCTGTGTCTTAGCTAGAAGGATGAGAACCTCTGTTTTAGGTTTCTGTGTATAGAGGCTCTTAGATTTTCTGTTTTGTGGTGAGCTGTTGAGGGAGTGTTTGTGTGACAGTGTCATGCTCTCCATGAGGGAGAGGGAGAGATCACTTGCTGAGACTACAGGGAAAGGTGGACTTGAAAGGAGATTTGCAGAAACTGAAGAGAGTTTGGAATGTCCTTAGGCTGATGGGGATGACTACCCAGGAGAATAATTCAGTCTTAAAGATAGTGTTGAAGTCTCACATGAGATGATGGCCACAAATGCATAGTGACGTCTGTCCATCTGTTCCGTTGTGTTCTCTGGTTTCCTCCAGCAGTGTTCAAGTTTCAGGGGGGCAGGCAAGCAAGAGATACAAGTGTGGGTTTGTACAAGTTTGGAATTTTACTAGGTAGGTTTGAGGACAGAAAAAAATGTCAAACGAGTTCAGGGTATTGAGATGATGGAATCTAAGTAGGATAAGGGAGTGAAAAGTGAAAGAGGAAGAAAGGAAGTGCTAGTGTATTTCATGGGACAGAAGGAGCTCGGCAGAGAGAAATATCAAAACTGGATGTAGAACCACTTGTCAGTAAATGAGGGAGGGTGGAGATGAAATTCTTAAGGAGGGCTGGGGCACATAGTAAAAGGCAATAGTCTGGAAGTACAAACAGGGAAACATGGACAATTCTGAATCACTGTTGGACCCCAAGGTACAGGGACATCTGGGTCACCAGCCTCCCCTTAATGGCACTGCAGAGAGAGTGTAGCCTTCAGAGAGCCAGGTTTCATTTCCAGGGAGGAGGTGGGATGCCCTCTATCTGTCCCTGTATCTGCTGTCTCTGGGTCTTCATATCCATCCTCAGGGACTCAGGTATAATGTAAACAATGACTCCTGGTACCAAATCCTCATCTCAGGACTGTCTCTTGAGTTCCTTGCAGACAAGTATAACCTACTGGTCACTACACAGCTTCACTCTTTCCCACAGTCACCGGAAACTCATTTTCAAAGATAAACTGATTCCTGGCATTGCTTTTCCTTATTGAGCTGTGTAACTCTATAAACATGATACCATCTACCAATGGTGAGCTCCCAAATCCACAGTAAATATGCAGCATCTCTTTTGCCTCCACATCCAGTCTTGCATCAAACCTTGTCAGTTTTATTTCCTGAATCTCATTAATCAAATTGATGGCCCTTTGAATCCAGGCTAAAAGTTCATGTTCCTGAATTATTTTAGCAAACTGGTTTCTGAATCTAGCTTCTTCTCAAATCTGTTCACCACTTCGGCAAGTGTTTTTCCAAAAACTCAAACCTGATCATCTTACTATACTGCTTAAAACACTAAGTGTGGCTTCCCCTTGTCTTTAGGATAAAGTCTGAATTAGCATTGTCCAATAGAAATATAAAATGAGAGATACACCAGTAAATTAAAATTTTCTAGTAGTTACTTTAAAAAAGTTCTCAAAGTTTTTAAACAGGTAAAAAGGATTTTAATAATCATGTATTTTATTTACCCTAATATTCCTAAATATTATTTTTATGTAAACAATATTAAAAATGGAGCTATTCTACTTTTTCTGGTACTATCTTTGAAACCCAGTGTGTATTTTATACTTACAACCCATGTCAGTTTGGACTAGCCACATTTCAGCTCAACAGTTGCAGGCAATTAAAGGCTACTGTGTTGGACAGTACGTACATATCTGTTCAAACTCCTTAAAGTAACATACCAAGTCTTATCTTACTTAGCTCCACAAATGATTGCTTTTTTCCTATTTTTATTTTCTTACTCTTTGGTCATGTTAAATTACACTTTCAGAACTATGGATTTTGAGCTTGTATTTCCTTCTGTCTGCAATCTAATTCCTCTCCTTTATCAGAGTGTATTCACTTAAGTTTTCCAGAAGGGGAGCCTAGGTGCAAGGCTAATGGGCTACTCCTTTGCCAGGGAGCCCAATCCAGGGAGCAGTAGGGAGGGTCAAGGAGAGTGAAGCAGGAGGCAGGGAGAGGAAGAATGGGATGGACAGTTCTCTGAGAAGTGGACTTCTCTCAGGACAGATTGTGGCCTGGGGGAAGAGGGAGGCTGACCACGATAGGAGGAGGGGCTTTGGACACAAAGTTTCACTCCATTTGCTGTCCAGTCCCACATACTTCAGTTTGCACAAATGTGGTCACTGAAGGAAAGATTGGGAAGCCCTGGTGTGGGAGTTGGAGGGAGGCTGAGGCAAGGCAGCATGGACTTGTTCAGAGTCCTTCAGGAGGGGGCCATCTTCACAGCAGCTAGAATGAGAGACGGGTGAGGTTGAGAGTCTTGGCTACAGTGAACAAGGACTGACATGTGCGGTTCCTTCCACTTGTCCCTCAGGGAGAGCTCACATGTTACTTTCTCCAGGAAGTCATCACTGATCCTAAAACAATATTAGTTTCCCCCAGTATATTCTCATAGTCCCAAACCTGCCCTTACAGAACTCAATGATGATTTGTCTTTCCCATAAAATTCTAAGATATAGTAACCAAATATAACAGGTTTTATTACAGAAAAGGCAGGAGACTATCATTTACCTGGAGGTTCCTCTACCTTCTACCCAGCAGTGCTTCATAGAGTTCTGCCTGATATAATGTAGGTGCTCAATAAATGCTTGTAGTGTGTGAAAATTTAAATTGGTAAAACATAAACTGCCTTTCTTTCTTTTCCTTTCCTATCATTTCTTTTCCTTTCAGAGCAAGCCTCTTTAGCAGAGGTACTTTTAGAATATAAACTGATTACTAAGGTTAGTTTGCCTTGTTAAGCCTTTCATGGGCTGTCAGACTCTAACCTGAAATAATGGCATTGGGTAGAATGTTCATTCTGACCAATGAGGCTCTGTGTTCCCTTAGGTTCCCTTGTTTTGCAAATTAGATTTGTTGAGTTAGAATGTGCCAAAGAGCAGGGGTAAAAAAGAGCTTTCATTTGAACTTCTAATGAGAGCCATAGTTCCTGAGTTGTTGCTTCAGCATTCACATCTAATATGAAAGAAATTGAAAGCTAAAAGGAAACCTCTGGGCTCCGAACAGCAGGTCTGTCAGACAGTAAGCTTAGCTCTGCTCTTAGGTTTTGTCTTCAGTGAGAAAATGTTCTGACTATTGCTTTGTTCCTGGTGAGGAAAGCTGGGTAAAGGAGATGTCACTAAGGGAAGTAATGTCAACTTTCATTCTGACTCTATCTGTGTCATCTTCAGTCAACTTATGTCATAGGGAAGTCATGCTGCCTGTTAATGATGTTCCCACCTGGGGACCTCATTGTGGAGTGATGTCCTTGATGCCAACTCACACATTCCAGCTAATTCCAACCCTATTAAATATTCAGTATTTTTTCCTAGAACCAATTAAGCTAATGGGAGAAACAAAATTTAACTCCTTTTACCAAGGAGCCATTCAACTAGAATTCTTATGACAAAGAAAGGAGTGAAAACTGTGTATTATCAAGAGCCTTATAATGGATATAGAAGTGGTTTAGTCTGAAGTTGCATGAAGTGACTCACCTTATCCTGATGTACAATGACTCACTTGTTCAGATTGGTGGTCGTCATTTACTCAGCAAGTTTATTGAATTTTATTATTCTTGAAGTGCTTTGGAACTTAAAACAACAAAAACCAAAACCCCCCTCAATGTAATAATAATAAGGACAAGTTACTGTATTAGTCCCTTTTGTTATGTTGTGGCGCATTTGAAATTATCGCGTCAGTCTTTAAGCAGGGCATGGAACTTTATTGACTGGCGGGTCAAAAGGGCAGCAAGCAAGTCACCTCTGCAACCCTTGACTCCTTGCAGGAGGTAGAGTATCTCTTTGATAGCCCCAAACCACAAGCTACCAGTAAGTCAAAACCATAGCAATGTAGGAAGTAGGTCAGAATAACGCAGTTCAGGGTACAGTACACTACTCAAGAAAAAAATGGGAATTAAATTAGAATACATGGTATAAGAATAACAAACATTTTTTAGTCATTATGCATTGCCAAACAGGTTGTGCTTAGCAGGAGGTGGGTTATATAGGTAGGGTTTTGACATGGGAGAAATATTTCTTTTATGGAGTCTAAGGGTAAAATGGAGTTTGTTTGGTCAAGGCACATATAGTTTGGCCCATAACAGTTTTAACAAAAATATGAGGTTGAATACTTTGTAAGTAAAGTTTATTTGGCTCATGATTCTGGTGGCTTGAGAAGGCCCTGGTATACTCATGAGAGCCCCCTTAGCTGTGTCTCAACACGGCTGAGATGCAGAAAGGAAAATGGCCATGTGCAAAAAAAGCCGAGCATGTGGGGTGGCCTCCTTTATAACAAGTTGCTCTTTTGTGAGAATTAATATGCTCCTATGGGACTCAACCTTTTATGGTTTGGATGTAGAAATATCTCCTGAAAAGCTCAAGTTTTGAAAGCATGATCTACAATGTAAAAAGGTTCAGAAGTTGGTCTTCTAGGAAGTGATGAGAGCTGTTATCTCATCAGTGGATTAATCTATCTGATGGATTAATAATTTGGATGATTTGATGGTAACTGATAGCAGATTGGGCATGGCCAGAAGGAGTAGGTCATTGAGGGTGTGCTCTTGGGAATTGTCTGGTCCCTGGTTCCTTGCATGCTTTCTGTCTCTCTCCCTCTCCCTTTCTCTCCCCTTCCTGGCTGTTGAGCAGCTTTCATCACCATGTCCTTCCATCATGGTGTTCCGCTTCATCTCAGGCCCAGAGCAATGGAGCCAGCCAAAGAACATTTGAAAACACGATCCGATCCCAAAATAAATCTTTTCTTTAAGTTCTTATTAGGTATTTTAGTCATAACAACAAAAAACTAATAAAGGACCCACTCTGAGAGACCAGCATTAGTCTATTCATGAGGGTGGAACCCTATGACTCATGATCTAATCTCCTTCCATAGGCCCCACCTCCTAAAGTTTTCACCACCTCAACACCCCCACACTGGAGATGAAGCTTCCAGAATGTGAGCCTTTGTGGGAAAAACCACATCCATACCATAGCAATTACAGAACTCTAATGCCACAGGAAATGGGAGGATTAAATTTGTATACACTACCTTATAGATGCAAAAAGAAGAAACAACGGTAATACTAAAAGGAAAGTGTAGACCACTAGATTTCAAATAGTGAAATTTTTATTAAGAGATACTAAGCTATTAAATAGGAGGAGAATTTGACTGGATCACTAGGATTATAAACTTTAGCTACAAAGTACTGACCAGATATTCCCTCCTGATACATTTGGTTAATAAACACTCAATAAATATTATTGACTGACTTACTGGCTTGACAATTTTGTTTGGAAAAGAAACTCCTGCAAATTCCTAAATAATAGGTTTCAGTTGTAACAAATCTTTTCTCAGGAATAGTTTATATGAGGTCTTTTTAAAAATTTTTTTTAGTTGTGGATAGATGCAACTTATTTCTCTCTCTCTCATTCTTTCTATTTTTATGTGGTACTGAAGATTGAACCCAGTTCCTCACACATGCCAGGCAAGTGCTCTACCACTGAGCCACAACCCTAGCCTCCCTATATGAGATCTTAAGCCAGCATTGCTAATGAACTTCCTGTTCATGATGTTCTCATGGACTATACATAAAAGTGTATAGAAATCATACATTTATAAAATTGGTTGTTGAACACAAAGATCTTGCTTTTGAGAGTTTTAAGGGAAAGTATTTTTTCTTCACAAGGAAAAACGTACTGTATTTTAAAGCATAGGATATTTATTACGTAGTAAAGTTTTGGGCCATAAACACATCTTTGGGCTTCAGAGGCAGGTTAGTGGCTTAGAGCCTCAATATGGGGGAAAAGGACAACTTTGTCATTCTTTACCAATGAATTTTACTTTAGGAGTTTACCACATTGGGCACAATTTTTGTCACTGTCCAGTGGATATAATGCTAAGTTTATTATAAATATATTAGCATATATAAATTGCCTATTTTGACAATGTTTAGCACATGGTTGGTATTTAATAATAAGATTTAACTATAAATGATTGTAATTACTATTTCTTGCTAGGATAAGCACACCAAAGTGTTCTGTCCTCTCATTAACTCTGACATTGGCTTATTAACCCACTCCCATTTCCTTTGCACTAAGCAGATGGCAGGCATGGTACTGTGTGCTTTGTGCACATTATCTCAGCAGCGTCCTGAGGGTAGTTTGCACACCGCTTTGTGGATGGAGAGCTGAAACTTACGTAATGTTAGTTGCCCAAGGTCACAGGGCAAGTGAGTACAGAACCTAGTCTGACTCTAGAGAATGATCTGTAAGAGCTCTTATTTTCATTTTTGTTCATCTTTTTGAAACTTAAATGTAAGAATCATCTGAGTAATTGTTTCAAGTATAGGTTAGGAATCTTCTCCTGGAGTGTCTCTGGTGATGTGTCTAGGTTTGGGGTCCAGTGCATTTTTAACAAGTTCCCCCGGTAGTGTTTGAAATGATTTCATAAGGCTAAATTAGAGTATGAAACTTCTTGGCCTAAGTGTTTGCTTACTTATTCATTAATTCACTAAATATTTTGAAGGTTCTGCCAAGCAGTAAGCACAAGGGTGCAAAAAAATCAGAATACCCTGAGTATTCAAGTGATCTCCTCAGTGTTTTTTGGGCCTTTAATTTCCAAGCGAGAGAATAAAGTAGTTATCGTAAACTAGCAATATTCTGTTAGGACCCAGAGTATTAACAGGAAAATCATTAGCCACTGATATATATGTCTTTTTATACCATATCTGGAGAAATCTTTATTAAATAAAGAAAATTAAAAGCCATGTTGAGAAACTATTTATGAATAGGATGTTAAAGATTCATGTCCGGTTTTTCCTTCTCAAGGCTCTGTTTGGAAAATAATCTGTTGCTTTCAGAATTGTGTGAATCAGACACTGTCCAGGTCTGGTTCAGAGCATGGTCTGTATGCCAATTTGGATTTCTCTCCAGCAACTATCCAAATGCTGCTGATTTCACATTTCTTATTATACACATGCCTGTGAAGAGATATAACATATCCTGACATGAACAGATATATCTTTTATTTTTATTTTTTGTTTCCTGAGACTTTCCTTTAAGAAACAAATGTTAACATAGAAGTGGCCCCCTTTTCTCTTCCTGCCTTTACTTGCAAGCCATGTGCTTGATGCATCCTTCTGGTTGAACCTCCTATATTCTGCTCTCAGATGACTGGGGGTCAAGTCCACTCATTCCAAGATTTCATGGACATCCTGCCATTCCCTAAGTTATCTAGTGAACACTCTCATTTCTAAAGAGGGAGCTTAAAGCCCAATAGGTATAGTATATATCACTACAGTACAATCTTACGCTTAAAAAATATTGTTTTCCAATAGCAAGAAAAATATAAATGCCAATATGTAGACTTAAACTAACTTGTTATTTCAGGAAAACCTTCTGTCTGTTCCAAGATAGGCATTTACTTGCCCTAAATTTCACTTTGTATTTCCTTGTCTAGAGAGTTGTCATTGAGATTCATTGGCCTTTGAATCAATTTATACATTTATTTACTTTACATTTCCCCACTGTATCTTCTAGAATAGTCTGCACACCAAAGACACAAATTTTATTGACCCACTGACTGACTTCTAGAATGTGACACAGGCTGACAGATGTTTTACCAGCCATCTAGGGAGTACATACCACTGGTAGAAATTAAGTTGCAGAAATCAATAGTTGGAATGTGCCATGAGCACTTACTCTCAAGTACAGGTTTTATGGAAAGGAATTTCATGAATTTACTTCAGATAGAGGAATAATTTACTTTCCATTACTTCATGTTATAAACCTGAACTTTATAGTTTTATCACCTATCTTTTTACCTTGTTGAAACACAATTTATGCAGTGCCAACAGAAAATTAGCTTCATGCCCTGTCACCTAGTGCTCTAAAGCATTGGAAATTTTGCATAGACTCGTAAGGTCTTCTGACATCTTGAAATTACTCACTGTGACAAACGAGAGTAGTATTTTAGAAGAATGAAGGTAGATGAATACTCTAAGTTTCCTTAAGGCATAAGAAGATAAAATGTAGTCTAGGAAAATAAATTATTCCAGATGACATTTCTGAATTAGTGATTGAAGAAGTAGTTGATGAGAGGTTAGCAATGGAATCAGTGATTCCTAAAGGATGGGGTTTATTAAGATGAAGCATTATTAATGTAATCCAATTTCCTTTTTTGATGGGGTTCTTACATTGTAGATCAGGACTGGACAAAACGGTTAACGCTTTGCATTTGCCCAGATACACTAAGTCTTCCAAGATAACTTTGTGTTAAGCTGGTGGGTGATAAGTTGGGTACTAGTGATATCAGGTGAATGGTTGACAGACTGTATCCAGGACTTATTTAAAACCATCAAGAGGTTAAAGGACATGTCTTAGGACTCCATCCATAATTATATTTTACTCATTTTTGTAATGACTGATAGAAGCAACATGGTATAATATAGTGACAGTGATGAGGTGCTAGTCTCAAACTATCTGCTCAAATTGTTTCCACCTCTTAACTAGAGCATGACCTTAAGTTAGTTTCAGGATCTCTTACCTCAGTTGCCTTGTCTTTAAAATAGCTCTAGTAACACTATTTGCCTAACAGTATCCGCCTAACAGGACCAGAGGGATAAATCATATAAAACAGTTACAACAGTTAAAGTACTAATTCATGGTAAATGCTCAAAATTGTCGTTATTGTTATGGCTATAGAATTTCCAGTCATCAAACTTGTGAACACAATAAGCTAGAATGAAGACAGTAGATAAGCCTTGACTGTTTTGACTAGTGGAACATGGTCACACACATGCTTTTGCCTCCACTCTAAACCAGAATCTGGTATTCTAAGATAGGACAATATCTAACAGAGTAAGCTTTCCCAGGAATGTATGTAAGGCCCTGAATAAATATCTCAATACTCAAATGACCAACTGCTATATATTAAAAAAAAGAATATGTGAGAAAAATTTGGGAGTTCAAATTACCAGAAATCTTAAAGAATTAGTGTGATGAAGTCACAAGCACAAACTAACCCAACCTTAGGCTGCATTATCAAAAGTGTGTTGTAACCTAAGATGAAAAATCCGAAGGTTTGCTGGTAATATCAGTGATTAAATCTTGTTTTAATTTTGTATGTTGGGTAACACAATTTAAGTGACAGGGATAAGCTGAAATAGTCAAAGGGTAGTGGGTGAAATGGCACAAGGACTCAAAACCACACTGTAAGAGGAATATTTGAAATGATAGATGTTCAACTTGGAGACATGGAGAAACAAAAGAATGAAACTTTTTATTGATAAAATATATATATATATATTTTAAATCACCAATACATCAGTTCAGGTTTTTTCTTTGTTTTGTTCTTTGTGGTGCTGCGATCAGTAGATTCCCCAGCCTTGTATATGTTAGGCAAGTGCTCTGCCATTGAGTTACATATCAGCCCCGATTCAAGGTTGAGCATCACATTTATAGGGCATTGTTGAGTCTCTACACAAAAATAGATGTCACTTGCATGATTCCATCATGACATTCATCACAGCCTCTATGATGCCTAGCTGGGGTTGATTTCGTGAACACATCATACTGTTTAAAAGTGTGTTACTGCTGGTTTTTTCTTTCTTCTTTTTTACAAGGGATTGAATTCAGGGGTACTGGACCACTGAAGCACATCCTGAGCCCTATTTTGTGTTTTATGCAGAGACAGGGTCTCACTGAGTTGCTTAGCACCTCACCATAGCTGCGGCTGGCTTTGGGAGGCTGAAACAGGCGAATCGTGGGTTCAAAGTGCTGGGATTAAGGCATATGCTACCGCGCCCGACTTATTGCTGGTTTTCTTGAGCATATTTTGCCCCTTCCCCCATGGTCTGAGCTCAACTGGATTAACCTTTTACGGTAGAAGTTTCAGGGAAAGACAGTTCATCTCAAATGAAAGAAAACAGTGTGGTTCTTGTTGAAGGGATGAGTTCCCTGTTACTGTGTTCAAGTTCAGACTCACTGACTATTCTGGCCCTTGCAAAGGAGATTCACAGTAAACTTGGGCTGGTGGATCAAATCATCTGTCTCTTCTAATCATTTCATGCAAAATATAAACTAATAATAGTATTTTACATTGTTTATTTTAACCCTATGACATTTAACACCTAGTACTGGGGATGGATTCAGGGCATAGAAGGAAGAAATACACATTTGGGGCTAAATATTGTTTTAATTTTAGATGAGCATTGTGTGTAGGAATCTGTTTAATTCCTTTTTGGGAAGAGGAGGTATCAGGGATTGAACTCAGGGTCATTCAACCACTGAGCCACATCCCCAGCCCTATTTTGTGTTTTATGTAGAGTCAGGGTCTCACTGAGTTGCTTAGTGCCTCACCATTGCTGAGGTTGGCTTTGAACTTGTGATTCTCCTGTCTGTCTCCCAAAGGGCTGGGATTATAGGCATGCACCACCGCGCCTGGTTCTATTTTGTATTTTAATTAGATCTTTTGTATTTTAATTAGACACAGGGTCTCACTGAGTTGCTTAGAGCCTAAGGCTGGCTTTGAACTCGTGATCTTCCTGCCTCAGCCTCCTAAGTGACTGGGATTACAGGCATGCGACACTGTGCCCATCTAATAAATTCTTTGTTATGTTACCTAATTTTTAAAATACATAGATTTGTCCATCAGTGATTAAAAGAGTGAGATTGTTCTTTGTTGAATATGACCAAAATTTCAAATTATTTTAACAAATTTTGTAAATCCTTCATAAATGTCCTTTCCTGACCAAGCGCAATCTAATAATTATGTTAATGGCATAATACTTCACGTTAATTTGGCACATTAACTTTTATATACATTTTCACATGTATTATTTTAAAATTCTCCCAGCTAATAGCTTAGCTAATAAAACAGTATGGTTAAATGATTGTCTGAAGTTTCATGGCTAGCAAGGGGCAGAGTAAGGACCAAATCTCATTCTTTTCACCTTATCTTAAATTCTTTCTTTCTTTACATTAATGGTTTTAGATGTCAGCAATTTTATCAGTGAGAAGCTACTTTTCCCTTTGGTTAGAGAAAATTGCCTTTCCCTTTTGCAGTGTCTTTTTGCCTTATTGTGAAGTATATTTGTAGAACAATGCCAGCTTTGAAATGTCATGTACTTTGGATTCAGAAATTGTGCCCTACTTGAAGTGATGTGATAATGTTTGCCTGAGGCAGTGGATAGCACTGGTTTTTTTTGAGTTGAGTTGAGCTGGATAAGGTAGACTATGTACTGCAGATGGACAGACAGGAGGAGAAGGATGCCAGGTTCCCTAGGGAAGAGATTGGTGGCCTATATCTAGGAAGCATTTCAGAAAGGTCCAGCATGAGTGGGTTCAGAAGGGGCATCAGTGAGCATGGGGACTGCAGTATAGTATTGTGTCTGTGACGTCTGACGGTGGCTGCAAAATGTGTCACAGGCTCTTTATTTCCGAGGCATATTCTGGGTATTGTGAAACACATTGCCAGAGGGACTCAGTGCAGATGGGACAGGAATCTGTAAGTTCAGGTGAGTTGATTCTTCTTCAAGGTCCATGCATTTGCTAAGGTCCTTGGCCTGATGGGAGGTGATTCTCCAACCACCTATAGACCAGGAATCTATAAGTTCAGCCCTTCTGGGAGGATTTCCTTGGCATCAGCTTCACATAAGAGCAACTCTTGCTGCTTACTAGTGGGCATGTTATACATGATTAAAGGCATCATAAATACGACTTTCCAGAAATGTTCTTGGCAGCAGAATTGATTTATCCAATGATACCCTTTTAAAGAGGAAGAAAATTTTTATTAAATCCATGCAAATAACTGTATTAATGACAAACCAAGGAGAATCAGTAAAAGTGTTCCTAATTCTCAGAGGTCAGTTAGAATCAGATACCAATGAAAGGTTTCACGTCAGTTTAAAATAATACTGTTGGGGATTAGAAATAGATTAAAAAAGAAGAGAAAGGTTGTATATGAGAGAAAGATTATGTACCTATACAATTAGTTAACATAGTACCAAAAGTATTTTAAACCAATAATCATGATTAACTTCTGCCATCAGTTAATTTAATCCTATATAATTAGTTTCTATTCATTTTTATTATTTTTAGATATACATGACAGTTAAACACATTTTAACATATTTATAAAAAAACATCTTATTCTAATAGATTTTCAGAAAGTCACATGCTTCTAGACTAAAAAAGTCCTGGAAATCCTGATTGTCCACTGGTGTGATTTGAAAATTGCTCAAGTGACGTTAGCTGGGAAGCTGGTAATCATGCCTCTTCATGGAATTATCAATAATTAGAACATATAATAAAGTATTTTCCATGAAGTTTCAAAAAATGTCCTTTTCATTGAACACATAAATTTTAGGTTGTATCGGAAATTACCAATTGGTGACAAACACGGAGTGACTGTGAATAACTGGTTTCCTCCACTCTACTACTTTGGTTATTGTAACAAATCCAAAGTCCCCTGCTGGCATATAGCAGTATCATCATGTTTTTATTCTTGTCTTCCTGAGGATAAGAATATATCATGGATTGTGAAGACATTGGTAAATAGCAAGGGCCTACTTAAAAAGCACACACTTTCTGAAATGATTTTGCTAATCACTGTTGCCTATACACACTTAACCTAGCAGAGACAGGGCATCTCTTCTGATTTTATAGTGTTTCTATGATAGCTCTTGCAATAAAGTTGAGGGGCCCTCTGGGAAATCTCAAGGACTGTTTTAGGTGTAAAGGACAACCTGGCATTTTAATTGTTTATTTACTTACTCTAAATTTTAGATTTGATTTTGCTTCCCAAGAATCACAAGTTATTGAGAGACACTTGGTTATTTGATCAAGAGAGGATCAAATAAATAGTAGCTACCTAGTCAACGTGATGAAAATATTATGAAATAATAAGAACATAACAGCATTTTAATGAAACTTAAGTCATTCACAAATTAACTACTTTGTTCTTCAATTTTTTAAGATAATTACAATTTATCATAATGTGAACACAAAGCACAGATGATTATTCTGGTAAAATACAGCATCTGTGCTAGCTAGATGGGTTTCAAAGAAGGTAAAAAATATAAACCTGTGCTGTCCTTTGTTAAGGATTCTGACACCAACTTCCCATTTAAGAGACAGGAAGCAAATCTTTGTTGCCATT
>CM053401.1:53437167-53494900 GCA_028644305.1 Xerus rutilus | reverse complement strand
AAAAAAATAGAGGTAAGAAAAATTTCCTGGAAATGCTTGAAAATACTTTTTCATATTTCACTGGCCAAGGTTGGATGACACACCCATTCCTAAAGCAAGAATTGGCCATGGCAATGGGTTTGGCTTGGTTCAGTGATTCTCAACCTTAGATGTAATTTAGCGTCTCAGGGAAATTTTAAAAGTAATAGAGCTTGGGCCACACTAGAAATTAATAGAATTGGAATCTCTGGGTAAATCTGAGGCATCATATTTTTAAAAACCCCAAAGTTATTATAATAGTGAGGTTGAGATTAGGGACTTAGAGGTATATCTGAGGAGGACAGGTGAGCATGATTGCCAGTTTCCTCCCTCATCTGTGAACAGAGATGAGGAAATTGCTCATTAGTATTCACTCTTTCCTCTAGCTTCCCTTGTGAATATCAGTATATGTGCAAGACAGCTGACCAGAGTTAGAATCTGTGAACTGTGAAGATGATTGGATTGAACAAGAATTAAATCCAGGTCTTTGCTCGTTGTAGCAAAGAATGCTAAATTGGACCAATCAGTCAAGGATGGCCTCAACAGATTTCCTAAAAATTTATGCTGTCATCTTTACTTGGCATGTTTAAGAATTTAGGCCAATCTTCAGATGATCTCATCAGTCCCTATTGTCTGTCATGCACTCTCTTCAGTAGGGATGATTACCTTACCAGGACTTAGGTGTCAAAAACATGTAGGTAACCTGAGGCTAGTTTTATAATTTCTCTAAGTCTCATGTTACTTATCTATAACACTGGTAGAGAAATAACAGGTATAAAGTTGTTTCTAAAATTAATTTATGGAAGAAAAGCACTTGGGCAAAGTGCTCAGAAAATAAGCCGATGATAATTATCTGATCTACATTGCCAGTACTAACCCAAAGAACATATTTATGCATTCTTTCTCTTGATCATTTCCTACCAGAACCCTTACGTATGTCTATTTTGTATGTCTCTTCATTTTTAAATTAATTTCCTATAGCACTTTTGTCTATCTATACGATTTCTTTATACACACACAAAATAAAAATTCAAATCGTATTACAATGAATTTCTCCCTACTCAATTTAATTTACAAAATTGGCTATTTATAAATTTAATTCATACTCTTTTCTCTTTGATTCCCTGATGAGACTTGAATGGCTGATTTTTTTTTTTTTTTTGGTTTCTTTGGTTAACTGTGCTGGTAACCAGCGCATTCATTTTTTTTTTCTATTTAGTACTTTATTACCTTTTGCTTCCATCGAGTATTTTCAGGTTGACTTAATGGTTTGTTTTCATGATGTATTCTAAGAGGCTCCGATGCTAAAAAAGTTGAGCGCACTTTTATCAATGCAAAAATGATACATGTGACAGTTTGAAAAACTTGCAAAACACAGGAATGCCATTTCCCAAGGACTGTTCTAGCTCTTCCCCACAGTATCCAGTGCCTTGAAATGCTGAGCTCCTTTCTGCTGAGGCCCGCCTGTGCGCTCTCAATCTGGACCTTCACAGGCCACATTCTTTTCCTTTACTAATGACCTCCTCCTCCACCTGGCTTCCTTCTAGCTGTCCCTTCTCATCTTCACTTCTGTTTGTTGGTCTACATACCTTTCCTGACCCTCTCACCTCTGGATGAGGCATACCTTCTGCTGATTTTTGTGTACTCTTCTTCATTGCAGTATGATCACACCACACATGAGTGCTTCACTGTCCCCTTCTCTGGACTGCATACTCAGGGCATTGCTGTGGCCCAGCACATAGCCTAATGCAGGCACATTCCTACACCAAGAAAAAGCTGTTTTCTCTAATGACTGCATATATAATGAAGGCCTACAGAATTAAGTGTAGATTAGCAAGTATCTTTAGAATATTCTATTGCTTACAGATTTACTTCCCTAAGATCCCTACAACAGCACGTATCCAAATTTATTGAAAAAAATTTTTCCATGTCAGTGACAAAATTCACATTTTGTTGTGTTTCTAGTACAACTTGTAGGTCTTCTTTCATTTAGGGGGCATCTCTATATCCCTATCTAGCCCCCTTCCCCAGTTGGTGAAATCACATTGCTTGCTTTTACAGCACTTTTAATGCCATCCCAGCCAAATTTTGGGGGAGGTTTATCTTGTATTTGATGTCTTCTGAGCCTGTTGCTATGAGATGTGTTAACTTCATTTTGAGATTTCAAGTGAAGAATTTGAATTCTGTGCACTGGAACTAGCAGTATGACCTTAGAATACTTTAGCCAGTTTTTAATGCCCTGTCTTTACTGTTATTTTTTTGCTGACAGCAATTGGATTTCACAAACATATGAAGCCTTTGAATATAATCATCCCAGCAAGAATTCTCTGGGATGTACTTGAGATATGATCATTTTGGATTAATAAAATAGTATCTTCTTTGCTACTGCCTTTAAAAATATATTTTCTTATCACAATTATATTTTTTTTAAAGAATATCATTGACTTATTTCCATAATTTTTCTCAATGTATATTCTATCTTTAAAGTTTATTCTACCTAATTTCTATAATAGGGCATCATACTCAAAATAATCTTGCAATTTCTGGCTCTTACAATATTAGAAGAACTTGAAAAAGGAGGGTAACAAGAGTAAACTGTCCTTCAAACTATATTATTTGGATGGCAGAATAATAAAATTGGTGAATAAAGAAAGTGAATTTGGAGGTATAAATTCTTAGGAAAGTATCTGGTATAGGGAGTGTCTTGTGAAATTCCATTTATTGAATTAAATGACTTGGTGATAAATATCATCAATCACATGGAAAGGTAGCCCAATATTATATGCTGAAATAGTTAGATTGCAGTTAGTACAAAAGTTGAGTTTTGTATTTATAACCTTTTTGGAATGTCACGGAACTGAAAAAATTCAATAAAAACTTTTAGTTTCTATGTAATTGAATAATATAAAATATCACTAAAGTCTTGGAATTTTATGAAGTTGTAGACAGTTATAAATGTGGTCACTGTGTTAGTTGGGTTTTTGTTGTGTCCAAAATACCTGACAAGAACAACCTAGAGGAGAAAAGATTTATTTTGGTCCACAGTTTCAGACCATGTAGTCCATGGTTTATAGGTTTCAAGGCAGAAACAACATGGTAGAAAGGTGTGACAAAGGAAAATTGTTCAGCTCTTGGCAGCCAGGAAGCAGAGACATAAGACAGGAAGGGGTCAGGGACAGATATAGTCCCCAAGGCCATGCTTTCGGTGACCTACTTTCTACCAGACCCCATCTGCCTACAGTTTAGTCCATTCAAATTATTCTTTTGTCAAATGGATTTGTTCTCTGATAAAGTTTTAGCCCTCATAATCAAGTCATTTCCTGAAAGTCTCATCTCTGAACCCTTGCTGCACAGGGACCAAATCTTCAATACACAAGCTTTCCAGATCCAAACCATAAGAGTCACAGAACAAAAGAGCAAAAGTTAATTGGAAAAAAAATTAAAATGAAAAGGATAGAATTTTATTTACATCCACAAATGATAATTTAAAGAAAAGTAAGACCATTACTTGAACTATTTTTTCTTTTATGCTTCACATTCTTTATGGTTACAGTTAGGAACATGCCATGGTCCTACGGTCTTTCCTCCTTCCTCTCATCAGAGAAACCATCTACTTTAGGGACTTCAGACAACACATCTGGGTGACATCTTTCTCTCAAGATCTGCAAAACCAGGTCAAGTTTGTTGCTGTATCTCCATCCACCAACAGAACATTCTCTTTTAGTATTGTCTTCATGCCAAACTGAAACTAGAAATCCCTTAAAATGGTCTTATATTTCTACCCTTAAGTTTTCCCCTTCCCTCCCAACATATTTATTTCTATAAAGTGTCATACAGGACTGAAATCTAAAGGCTGATTTTTGTTTTTCCGTTTTTTCTCATGTCTAATTCATTCATCGAATGGGTCCTATTTTTCCACAGTATGTTTTTCTCATCAGTTATATTCTCAGTTTCATAGCAAACTAACATTGTCTCTGTAAATAGTTTTCTGGCGGTTTCCCTACTCCAGGTTGTCATCAATCCCTTTCATCTTAATGTTTTGCATTATACCATCCTGTCCTCCAGAATATGTGGTAGGCTCCTTTGTTTCAGTCTAGTTTTTTTTGAACTATTTATTTTATAATACTATTGAAATGACTAAAAGTCATATGTTCCTTTGTGAGTGTGTGTGTTAAAATTACTGTCAGTGTTATAACAGAAGTGATTTTGAGGAATTTGCACTTAATTTGGTCCAAGCCTATTTTCAATGAACTTTTTACAATTTAGCCTACGATTGAATTGAGGTAAAGACCCAGAGAAAGTATCCGGGTTTCTACAAGAGAGCACAGTGAACCCCTAAACTAGACCAGGAAAGGCTGGGAGCAAGGAGTTAGGAAGAAAACCAAAGGCTCAGGGACTTTACTGGAGCCTAACTTACGGTAATAGGAAGGAAGACCATTCACTTTGAAGCTTTGTTTGATAGTGAAGGTGGGATTGTAAGACTGGAGCTGCTATCATGAGTCAGTAATAAGGGTGAATGAAGCAGTTGTGAGAGGAAGTTCTCCACCAGTCCCCTTCAGGCTGCCGTCACACCACTGGACTCTCCTTTATGGTGCATCGATCATAACTGGGGTAATATGGCCCCACTGAGCTGCAAGAGAGGCTAGAAAACAAACTTGTGTTCTTTAATCCAGCTCCCTCTCTTACAATCACCGCAGTGGCTGTAAACAACTGGCAATGTCCTCACAGAAATCCAGACTAAAGCAAAAATAGAAAAGGAATTTGGGAAGTTTGTCTAGGAACTATCCCCAATAAAAGCAGTCACCTCAAAGATTCAAAGGATTTGGTTCCTCCTAATACATAACTTATAGAACTAAGATAATTTCAACACATATCAAAGTCTTATAATTTACGAAGACAAACATTTAGAAATAAAATAGATTATTTCTTAAATATACAGTTCAATTTCATAAAATAACGAAATCAACTAGAAGTTCAGTAGTATGATGTGCTGTGGTTCAAATATATTTCCGCAAAAGTTTTCTAAGGACTGTGAAGTAGACTTGTGAGGAATGTAAAATATCTAGAATTCATTTAACTGTCCTCTGACATGGTTTTAAATATTTCCTTATGTGGCAATATTTAAGTCATATTATATCTGTAAGGCCTCCAATACAAAGGAAACACTCAGCAAATATTTGCTTTTCCTTAATTTTAACATTTCTTAAGATGGGCATTATCCTGTCTCCTTTTTCACAGATGAGGAAGAAAATGAAGATTTTTTTGTTTGTTTGTGATTTGCATTACCTTAAGCAACCTTTTTCAGGTCTTGGTTTTGATATTTTCATGTTTAAAAGTCACTGTTTTAAGCTTGTTTGTTTCATGGGAGCTGCAGAAGACATGAACTCTGAGGTTGGAGACCAAGGACCCTGTTACTCATGGCATGTGGGCACCTACATTTGTGCAGGTTCCTCTTCCTGCTGTAGTCTTATGGGGTGAGCATGTAACAAGACTGCACACAGTAGATAGTACTGCAGCTGAGGAACACTGACATTTGGAACCCACCACTTCTATAACAGGAGGAAGGACACCTGCTCTTTGTCAGAGCTGTGGAAAGGAAGATGTTATTTCATCTCAAAATTACCAGCTGCATAACAACACTGAGTGATAGATTTTTAGAAGAGATAGCAGTGCTTGAATTGTTTGCTTTTTGGATGTTTTATAATGCCAAGATTGAAGGTTCTAGCAGCACTTTTACCCAATCTAAGTTTACTTACCTGTAGCTTTAGCTATCTTAATTCTTGGACTAATATCTAATGCTTGTGATAATAATGATTGTTTAAAAAGTTGATTTTCTTGAAATAAAAAGCCTTGCTTTTTCCTAGATTTAATCATAGTTCTTGCATACATTGATTTATAAAGTCAAGAGACATTTAAAATATTTAGAAAACAAAAGGATTTTGAAATGTATTTGACATTTCTAGAATCTGAGTCTAAAGGAGACGTCTAGGTTTTCATGATCATTTCAAAGAAAAAATATTTTTTAAAGTACAGTGATGTTCAAAATCCAGATCAATGGCTATATCATGATATTTAAGAATAAGTTGGCATGTGACATTGTATAGATTTAGCATAATTCACTTTTCAGATAAGGGAAATATTTATATCAGTAAGCAATATACTTGACCCCTTTCCTAATTTCATGTCCAAAAAACTCTTCCAAACCAAATTTTTTCAGATTATCTGTTTTAACTTTTAAAAACCTAAGTATGGAGGAACAGGCAATGGGAGAGTTGATAAATGGCTACTAAGTTATAGTTAACTAGAAGTTAAAAGTTCTGGTATTCTATTGCATTATAGATAATGCATTATATACTTCAAGAAACTAGAAGAAAGTATCTTGAAAGTGTTTGCCTTAAAGAAATCATAAAGTTTGAGGATATAGGTACATGTAACCTGACTTAAACATTACATAATGTACACATGCATTAAAATACAGGGCACTTTGTAAATATGTACAATTTTTGTATATATCAGTTAAAATTTTTTAAATTAAAACAACTATTTCCTTCCACTTGAAGGTGACAAATTAGCAACTTGGAGAACTAGTATTGCCAGTAAAATGAAAACTATATGAAATAGAACTTAGAGCTAAGATGTGCTCACTGGAAAATTTCTTAGAAACAAGGGTGCTTAGATTGACACTTCCTCCTTTCAGCATTGTATGAGAAGCTGGAACATCTGTCCTGCTGTTAGCCTCAGTGCCTGTCTTATGACTTATTTTTCTGCTTAAATAAGCCTCTTTGCTGAGGCAGAAGTAGGCTTATGATGTCTGTTCTGTGACTAACATTAGTCCTTTACCTAATCTTCACTTTCTAGCTGCTGACTCTTGATGGCTTGGGTAACAACTCTAATGTAATTTCTGGGTTGCTGTTTGCATTTAATAGATATTAAATTAAATGTGCAATTGGTCGACTGGAGATGAAAGTATCATTGAGCTTTTGGCAGAAAAACTGAAACATATATTACATACCAATGGGAAAACCATTAGCTTTAATAACTGAATATGAATTGTTGGCATTTATTATCCTAGTCAGTATGCTAATGCTCATTAGATTTTTAATGAGAGGATGGCAATAAAAACATGGCATAGAGTTAAAAATGGATATTAATTAGGGTACTAAAATGTCCTTATTTATGTAGTTGTGAAGAGGAAAGCTGGTAATTGAAGAAACACTGATAATAGAAACATTTCCTCACTGCATTGATTTCCCTCTTACCTCTACTATTAAAATACTACAAAAATAGAGGAATAGGAAAAAAAGGTAAAGATATAACCACTTAACTGCAAATCTTCATGACAAGCACCTTATGATGGTCGGGTGTATATAATGCTAGACAAATACAGATTTTATCTATAATATAGCACTGATAATTTTTTAAATGAGAAAACAGACATACTATTTCTTCAGAGGATGAAAAGAATAGCTGTAGGGCATTAACATAATAATAAAGTTGCTAGGCTTTAAATTCTATCTTCACCACTCACTGACCATGTTATATAAACTCTCAACTTCAGCTTATTTATCAAGAAAACAAGAATTAAGATTAAATGCAATTCTCCATGTAAAACATTTAGCATATTCCCTATCACACAGAAGGGAATAACAAATGTTATTATTTCTAATCAAGTCAACTAAGAAAGATGATGTGTTTAAACATAGATGTGATTCATGTTTTCTACCTGCTTTTGGAAAATTCATTCATTGTGAATATTTCACTAAAACTTATGGAGCCTGGGCATTCACATTTCCTGCATGTCTCTTCAGTGTTCCTTTAAATGAATTAAACTCCATGACCTTTATCAGGAGCCATACCTCAGGGTTTATGCCAGGTGTATGGGATGCCCTGATAAATGAGAAATAGCCTCTGACTTCAAGAAGACAATTAGAACAGCTATTAGCAAATTCAGTAATTTGGATTTTGTTCAGGTTTTACTGAAAACTCAGACTTACTTATAAACTTATAATAAAAAGTATGTTTTAAAAGTATCCTTTAAAAAAGTATCTCAATCAAAATAAAAAGCATCTCAATCATTATTGACCTTCTATAAAATAAGTAAATATGCAAATGTGTATAAGTTATATACACTTGTATTTCCTAAAAATGGACCAGAATTACTTATATTTTGACTTATGGCACATTTCAAGAAAGTAAATGTTTAAACAAAACCAATATGTTCTTATTCTTCATAATAGATAATTGGGGAAAATTTGAATGCTTATATAGCATTTCTTGTTTATAGATATAGCACCTACTAAGTATTTTTTTCTAATTAGTTATACATGACACTAGAATGCATTTTGACACATCATACATAAATGGAGGGTAACTGCTCATTCTTCTGTTGTATAAGATCTAGAATCACACTGGTTGTGTAATCATATATGTATATAGAGTAATAATGTCCAATTCATTCTATCCTTTTTACCCCCATACCCCCTCCCTTCCCTTCACTCCCCTCTGCCTAATGCAAGGTACCTTTATTTTTCCCTAGCTTCCTCCCCCTTATTATGAATTGGCATCTGCATATCAAAGAAAACATTTGGCCTTTGGTCTTATTGAGATTGGCTTATTTTGCTTAGCGTGATATTCTCCAGCTCCATCCATTTACCTGCAAATCCTATGATTTCATTCTTCTTTAAGGCTGACTAATATTTAATTGTGTATATATACCACAGTTTCTTTAGCTATTCATCTGTTGAAGAGCATCTAGGTTGCTTCCATAGTTTGATTATTGTGAATTGAGCTGCTATAAACATTGATGTGTCTGTGTCACTGTAGCATGCTGATTGTAAGTCCTTGGGGTATAAACTGAGGAGTGGGATAACTGGTTCAAATGGTGGTTCCATTCCAAGTTTTCTGAGGAATCTCTATACTACTTTCCACAATGGTTGCACCAATGTACAGTTCCACCAGCAATGTATGAGTGTATCTTTTCCCCCTACATCCTTGCCAACACTTACTGCTGCTTGTATTCTTGATAATTTTCATTCTGACCAGAATGAGATGAAGTATGAGAGTACTTTTTATTTGCATTTCTCTAATTGCTAGAAATGTTGAACATTTTGTCATATATTTGTTGATCAATTGTATTCTTCTGTGAAGTGTCTGTTCAGTACCATAGCCCATTTATTGATTGGGTTATTTGGTTTTTTGGTGTTGTTTTTGAGCTCTTTATATATCCTGGAGATTAAAGCTCTATCTGAGGTATATGTGGAAAGATTTTCTCTCATTCTGTGGGCTCTCTTGTCATGTTATTTCCTTTGCTGAGATGAAGCTTTTTATTTTGATTACAAAAAAGAGGGGCTCTGGGGATTGAGCTCAGGAGCACTGACCACTGAGCCATATCCCCAGCCCTATTTTGTATTTCATTTAGATACAGGGTCTCACTGAGTTGCTTAGCTCAATGTTTTGCTGAGGCTGGCTTTGAATTTTTTTTTTGGTACTGGGGGTTGAACTCAGGGGCACTCGACCACTGAGCCACATCCCCAGCCCTATTTTGTGTTTTATGTAGAGACAGGGTCTCACTGAGTTGCTTAGCGCCTCGCCATTGCTGAGGCTGGCTTTGAACTCGCAATCCTCCTGTCTCAGTCTCCCTAAGTGCTGGGATTATAGGCTTGTGCCACCGTGCCCGGCTTGGCTTTGAACTCTTGATCTTCCTGCCTCAGCCTCCCAAGCCACTGTGATTCCATCCCATTTATTGATTCTTGATTTTACTTCCTGCCCTCAAGGAGTCTTGTTAAGGAAGTCAGTTCCTAAAACAACATGGTGGAGATTTGGGCCTACATTTTCTTCTATTGGGTGCAGGGTCTCTGTTCTAGTGCCTAAGTCTTCAATCCACTTTGAGTTGTTTTGAGAAGGGTGAGAGGGGTTTAATTTTATATCAGTACATGTGGATTTCCAGTTTTTCTAGCACCATTTGTTGAAGAGGCTATCTTTTCTCTAATGTATGTTTTTGGCACCTTTGTCTAGTATGAGATAACTGTATTTGTGTGTTTGTCTCTGTGTCTTCTATTCTGTTCCATTGGTCTATGTTTCCGTTTTGGTGCCAATACCATGCTGTTTTTGTTACTATGGTTCTGTAGTATATTTTAAGGTCTGGTATTGTGATGCCTCCTGCTTTGCTTTTCTTGCTAAGGATTGGTTTGGCAATTCTGGGTCTATTTTTCCAAATGAATCTCAATGATTGCTTTTTCTAGTTCTATAAAGAATGTCATTGGGATTTTAATAGGAATTACCTTAAATCTGTATAATGCTTTTGGCAGTATGGCCATTTTTGCAAAGTTATTCTGTGTACCCAAGAGCATCTGAGGTCTTTCCGTCTTCTAAGGTCTTGTTCAATTTCTTTCTTTAGTGTTTTATAGTTTTCATTGTAGAAGTCTTTCACCTCTTTTGTTAGATTGATTCCTCAGCATTTTTTTTTTAAGGTTAATATGGGGTACTTCTAATTTCTATTTCAGTGGATTCATCACTGATGTAGAGGAATGTGTTTGACTTATGGGTATTGATTTTGTATCCTGCTGTTTTTCTGAGTTCATTTATTCTAGAAATTTTCTAGTGGAAATTTTTTGATCTAAATATAGAATTATGTCTTAGAAAATAGTGATAGTTTGAGTTATTCTTTTATTATTTGTATTCCTTTAAACTAGCCAGGGAAATTTGACTAAAATTAAAGAATTTTGTTAAATAGAAGTGGTGAAAAGGGGCATCCCTTTCTTGTTCCAGTTTTTAGAGGGAATGCTTTTAATTTTTCTCCATTAAGGATAATGTTGGCTGTGGGTTTACCATAGATAGCTTTTACAATATTGAGGTATGTTCCTGCTACCCTAGTTTTTCTAGTGTTTTGAACATGAAGGGATGTTGTATTTTGTCAAGTGCTTTTTTTGCATCTATTGAGATGATCATGTAATTCTTGTCTTTAAGTCTATTGATGTGATGAATTACACTTCTTGATATCTGTATGTTGAACCTACCTTGTATCCCTGGGATGAATCTCACTTGGTCCTAGTGTACTATCTTTTAAATATGTTTTTGTACTTGATTTGCCAGAATTTTATTGAGAATTTTTGTGTCTATGTTCATCAGTAATATTGGTCCAAAGTTTTCCTTCCTTAATGTCTTTGTCTGGTTTTGGTATCAGGGTGATACTAGCTTCATTGAATGAGTTTTCAAGGGTTCCCTCCTTTACTATTTTATGGAATAATTTAAGAAGTATTGATGTTAAGTCTTCTTTGAAGGTCTTGTGGAATTCAGCTGAGAATTTGTGTGTTCCATGGCTTTTTTTTAGTTGGTAGGCTTTTGATGTTGTCTTCTATTTCATTGCTTGAAATTTATCTGTTTAAATTGTGTATGTCCTCCTGATTCAGTTTGCGTAGGTCATATGTCTCTAGAAATTTATCAATATCTTTGAGATTTTCAAAGTACATTCTGATTATCTTCTGTATGTCATAGTGTCCATTGTGCTATTTCTTTTTTTATCATGAATTACAGTAATTTTTTCCTCTCTCTTCATTAGTGTGACTAAGCAGTGTTCTCTTTTACCTATAAGTGTTCTTAAATTTCATCCCTGATTTCTTGTGCTATCCACACATTAGTCAATAGCATATTATTTAGTCGTCAGGTGTTGGAGTATCTTCTATTTTTAATTTTATCATTGATTTCTAATTTCATTCCATTATGATCTGATAGAATGTAGGGTAGTATCTCTATTTTGTATTTGCTCTGAGATTCTCTATGACATAAGATATGGTCTATTTTAGAGAAGGATCCATGTGCTGTTGAGAACAAAGTGTATTCACTTGTTGATGGATGAAATATTCTATATATGTTCGTTAAGTACAATTTATTGATTGTATTAGTTCTATAGTCTTTGCTTAGTTTTTGTTTGAAATATCTATCCAGTAGTGAAAGAGGTGTGTTAAAGTCACCCAGTATTATTGTGTTGTGATATATGATTTTTGAAATTGAGAAGGTTTTTTTTTTTTCAATGTATGTAGATGGTCCATTGTTTGGGGCATAAATATTTATGATTGCTATGTCTTATTGGTGTATGATTCCCTTAATTAGTATGAAATGTCCTTCTTTGTCCCTTCTAACAAACTTGGGCTTGAAGTTTACTTTATCTGATATGAGGATAGAAACCTCTGCTTATGTATGGAGTCTATAGGTGATATGTTTTTTCCCATCTTTTTACCTTCAGTCTTTAGATGTCTTTTCCTATAAGATGAGCCTCTTGGAGACAGCATATTGCTAGTTCTTGTTTTTAAATCCAATATGCCAGTCTGTCTTTTGGTTGATGAGTTGATGAGTTTAGGCCATTAATATTCAGGGTTATTAATGAGATATGATTTGTTTTCCTGATCATTTTGGTTTATTGTTTTTTTAACCGACTTAGCTTCTCTCCTTTGTCTTTTCCTTTAGTGAGTTCCTCCATTTGCTTTTTAAATTTTTTTTATTTCCTTCTCATGGAATATTTTGATGAGAATGCTCTGCACTACAGACTTTCTAGTTGTGAATTCTTTTAACTTTTGTATATCATGGAAATATTTTATTTCACCATGATTTCTGAAGCTTAATTTTGCTGGATATAAAATTCTTGGTTGGGATCCATTCTCTTTTAGAGCTTGTTTTAAGTTGTTCCAGGACCTCCTAGCTTTGAGTGTCTGGGTTAAGTAATCAGCTGAGATCTGAATTGGTTTCCTCCTATATGTAATCTGATACTTTTCTCTTATGGTCTTTAAAATTTTATAATTATTCTGTGTATTAATCAGCATTCTCTAGAGGAACAGAATCAACAGGAATATGATTATAAAAAGGACATTTAGTAGATTATCCAGCTTCCGGTCATGTAAGCTAGTCTACAGTGGCCATCTGCAGGCTAGAGAACTGGAGGAACCAGTAGCTGCACAGTCCAAGAGGTGCTATCCTAGTCTGAGACTGAGGGCTTCTAGAAACTCCCTGAATAATCATTGGCAAAGTCCACTTTGGAAGAGTGAAGGAATGAGAGTCTGATACTCTCAGATGATTGCAGCAACAATCAAGCCATTCAAGAAGAATCAAGCTTACATCTGCTGCTTCCTTTTTCTTCCATTTTTTAAATTCCATCCAAGCCACTGTCCTATTGGATGGTGCTGCCCACACTTAGGGAGGGTCTCCTGTTCACTATCCCACATACCAATCATTCCTAGATACACCCTCATTGACACACCCAGAAGTCTCTTCATCATCAGCATATCTGATTCCAATCAAGTTGACAATTCAAGTTAACCATTACATTCTGTGTGTCAGGCATTTTCATTATAATGTAACTTGATGTGGGTCTGTTGTAATTTTGTACATTTGGGGTCTTGTAAGCCTCTTGTATTTGATTTTCCTTTTCATTCTTCAGGTTTGGGAAATTTTCTAATATTTTTCCATTGAAAATATGCATTCCTTTGGTTTGTACATTGATGCCTTCCTCTATCTTGATAAATCTTAAATTTAATCTTTTCATGTTATCCCATTATTTGTGGAAGTTCTATTTAGGGTTTTTTACCATCTTCTCTGTGTGGTCAACTTTATTTTCAAGATAATATATTTTGTCTTTATTGCCTGAGGTTCTGTCTTCCAAGCAGTGTAGTCTGTTGGCAATACTTTCCATTGAATTTTTAATTTGGTTCATTGATTCTTTCATTTTGAGGATTTCTGCTTGATTTCTTTTCATAATCTCTCTTTAAGTGATCTTTCACCTCCTAAAATTTATCTGATTTCACTCCTTACATCATCCTTTGTCATGAATCAATTTAACTATATACATTCTGAACTCCTCTGATATTTCTTCTACTGTGTTTTCAATGAATTCTATTATTGGGGCATCTTGGTTTGTTTGGTGTGCTTTGTTCCCTTGTTTCATGTTGTTTGTGTATCTTCCCATCTTGGTAGTATAGTTTCTACAGCATAGACTTATAGTGTCCGTGAAGGTTTCCAGTACCTTGCCTTTAAGGGGAAGATCAATATTAACAGCACTCAATAAAAAAATATTAAGCCTGAAACCAAATAGCTCCTATTAAGACATCAGACACTTCTCTCCCAGGCATTCCTGAGGGCTGAGTGCTGGGATCTGTGCACCTGTTGCTGAGAGCTGTTCTGTATCAGAAAGATCAGACCAAATGCTGAGAGATGTGGGCTGGCCACATAGCTGTGAGTGCTGGTCCAGGTTGGTGGCTAGGGAGGGGTTGAGAGACTGGGAATTGGGGAGCTAGAGGGCACTATTGGGTGCTGGACTAATGCTGGACCTACCAGGACCAGGGGATAGGTGGATACCAGATTGGGGAGGGAGTCCAGGACTGGGATGGTGCTGGAGCCCAGTGAGTACTGGCTGATTGGGCCCTGGAAATCCAATGTGTACTGGACCGGCTGGCTGGGCAAACTGAGAGCAAGATGCCCTCACACCCTCTTACAACCTTCTAACCTGCTATAGTGCACAGTCCTTCCCTGTGCACGTTAGGACTCATGGAGCTGGAGATAGCCCTGCTCTCCCCTGCCTCTGCAGCAAGATGGTGACCACCAGCTTACCCAGCTGGGAGATTTTAGGTGCCACTAAACCCACAGGTACCACAACAATGTATCTCAAGCCCTGGCTGGTATCCCCAGATGGAGGCTGCTATGTCTTGAGATGGCAACGGTGGTGGCAGTGGTGTCCCAAGATGGAGGTGGCTGTGTTTGCAGATGGGATGGCAGTGGCCGTGGGCCCTATACTAAGTTTTAGCCATAGTAAATGTCTAGGCGAGTAACACAGCTCCCAGCTATTCACAGGTATGAATTACTCAAGCCCAGATTTTAGAATCAGACATACCTATGATTAAATGTGGCTTTTTCCTTTTAGTGGAATATTGGGCAAGTTGTCTACTTGGGGTAGTCCTCAGTTTCTGTGTCTATAAAATGGGGATAATGATACTTCTCAAAGTATCATTTGAGAATTTGTTAAGATTGTATATGAAAATTCATTAAAAAATAGTCATTTCCTTTTCAAAAATTTTTAATGTTTCAATGATTAAAATGTCCTTCTTGAACATAGTATGTCTTTAATTCCTCCCATTAAGGCTGACTTAGAGGGTATCAATGTAAATAACATGTTATTACAGACACAGATATATTTATTGACAATGTAATGCTCATTTAGCTCACAATTTGCACTGCCTGGTTTTTCAATTGTATATCTAACAAATAACATTGGAAATCTCGCGAGAACAGAATATGAACACTCAATGGAAGTATACAATGCAGAGTCAAAAACATGAGAGCATTTCAGTGAATTCTAACATAATTCTACTCATGAAAGAGAAGGAATGATCATACATAATTTGTAGGAGTTTCTTTCTAAATGCCCCCAAGAGCTCCGTTGAAAGTGTCAGTGTGTCGTATCAACGGTGTTGGATACTTTAAATTGATCTTTTCAACCTCATCTGCAGAGGCCCTCCCTGTCTCCCAGTCATACTGGCTACTTACCATGCTCTTCCTCACTAAATCTTACCATACGTAACTGTGAAAACTACCAGTCTTTTGAGATACCTCCTGAAAGCTTTAGCTTATATATTCCTTCCTTCACTCCTGGTAGAATTTTATAAGTTGTCACTTATTACTAATATTGTCTTATTACTAATATTGTCATTTCCAACATAGGGGCTTGTACAAAGTATAAGTACTAATGTAGACAAGCTTGCTGTGTGCCAGGCACTGAATTGTATTCAGGAGTTCATATACATATTCTCATTGGATCCCCACATGAACCTGTTAGGAGCAAATTGAAGTCAAGGCTAGTGTGACTGATTCTGCATAGTCTTGCAAAGGGTGCTAAATGGCATAGTGAGAATGCTTTAGCTGACAAATCTAAATATTTCTTATAACATGCAGCTTAACCCAACAGTAATCAGGTACAGTCCCTCAATAAGCTCACATTCTGAGAAAAGAGTCAGACAAATAACTGTAGGCTGAGACATTAGTATTGCCATTTTTGTAGTTCAAGTATAAATAATACATTTTTTTCACTTCATATTATACAATGTAATAATTCAGGATGCAAAGCATCTAGATGTTTGTCTGAAGAGCTAAAAATGAAAAGAGAAATGCTACTATAGTTTATCATTCAATTGTCTTTTTTACAAGTATGTGAATTTAGCCCCAGCAAAGATTTATTCAATGTTATGAGAAATACTATTTATTTCAAAAGAATATGAAACTTTGTAACCACAATGTTTAGATTATTTAAATTAGAAAATTAAGTATTGATCTATGTCAAATGTTTCTATTATAAGGATAAGTTGTAATTGTCATTTTTCTTCACATTGGTTTCTCATAGAGAACATAATGAATTTTAGTGAATTTCAGAGCAACAGATATTTTTAAAGACTATTACTTTACACATATGATTATTATCCCCTTTAAACTTTTAAAAAATAAGAATTTCTGAACTTCCCATGGATGAAACAATAGGTTAACCATTCACAGTAAAATGTTGTGACTAATACATTTACAAGTATATATTTTTTTCACATATCAGTGTTTTATATTTATCAACAATATTTCATCTATGGATACTTAAATAAGTAGTCAATGTTAAGAAGTAAAATGAACTGTTCCTTCTAATATAGCTAAAACTTGACTAGAGCAATAGTAGAATATCTATGGGGAACACTATGTGAATAAAACTATGGGAGACAAATAATATGTCCAGAGATTGAAGTTTCACAAAAGTGGAATATTCTAATCCTTAGAATTCAAGCAATTTAGAGGGCTATCTTATAGAATTGGTTGTAAGGCCAAGACCATTATCTTGACATTATTAATGTCATGTCCCTTATTCCTAGCACAGACTTATTCACAAAAAATGCCCAGTCAGTAGTTGTTGTGTGATTAAATTAACAGATGAAATGAACAAAGTGTAGACTTTCAAGTGTAATGATCTTATTAAAAATTAGAAAATCTTTGCAGACATGAAGGCATTTGTTATATTTGTGGAAGCAAGTAAGTGAAGATAAAAATTTGTTATAATATTCATTAATGTGTTTGAATGAATAAAATTAAGCATTTAATCTTAGACCTCTGTTCCTTTTCTTATTCCTTCTTATAAGATTCATGTGAAGGACTGCACATTTTATTAGATGCTTAAAAGCTGATACGTCTTTAATCTCATATTTCATTGTATATGCTAAGTAAATAACATTTGAGAGAAAAAACAGGCAACTTTTCAGATTCTAAGTATAGCATGCTGTCTTAGTTTTACCTGTTGCTAACAAAGCATTGATAAGTGGCTTCTGAACAATATAAATTCATATCTCACAGTTCTGGAGGCTGCAAGACTGAGATCAAGTTGACAGCATGGTCAGGTTCTGGTGACGGCCCTCTTCTGGGTTGCCAGCTTTTCACTGTTTCCTCCCATATGCACAATATATGGGAGATTCCTTTGATAAGGACACTTAATTCCGCTCCTGATGGCTCCATGATCATAATATAATTTCCTTCCAAAGGCCTCACCTAACACTACCACACTGAGGGTCAGGATTTTGACAGATGAAATTTGGGGATACACAAACACTCCATCCATAGCACAAACTAAACAGATTTGCAGAGAGAGGCAGAGATGGAGGCTTGTTGAAAGGAAAGTGGATAAAACTTGGCTTTATTTAATCTTTCTTTTGATTAAAGTGTTTGATCTTGGTCCAGTGGCTTACAACCTAAACTCTTTCAACTGCCTATTTTTACTCACCTTAAAACATTGTGAAGACAAAATATGATTTTATATATTTTACCATAAGAATAATCTTTTACTAAGTTAGGTGCATGGAAAAAAATTAAAGTTGGTTAAGAAAGTGCTAAGAAGATAGTAAGTTTCCAGGTGTGTTTTATAGTCTCTACACCAGAAGGCCTCAGTGATAATGCACTTTATTAGAAATAGGCAACAGGCCTACTGAGAGAAGATGAAGAGTAAGGACAGGAAGAGAGTGTTGTAACTGAACTCTGAGCTCAATCTTACAAAAGTTGTCATCAATAGGAGTCACCAGTGTAAGGTTGAGAATTTGGGGAGCTGACTAGGTTTTGAACCAGACTGTTGTCAATACCATAAATCCAGAGATTTCTAGCTAATTGTCAAAGATATGAAAACATGGTACACCCCTAGAGTATGGAAAGTTGATAAGATCCAGGTAAGAGACCAAGGACTTAGGTGTGTTGAATATTTATCTTGACCTGCCCCATTGATGTTAAGCTTGGTCATATGGTTTGCGTTGACTAATGAAATATTAGGGCAATAACTTTTAAAAATCTCTGCTACTGTCACATCGGCTATTTTTTACTCTATGGATCCCTCACAAGAACCCTATGTAATGTCTAGGTCATTAACCTGGACCTAGCTTGCATATATGTAATGCAGATCTGAACTTAGCTCAATGCCTAGGTCAAAGATAATTGGCCCACAGTCTGAAGCAGGGCTGCCCAGCCATAATAGTCCAGCCTGACACAGTGCAACTACAGTTGCCCCTCAGACCTTAGGAAATACATCACTATGGGTGTAAGTTATTCCTTTTTGAAAGGATTTTTTTCTTTTTAACAATCTTGTCATGATAGGTAACTGATAAAATTGTGTGTGTGTGTGTGTGTGGACAGTTCCCTTTTCAAAGCTTTAACATTATCCCTGAGTGTTACTAATACTTAGGTGAACTGGGACTAAGAATCCTTAGGCATAAAGGTGATGATGAAAAATTATTACTGGAAAAACTCCTGACAGAATCACCTCAGGGGAAAAGGTAACTACCCTTCAGTTAAATACTCTTAGTATTTCTAAAAGATTTTACCACAACGTAAATGCACTCATTCATCCAATGAATCCCAAACATGATCTGCTAATGTATTTGCTTTTCAGAGAAAATGATCTATCAGTCCACATGTTTTAGTAAAAACACTGAAAAACTTATTATTTTCTTTTTTTATTATACTTTATTTTTTTTCTCAAAAGTTGCATTTTAATACATGTTATCAAACATAAGAGAAAAAAAAATTTTCAGAAGCTGTACACACTATTCACTGAAAACATTTGTTGAGGCAAATAGAAAAAAAATTGTTACAATCATAATTTTTCTAACTTTGCACAATAAGCAGATTACATTCTTCATATTAAACATCTTTATATGCACTTTCAATGAACAGTAACTTATTATTTTCTTTAAGAACATCTGCCAAACAATCTTTCTGCCAAATAATTTATACTCAGAAGATAGTTTTTATTCCACATTTTTATGCAATTATAGGAAAGAGTGGTGATAAAAACTATTCAGCATGATCTGAAAGAACCATCTAATCTGTGGACCTTCGTTACATAATTTGAACTTAAAAGCACTGTTTGAAATGGAGATGTGATTTTGTTTGTTTGCTTATTTTAGCAGGACTGATTCTGAACTGGCAAACTTTGTAAAATAGGAATAATTTTCTGAGGTTGAGGAGAAGGCGAATATTAAATCCACAGGGAAATTATGGTAATTGTTGCTATAAACTAAATGCCTATTCAGTGGAATTTTAACATCTTTTAACTTTTAGGTAATAAACTATACTAGATTTATATATAGACACATATATATTTTAGTTGTCAATGGACCTTTTATTTATTTGTTTATATGTGGTATCGAGAATTGAACCCAGTGCCTCACACATGCCAGGCAAGGGCTGTACCACTGAGTCACAACTCCAGCCCTGTACTTGCTTTTTAATATTAATACAGTGATTTTATTTTTTATCTCTAACATACATCATGACTAAGGTACATTGTCATGAGCATATTTAATTCTTAAACTATATCTGAAGTTTTTATTTTCCTAAAGCAAAACATTCATTTTAATGTGTAATCATAGTACTCTTTTCATTGCTAGGATGATATAATTTAATAATTTAGGCAAAGCATTAAGGATTCTGTTAGTTGGCTTTTTTTTTTGGTACTGTAGATTGAACTCATGGCTCACTGGTCAAGTGCCCCTATTTCCAGCCCTATTTGTGTTCTGTGTAGAGACAGGGTCTCACTGAATTGCTTAGCGTCTCGCTGTTGCTGAGGCTGGCTTTGAATTCGCGATTCTCCTGTCTCAGCCTCCCTAAGTGCTGGGATTACAGGCTTGCACCACCGCACTCGGCTGTTAGTCAGCTTTTTGTCTTTGTGATCAAAACACCTGACAAGAACAACTTAGAGGAGGAAAATTTTATTTCTGCCTTAGTTTCAGAGGTTCAGTTCATGGTCAGCCAAATCCATTGTCTGGGCCTGAGGTGAGGGAGAACATGATGTCAGAAGGCTGTGACAGAAAAGCTACTTAGCTCATGGCACCAGGAAGCAAGAGAGAGACAGGAGCCAGGGATAAAATATAATCCTTAAGGGCACTCCCTTAGCGACCTGCTTTGTCTAACGATGCCCCATCTGCCTATAGTTACCCCCAGTAGGCCATTCAAATTATTAATCCATGAAATGGATCAATTCACTGATGAGGTTATAGATCTCTTAATTTAATCATTTCACCTGAATTCCTGCATTGACTAACACATGAGCCTTTTGGGGGATATGTCTTATTCAAACCATAACAGATTCTGTTGAAACAATAGTTATATCAACAAATAATAAAACATTGGTTTAAAGCTTACTAGGTACTGTGAATTTTAATACATGTAAAACTCTTAGAAGAATGCAATTATCTCTCATAGTAACCTCTGAAGTGGGTGCTATCCCTATCCTTGCCATATAGTTAAGAAAAATAAGAGTTTAATTAACTTCCCCATGAGAGTAAGTGATAAAAGCAAGATTTCAACCCAGGCAATCAGGCTTTAGAGTCTGGAATCTTAAACATTTGTATTGGTCAATTACTAATGTTATAACTAGAGATTGAGCTAATTAGGGTGCTTATTGGTCATAATTTCCCTTGCAAGGTACTGGAACTGCTAAAATTCATCTTCAGTAACTGGCAAAGATCATCTTATTGGCACAGTGAAAGGTCAAAATACTGGCAGTGAAACTTCTTTACTCAGAGGCTGAGAACTCAAATCTTAAGATGAAATGAATTTTTCTGGAACCTTTGGGGCAGGAATGATCAGAAAAAATGGCAAATACCTAATTTTGAATATTTTGGATAAAGTATTTTAAAATTGAGCACATTACATATTTTAATTTAATTTAATTTAATTTAATTTTTTAATTTTTTTTTCTTAGTTGTAGATGGACACAATGTCTTTATTTTATTGCTTTGTATGTGGTGCTGAGGATCGAACCCAGGGCCTCACGCATGCGAGGCAAGCGATCTACCGCTGAGCCACAATCCCAGCCCACTTATTTTAATTTTAAATTAAACTACCAAACTCTTAAATCTGATGAAGGGTAATTAAAGGATAATTAACTTGCAACAGAAAAATTAGGAAAAAAAAACCCTTTATATGCTGTGGTCATAAGTTCCATGTGATTTGGAATAAGATGGAGATAAATATTGTTTGCACATTTGGCTGGTCAAACATTTGTTCTGCAATGGAACATTAAAAGGTTTCTAGGTTGGGTGAGGTGGCGCATGCCTGTAATCTCAATGGCTAGGGAGCTGAGACAGGAGAATCTCAAGTTCAAAGCCAGCCTCAGAAATGGTGAGGCACTAAACAACACAGTGAGACCTTGTGTCTAAATAAAACACAAAATAGGGCTGGAGATGTGGCTCAGTGGTTGAGTGCCCTTGAATTCAATCCCCAGTACCCCCCGCCCCACCCCCCAAAAAGGTTTCTAAGTTCTTGCCTTCATGGTGAGCCACTAGGGCATCCATTCAATATAAACCTCCTCATCTCTAGGATTCCCTAGACTAGAATCTATGGAAGTAGGTCTATTTCATCAGTTGTGGTGCTTAATGACATTTTACAAGTGAACGAATTTGTAGAGTCCTTTCTTGGAAAAGTAGATCTTGTCACCTTTATTTGAAGTACATTCTGTGCTGTATAGAAACCTATATTTAACTTTAAATAATGATAAAACTTATTAGCTTTCTCTTTTAGAGCTCCAGAAATTCTGCCAAGCAAAATAATGAAATCACAGAAGTCCATTTATAATCAGAGTTTGAATTAAAATAAAATTGGACATTTTGAACAAGGCAGAATTCTATGGAAGGTTATACACCAATACAAATATACTTTTTTCAAAATATTGGATATTGTCAATTTTGGGGAAGAAAAATCACAAAACTAGAAGCTTAAGGATAATAAATTTCCCGTTTAAAAAAGATAAGTCAGCAAGTTAATAGAATGATGAATAATAATGTATGTCTCATTAGCTTAGAGGATGACCAACCATCTCAGTTGACTTAGAGGGGGGAGGGATAGCCTGGAATGTAAGGCTCTTCAGTATATATCAGCAATGCCCAGTAGCCATAAGAATATTTGAAAAGCCACATATGTTGTATTCTCAATCCCCCTTTTTTTCTTTTGATTGTATGAAATAAAGTACTATTTTTTAATGTTCCTTACTTTTATGTGTACAGGGATTAATAATTGTAAAGATAACTCAGTCCATTCCTTCAAGATGCTTATAACCTAGATTCATAGAAAATTTAAAAAATACTTCTGAAATAAACCAAATTAAAATGCACAATCCATAACTTGGTTAACACTGAATATAAAATTGTACTGTTCTGGCTCTTGGCGTTTTTAATAATATAATTCCCCTTGGCATTTTTCTATCGACTATTGTGGAATAGCCAAGCGGGTTATAACCATTTTATGTCTTGTTTTTCCACTTAGTTATCTCATAGTCTCAGTTAGTTCATTTCATTGCCATATAGTTTTCAAGATCCTGTTAAAACAAAACAGCCAAAGAGCCAATGAATTTAGTTTTAATGGAGTCTTATTCTGTAAAAGACATCCTGGTAGGCCATTTTAAAGCTCATTTTTAGAGTTTCATCTACTTGGGTGTGGTAAATGCTGTTAGGATTAAAGCAATTGCTATGTTAGATAAGGTTACTTATAAAATGTTTGAAGAAAAAAACTGACATACAAATACACTAGCAGCTGCACACACAACCTTGGGGTGAATCATGTGAAAGGCTTCCAGCTGGACATGACGGCACAAGATGACTCTGGAGGCTGAAGCAAAACCCACTCCACCAAGACTGCTATTTCTGTTAGAACAGTGGGCTCTTGGAGAACAAGCAAGCTGAGTGCTGCAGCCATCATTACGCCATGGTTTATTTTTCATGTGGAGATTATATCATAGGACATAAATCAAAGTGCAGGGTGTGTTTGTCATCAGTTCACTAATGTGCTTCCCATTTGGCTTTATAAGATGAAGCCAGTTTAATTGTATCTGTGACCCTCAGGAAAGGAGTTATACATCTTTCTATGCCACATGTATTCTCTGGTGGTAAAAACATGTTCAGTCCAACTTCACATTATTTTCCTCTTTTCTTGAGTAAAGTTGACAATGTTTTGAGAAAATATTGTGGAGCTTCTTTAAGACTCCTATGGCTACCAGAAGTGTGGCATCATGAGCTGTATGTATTTGGTCTGGTTTCTGACATCTTCTCCTAAAACCCTAGTGATAGACTTGATTACAATGTCTTTTGTTCTACTATTTGTTCTTTGTCCCTAGTTCCTGACAGGGTTCCTAAATCTCTTGGAATTTCCTGCTTGATAGGAGCATCTTTTGTAAGAAGGAACTCTTGGTGGTCCCCTCAATAGCTTCTGAATGGAACTCATCACAAGAAAGAATGAGTTTTGATAGAAGCCTAGAACTTTCAACCCTACCTCTCCAGCCTCTGAGAGGAGAGAGGGGTTAGCTATTGAATATCAGGTCAGGTTTACATAACGAACTTCCATAAAAATCCCTAAATGATGGGATTCAGAGTGCTCCTAGGTTTGTAAATTCATCCATGTGTAGAAGGGTGATGCACCCTAATTCCATAGGACAGACACTTAGAAAGTCACTTTCTTATGTTTATTGGCTTATTATAAAAGACAAAAATAGCCAGAAAAGAGGTATCAACCTAAGTTCTGAATCATTCTAGCAAAACATCTTACATGAGGAGGAGGTTATGAGAATCTCAGACTTATAGATAATTGTTTGAAAGTATAGATTAATCTGGGATTTTGCAATTTGCATTTGAAGTTGGGGACATTCTTGTAGGACTAAGCTTTGAAGCTTTGGGGTCTGTGTTAATTCCAGGCTGCTAGAATTGAATTGAATTGTTAAATGTTATGGTGTCCAGAAAACCAGAGAATTGGTAGTTGGTGTTGGAAAATACCTTCAAATGAGAAAATTGAAAGGTTCCTTTCTGGTTGTGCATTTATTATCCCTAGGGGAATTCAGAGATACACAAATGTATTACAGCTGTGCTAAAACTATGTCTTTTAGAAGCAATTAAGGATTAGATGGTAATTATCATGACAGATGATGCGAATGATGAGAATAATAGCCATAATTTATTGAGTACTTACTAAGATCAAACTGCTTTATATACATTATTTCATTTAATTGTAAGACCTTTCTAAGAGAGACTACCATTACCTTTTCCATTCTGCAAATGAGGAAACAATCTTGCCAATATTAAATAACTCTCTTTGGGCTACATATCTAGTGTGGGCCTGTTTTCCAACTGAAATAGAGAAAAAGGAGCTTCTGTAAATATTTAACAGATAGCTATGGATGTAGGAGGAGCAGCTTCCACTTATCAGTGAGGCTAGGTAGCAGAGCCCTCAACTTGCTTACCAGCCCGGAAGGGGAAAACCACTTTCACAAGAGTATAAATGTTGTCCTCTGAGGGCATAATGGAAAGATGTGAGAGGAGGATGATCAATAAGAGGGTGAGTCAAGGGGTGGGGAAGGGAGCCTAAAGTGTTTTGTGGATGTGTATACTTGAGGGACTTGTGGTGTGAAGAGTAAGGGTTTCTAGAGCTAGAGTAGGACAGGTGTAGCTGGCCATGATATTTCCAAGGGAAATGTGTAATGGAAGCAGATTGGGAAGACTTGAAACTTTGCAAGATTAGCTTCAAGCATCTGAGATGCTGCTGGACCTTAAACTCTAAACTGGTGGTCAGAGACTTGATTTTTAGTGCTAATACTAGCTAGATGAAGCCCTAGGGATCAGAATCTGGATTCCTTGAAGACGACTATGGCTTGAGTCTTGTAAATCCTCACTGCAGATGTTTGTGGGTAGTGGTATCCTTACAGGGTGCATGGTTGTACATCTAGGGATGAAGAGTTATATGTTGATTGAGTCAAAAGCAAGGGTGAAATTCTCACCATTTGAGCAAGAAAATAGAAGCTGGGGAAAGAAAAGAGACATTTACCACCATAGTGTCAGCACTGTTATGTATTATTTATTTTAATCTTGAAACAATGTGCTGGTTGGATGTTATCTCCATTTTATAGCGGAGAATGAAACATGGGACTTGGAAAATTTGAAAAAATACCCCAAGGTTATATAAATAGTGGGTAAATCTGAGATGAAAATCCACTCAACAGATCCAGATACTTTGCTTTTAACATAATAGCATATGGCAAGACATATTTTTAGTAGTTGGAAGTCTATTGCCTGAGTCTGCTGATATGAACAGTAAACACATGTTCATATCTGAATCTTATCTACATCTTTGCAGAGAGAAGCAACCTCTGTGACCCATGACTTTTTCATTTTCCTGAAGTTTGCCTCAATATTTTAGTGATTGCACATTTATAGTTAGATTTCATACAGGATTTTCCACTATCATTATTAATAATTCTGATAGATGATGTGATGTGAGAGTAGGCTTGAAATGGAAGCTCAGTAACTTTGTGAATAATGAAAAGTCAAGATCTTCTCTCAAAGTTTGGGAAACATCTGCTATCTTATTTGTTCTGACTGCAGAGTTCCTCAGACCTACCCACCCACATCATCAACACAGCCTCACTGAGGTCCTTTAAAGTAGAAGCAATAAACAAGGAGGAAGAATCCAGTCACAAAATCAGTCCAGAGCCTAAGAGGTCTTGCTAAGTCTCTAATCACTGCTACCTTGCTGTCATGATTTCCATGTGGACTTAGCATAGCACTTCACACACCACATTGTCTGTTTTATCACCAGTACAAATGAAGTACCAAAGCAGGGGCACTGTTATCATCCCTATGCTCCTATGTATTCCTAACTTTTTTTTTCTTTTTGGTACCAGGGATTGAACCCAGGCGTGCTTAACCCCCGAGTCACATTCCCAACCTTTTTTTATTTTTCATTTTGAGACAGGGGCTCACTAAGTTGCTGAGGGCCTCGCTAAGCTGCTGAGGTTGGTTTTGAACTTTTGGTCCTCCTGCCTCAGCCTCCCAAACTGGGATTACAGGCGTACGCCACTGTGTCTGGCTATTTATAATCTTTTTAAAAAGCATTTGTATAATTGTCAAAATGAAGAATTAGAGCTCAAATCGTTAGCAGTTTCCCAGGGAAGCCTAACTGAAGGCTCTTTCATTAGGTACTTCACTCCAATGGAAGGTAAGGAGGGCCTAGCTGGAGATATTGAAGCATGGGTAAGTAAGAACCCTTGGCTGAGAAGGCTGTAGATGACATTTGAAAGTTTTCCTTCTCAATATGGTGTGCGATTTCCAGGTCTTGGTACTCATTCCCTGCAAATTTTCACAAAGGTGGAATGACAAAGTCATTGAATCTGCTACTTAGTTCACTGTTTACTACATAACCAGGGAACATTTGCTAATCTATGGATGATTTAAATCTCGAAAGTTCTTTGACTTTTATGAATTATCTCATGAACAATGGATGTATTTCCTGGGTAATATGAGCATTCTTCCTTAGGAAGGAGTCTATATGTTGAAACACTAAACCTAAATAACTTTAAATCATAATGAACAAATGTATTTCCAATGCCCTTTGTACTTCCATTTTCTTCAATGTTAAGGTCAGACAATATTTTAAAAAAATTAATTTCAGTGGTAGCACCTTGCATTGAAATGTTATTTAAAACATTTACATCATATAGTCATGTATACCTGCTCCATTCTAATGAAAATAAGTGGCATGTTTCTTTTGAGATATTTGTCCCCAAAGAGATATCCCTAGAAATAAGCCCAACCATTCAGATGCATAATAAGGCAACTGTCTTTTTGTGTACAGAGGATGATCTAGGGAAGAAAGAGGGTGCAGAGGGAGGGGAAATGGGAACAAAATAAGATGTTTTCAGTATGTGCTCTCCTTTTTATCCTTGTCTGTCCTAAATGGCCTCAATTGAACTGCAGCTTAGTCTTTTGTTTTAGATCACCTAGCTTTGGGTAATCTTGAAAAATTTTTTAAACTTTTTATGCCAAGGGAACTGATGCTGAGAAAAGGGCATAAAAATAGACGTATATCATAAGATTGTTGTGAGGATTCAATTAAAAAATACATGAAAGGTGGTTAGAAGAGTGCTTGGAACATGATAGGTATCCAATAAATATTAGTTATTATAAATATATTTACTGTCAATGTTGGAAACTTGTATTCTGGATTAGAGTTAGGGTAGCAGAGGCAAAGTAATTTTATCTCATATTTAGAAATAAAATGGCTCAGTTATTTTGTGATGCATGGAAACCTCACCAAATCCTATTAATACATTTACACTGTCTGCCACTTTCACCCCAAACTTTTCATCTTCACTGTTAGTATATTAAACATCAATGTAGTTAAACTGTCAATACTTGTGCTATGGTAATAGTTTTTTGAGTAGACTTGAAAGTCCTTATTTGTCCAAGTCATCTCCCACGTCTTCAGATATCTTTGAGTTTTTAAACTGAAACCATCTTGAAACTCAGATCCAAAAACATTTATTTTTCTTCCTATTTCTGTTCCTCTACTAGTGATTTTGCAGGTTGCTTGAGAATGAGCAAGCTCTTCACCATTGGTGACATACAGGTATCTGCTGATTGTGCAGTGGAATCCATAGCCCATTCCAGAGTTTTCTATTGTGTCAAAAATTGAACTGGAGCAACTTAGTTACCTCCCTACTCTGGAGAGTCTATAATTCCATGGCACAAACACAGGCCAAATCTAAGAAAATTATCATTGTGAAAGAGTTCCATGTTTTTAAGCATGTTTATTAGGTCACATTTAGATGTCCTAGTTTTAGAAATCCACATTCATCCTTCTATTTGTGTGATTTTAAACTATAGCTTCTAACATCTATAGAAGTTTGCTTATTGCATTTATAGTTTTAAACTTGAGAATTTAGGAGAATCTTTATGATAATTTGAAGAGTCTTTTCCCTCCACTTTTCTTTTGAATAAGGGAAAGAGAAAAAAGAGAACATTATTTAATATTGATGTTTTGATTATTTTGATGTTATTAAGAATTACCATAACAAAGCAAGTGATACTTTGAAATTTTAGATTTTTCATTATTTAAATGGAATGTGACACGTTAGCTGAGAAACTTGAAGCAAATCATATAACAAACATATTGTGGCATTGGTTGGTTAGTACCTGCTGTGATTACAGGTTATGGAATTTCTTATGTCTATATATAAGCACATCACTGCAATGCCAATTGAGGAATTCAGGAATAAACTTAGACTTTGGAATGCAGTGACTGCTTTCTAATAATTTCTTCTGTGTCTAAATCTTTTTGGGATATACTATAAGAGAGCTACTTTCTGCTTATTTCATAGCGACAAGTTTTATAGCAAATTCCCATAATAGCCATTTTTTGGATTTTATTTTGAATTCTTACTATGATACTCCTGCCTTATGTGTGTCTGCACTAGTGCAGTTCCTTTGATAGCACACTTTTTATCGCATGATTGAGGGATTTTTGCTATGTTGTTCAACCTGGAACAGCAGTAACACTCATCCCTCCACAGGGTAAAGTGAGTCACTTCCTGAGGCTAGAGTCCTATTAGAGGTGGTGTTCATTTAGGACAGAGGCTTTTCCCTCAGAACAGAAGCTGGAAGGAGTGGGAGTGTGCTGTTGGGCATTAGAGTTAAAATCCTTCTGGGATCATGGAGCATCATATGACTGAGAAGCTGGGTCCTAGAAGTATCCTCCATACGAGGCTGCCTGGAATCTGTGAACAAAGGAGGAGGCTGACAAGTTGTGGCTCTGAATTAGATCTTGATACTGAGATCTGAATATTGTTTTTACTTATGGGGCAGGAGTTAGTATGGAATGGGACAATTTTTAAGAGCAAATTAGCTAAAATAACATTCAATAAAAACAACATCAACAAGTACAACAATAATTTACATTTCTTGAAGCTGAACTGTTTAATTTCTCTGACTGATTTTGGCTTTCTTCTTTCCTTAGCGTCTGTCAGGGACTTAATTTTGTTATCTCCCCCACTCACAATTCCCCAATTCCCATGTTGAAGCCATCACCTCAAAGTGTGCCTGTGTGTGGAGATGGGCCATTAAAGAGATGATTAACTTAAAATGAGATCATTAGAGTAGGGCTTAATCTAATCTAAGTGGTGTCCTTACAAAAAGGGAAAATTTGTACATAAAAAGGGGCAGTAAGAAGTTGGCCATCTGCAAACCAAGGAGAGGCCTCGGGAGAAACTAGACCTGCCAACACTTGGATGTTGGTCTCCTAAGTTTAATAACTAAGAAACAAATGTCTGTTGTTTAAAGCACTCAGTCTGTGTGCTTTATGTCTGCTCAAGCAGACCAATGTAGCAGCTAATAAAAGATCTCTTTCAAGTGTCAACTGGGTTCCAGAGAGCTGAGGAGAACCCATGGGGGGATTTGCTTTTCTCTCAGGAAGGCGTTCACTGTGGAAATGGGACAGCCAGGGCACAGAAACCAATGGGAAAAATATGGAGGGGCAGGTAAGGTTTGTGACATTTTTGTCCTGTTGCTTTTGTTCATGAGGCAAGGGAATTCTGTTTTGTTTTTTTAAGAAAGAAGGCAATTTCTCCCTATCAATTGTAAATTGAGCTATCAAGAAAAGGAAGTTGGAGGATTAAAGTGAATTGTATTGATCAATTCAGTTGCCTTTTGTATAGTTTTAAGTAGTTCTTTAAAATCTATATATGATTATAAGCACACATACACACACACCCCTGCTTTTTATTCCTAAGAAAATGGTTTCTTATAAACTGTCAAAATTCTGAGAGTTCTTCTTTTCCTTCAGCAGGTATTTGTAGAAACTAGAAGCTGAAATAAAGCAATAATTCAGGCAATAGTGGAGATCTGCACAGATAGTGTAATTTAGATACCTATTCCCCATGGCTAAAATAAGATGAATGATACTATTTGAGTACTAATATTTTCAGAATTTGGGGACAGTTTTAAATAAAAGAACCTGTGTTTTTATTTTATACTTATGAAAGTACTATGTTTATGTTATTAGAAATAGGTTTACAATTTATTTTATTGCCTTTTATTATATATTAATGATTTTTCTGTATTAATATATTTCTTGATCCTCTAAATTAAGTACTTCAAATTATTACAATTTAGTGAATTATTAAATAATAAAAAGTTAAAACATTTCTAATTTTATACACATTTTGATTTTCAAGAATTTTAGCCTAGGGGCTGGGGCAGTGGCTCAGTGGTAGAGCGCTTGCCTCGCATGCGTAAGTCACCGTGTTCGATCCTCAGCACCACATAAAACTAAATAATAAAAGAGATTGCATACAACTAAAAAATATTTAAAAAAAAAAATTTTAGCCTAAGAAAAAAATGAAGAAAAATTATACATCCTTTGTGATATGATTTACTTCCTCACTTCAAATCAGGGAAAGAACTTCCAAATTCTAGAGAAAAATATTTTTTCGTGTCTTATGTAAAAAGTTTGTTATTGGCTTAGCCTGGTTTAGCTAGGGTGGGCATTTCATCCTAAATGCATTTTCCAATGTTTTAATTTACTAATCCTGCTATAACAAATTGTTACAAAGTTTGTGACGAAACATACATTTAATTTCTTAGTTTTGGAAAGTGGTATGACTAGGCTAAAAATGTAGACATTGACTGGCCTGTGTTCCTTAGAAGGCTGTAGGAGAGAATCTATTGTCATACCTTTTCCGGCTTCTAGGGGCTCGGCCTGCGTACCCTGACTCCTGGGTCCTTCCTCCATATTTCAAGCCATCCAAATCTCTCTTTTTCTTTCTGACCTCTGCTTCTGTGTTCACATCCATTTTCTGATTAACCTTCCTGACTTCTCATGAGGACCCTTGCCAAGTACATTGGGCCAATCAATGTTATTCCAGGATAGATTGTCCTCCATCTCAGAATCATTTACTTCATCACATGCAAAGTTTAGTCAGTCATTTAAGGTAACATATTTACAGATTCTGGGTGTTAGGATGTGAACATCTTTGGCAGGGAGCATTATTCTCCTTACCATACACACAAAATCTAAACTTTCTGATTATAGAATGGATTTATCAGGGTGAATAATGGATTAAAATTCTGTGGCATTTTAATGGATACACAGATGTAGTCAATTTAACAGTTGTCTCTGATTTCACAGAGAACTGCTGTAGATATGAAAACTGCCTGATGGGTGAAATTGTCATAGGAAATATACATCTATAATGTATTATTTGGAATTCTTAGGACCATCTGTGTTTCTGATTTTTAAAAGGTAATATGGTTCATGACTGTGTATTACATAATGTTCCCAGGGGAGTCTGTAACTAAATTAACTACTATTTCTGCAATGAAACATGAATGTTGAATATTCAAACCAAATTTTTGCCATATCTTGACTTGCAAAAATGTTCAGTTTCTAAAACCTTTTTGATTTTGTAGTATGTATGTTAACATTGTACAGAGAAGACCAACAGCCAGAAAACACACATATATACAAACCTGCACAAACAACTTTAGTGTAATTGTCAAGTACATGGAAATAAACAAGAAGAAAAGCAAGATCAGATAAGGCCCAAAGTTGACTAGGTATTCTATTTCTTTTTCCACTGTTCTTGTGTAGCTGGAAAAGATAAATATAGATGAATAAATTATTAGAAATTATTCTTGGAACAGATCTTTTAGTTAAGCCAACATATATCTGGTGGGAACTCTACTCTGCGGAAAAGAGAATCCCTTTGCCCCCCAGATTCATGGAAACCAACTCTTTCATGAATGAGCTCTGGAAGGTGGGGGTGGGATCCATTAGTATGTTTAAGGGAGGCTCTGAACAAGTTCCAGTGTGGGAAAGTACAGGGGGGCTCCTGAAATCGTGTTTCCAAGAGTGTAAAGATTGGGCCTGTGGGCCAGTCCTGACTATGAGTTAGGAATTGGGATGGGAAGCAAGTGCTTTTAAGTATGTTGGGTGATTGGTGCTAAAATACCTGTTCCGACTCAATCCTCTAAATGCTATGTTGAGCCTGGAGACTGACTGTGTGTGTGAATTGAAACTAGTGAATATTTTGATGGTGCATATATCTTACGAGGTATAGAGTATTCTCAACAGAGTTTAATACATCTTGAGCATCTCTAATCCAAAAATATGAAATCCAAAGTGTTCAAAAATCTGAGATTTTTTGAGTGTAATTATAAAATTTTAGATTCTGTAGAATTTTGCTTTTCAGATTTTCAAATTAAGATACTCAGGTGGTAGAGTTTAAACAAATATTCCAAAATCTAAAAATCTTGAAAATCTGAACCATTTCTGTTCTCAAGAAGTTCAGAAAAGAGGATAATCAATTATATAGAAAAATTGTCCTCTGTATTAGTAAGAAAAGGCTAAGCCATACAACAGTAACAAATAGCCCCCAAGTCTTATAGCAGTAAAATATTTTTCACTCTGTTCTCTCTACATCTACTCCTTGGCATTACTGGTCATCTTGGCAGAGTGCTCTAGGAGTGTTGTATGGTTAATTGAATGCTTTCCCCTTGAACTGATACACGTCACTTCTGCTTCAACTCATTGACCAAAATTTGTCATGTGGCACCTCTGAACCACAAAGAGGCTAGGTACTGGAAACCCTGTCATACTCTCATAAGGCAGAAGAACCAGGAATATTTGGCAAATGGTACCAATGTTTATAACCTCCATTGAAGAACTGGGATACCTAGAAATGTTCTCTGAGTGAGCAGGAATAGAAAACTTGGGCTCATTCTCTGGGTTCCAGAGATTTCAGCCAGTTTTACCAGCAAGAGCTTCTCTGATCAGCTCCTGCTGCCCCTTCCTGCCCTTCTCAGATGGTTCAGATCAATGGTACTACTTCTTCACCACAGCTGGCAGTTTGGAAACAGAAGCTTTCTGGCCCCTGCCCTGGGATAAGTTTCCACAGACACAGTGGATGAATCCAAACATCAAAGGAGTTCTTACTGTCAGATTTAAAGTTCTGAAGAAGACTTTTCTACTACAGGAAGTGGGACTGGATTGCCCTCACTGCTGGAGTAGCATGCTTTGTTGAACAGTCACTTCAACTATAAACCAGTGTCAGTGTTGCTGCCATTCCTGTCAAACATCTAGTGCATTGGACTATTTTCTTTCCCCATTGAGTACCCATTTCTCCCTGCCACCCCATCCCTGCACATTTACACTTTCTTTAGTCAGTACACATACGTAGGAATCTGTTTGTGTGAAGGGGAGGGAATTGGGCTTATAGGTACATGTGCAATGAGGGCTATAAATAAAACCCCTTTTTGCACCTCAAGCTGTACAGTTACACCATCAGCAGTTCAGACAAACTTCCACTCTTCACATTTTGTGATTAAACATTAACATTTACTTAACTCTCTTCAGTGGAGTTAGGATTGCCTATATTTTGTTCTCCCTTTTGTTTACTGAATATGGATGCCATGGAATTGGCTGGCAACAAGCAATAACAAATGTAAAGGATTGTTTCTTGTAAATGTATTAACTTTAAACACTCCACTGCACATGCAGGGAAATATATTTATGAACTGTACAGTATTCCAAGTTTATTTAACTGTAAGAATCTATGTGGTTGGAGTCAAATGTTAAGTGGTTATATAAAGTATGCATCATCAGCTCACCATATCCAATTGGTATTGATTAATGCACTGCTACTGAAAAATTTCCTCATATAGATATTCACAAAGTATCTTCTCTGTTATCGCTGTTCTTATGCTATCTTCAGATGAGAAATTCTTGTCTTTCTACAGTGCGATTGTGTAAAGTGCTTCATCTCTCTCTAGTGAGACAAATGATGTTTTAGAGATGATTGCTTGAAAATGCCACATTACACTATTTTCTGTTTTAAGTTATTTTGGCATTAAACAGCATGAATAAATAACTTGTATTTTAGTCACTCATTCCTCTTGCAACTAGTCATCTGCCATGCCATATTTTCAACTTACCAATTTTTTTCTGCAAATATATTTGTGTTCCTATAATTATTTAATATCAGAACAGGAATACTAATGACCTGGTGGTCAGGAGACTTGGAGTTTAATTCCAGTGCTTTTACTGTATATTTGAAAACTCTGGTCTTGTCAGCTCCTGTGAACCCTGCTCTTTGTGAATTCAATATCTTAAATAATTCCAAGGTTCACTTAGTTTGAAAATGATCTGATTGAATACATTTGTCACCAATTAGAGATCCTAGGAGTTTTGAGGTTACTGAAATTATTTGGAATCAAACTTCTAGTCATCTAAAAATTTTTATTTTCTGTTCCTATCATTGAGATTAAGATTTCACTTATGTAATATTATATACATTTATTTATAATTTATTAATATGTATGACATAGGTACTGCATACTATATGTTGTACTAATACATTTATGTATATACTTACATAGGTTTATTTTGGTTTCTATTTTTATATATAAACACATGCTTTTGTGCTTCCCTGCAACATATACTAATATATACAAATGAGAATTAATAACTTATTGAATTAGTAAAGAGGATAAATTGAAGAGAAGCATAAACATTCACTATAGAATTTTTTTGTTATTAATTTAAAGATATTTCTTCAAGGGCATTAATTTGTTTGCCCACAAATTATTAGCTCTTTAACAAAGAAGCTGAAAGGAAGGGGGAGGGCTCAAGAAAATTGAACTCAGAGGTGTTGTAATTCATTCTCCAGTAAGGTCTAACCAGATTTGAAGTAGAGAATGAAGACTTATGACTTTCTCTTTATTTTCAGGATTATTACATAGAAGAATAATTTTATTCTGTATGGTTCTGAGGGTGGAACAGAGTCAATTCTGGGCATTTTTTCTTCAAAGAATATTTATCAAGTGCCTGCCTTCTCTGTGCAATGTGCCTGTGCAGGCAGAGTAGCACCCTTCTTTCTAAAGTGCTTGCTGAGCTAGAAAGGGATGGGAAAGTGACTTATTATAGTGTGAACAAGATCACCACTTTTGCAGCTAGATAAGCCATTGAACTTCCAGCATGGACACCATTTTGGAAGGGAATGGATTTTGTTAAGGATGTTATAGGAAAGAATATTGCCTCATGTAGGAAGAACTAATTAGTAAATTATCTCTTCTGATTCTTGAAGCTCTCTGAAGAGTATAGGTGGTTTGATTTGATTGATTTGTAATTCGAAGAACGTCTTTCCAGTGAACTGTACAGGTAGGGCATTTGTTGGTATAAGGTGACATAAGATAACATAACTTTTTCTATTAATTAATCCTAAAAAATGCCTCATAAGTGGCCTGTGAAAAAGGTAAAAGCATCTCATTGTTGAAAGGACACACCATGGACTATTTGGCCTATGGTAAGAGGTTCTGTGATTACAATGTCAATTAAGAATATGGGAATAATGAGACCAAAAAACAAACAAAACTCATTGAGAGTTTTCTAAATGGTTTAAGCATTTAAACTTTAATAAAGTGTCCAAATGCTCTGTTTGTTTGGTATTACTACTTTGAAATGTTGGCTAAAAAGCATGAGCTATAGGAGAAGGTGCATGCTTAATATATTTTCTATTAATAGCATTAAAATATTTATTTAGATACATAATACTTCCATTAATTACAGCTATTATAGAAATGTACTGAAACATGACACCACAAACACGAGGCTTTTATCCCTTCTGATTGTCATACTGTCCCTAGTTACCCATAGAAACTGTGGATATTAACTCATTATTGTCATAATCATAACCAGTGATTATGACCGTAATATAATCATTCATTTATGCATACTTGCAGACAAAAATGACTTTTGACTTTAGAGTTATTTTAAAAATTATTCATAGATATCATTTAATAAATGAGCCAATTTAAGCCAACTATTTATTAAAAATATATTGGAACATTTATATGGATGTTTAGGGTTTAATTTTGCTAGTTTGATTGTACTTCTCACCAGAATACTTTTTTTCCAAGACATGAAATCACCTACTGCCATTCATGGTACTTCCATAAAGGAAGCTATTCATTATAGATGAGTGACCAACGTGTATTTTATGTGAAAAATGGAGAAATATTTATTTTCAGTAACTAACAGTGGTATCTGAGGTTGGAAGGGGTGGTGAAGAGCTTAGGTTCTGGAAAAAAGTGTTCATAGGTTTGAATCCAAGCTCTGCCATTTATAAATGGTGGGCATTGTAATTTCTTGAGTCTCTTTCCTCAATTTTATTTTTTTTTGGTACTGAGTGTAAGCCGAACAACCAGATAGAAGTGAAACAGGACCAAAACAGGCTTTTATTCTGAGAAATACGCTCCCGGACCAGTTCTCCACGCAGTCACCAGGCTCGAATAGGTCGGGGGAAAAAGGCCCCGTCCCTCGTGCTATAAAGGGTTATAAGGCCTTTTCCCATCCGGAAAAGCAGGCTTGAGGCCAGGAAGAGGTGTTGACTTAGAGTCCAGTGTCCTCTGAGATTGGTTTGGTGCAGCTGGTGAGGTCAGATTTCTTCTGGTATGAGCCGAGAGCCATGGAGATTCTCATATCGGAGGTTCACTATTTCTTCTGTACAGACCACTGGGGGCCGCCATTTTGGTATGTTTGGCGAAGCTGTGTTCACCGCGCGCGATGGTGGGCGGATTGGCTCCGGGCGGTGATGGGGAAGGGGAGAGAGACATTCTACAAGTGTCTCCCAAGCGAACTTTCTGGCGGAGTGCCCACGGCGTGGCGCGGTGGTGGGCGGGCTGGCCCCGGGCGGTGAGGGGAAAGGGAGAGAAAGAGAAATATTCCAGAAGTGCCTCCCAAGCAAATTTTCTGGTGCGGTGCCGGCGTGGCGGGTTTGGCTTTCTGTGTCTGCCTCTGACCTTAACACCGAGGATTGAACTCAGGGGCACTAAACCACTGAGCCTCATCCCCAGCCCTATTTTGTATTTAGAGACAGGGTCTCACTGAATTGCTTAGCACCTCGCTTTTGCTGAGGCTGGCTTGGAACTCACGATCTTCCTGCCTCAGCCTCCTGAGTCTCTGGGATTACAGGCATGCGCCACTGTGCCTGGCTCTTTCCTCATTTTTAAAATAATAAAATAATGATTTCTTCATAGTGTCCTGTGGAAATCAAATGAGATAATGCTTGTAACCTGCTTGACATTTACATAATGTCATTATATTTGATAACATTAGAAGATGTTGCACAGACACAGCTATAAATTTTATGGAGTGGGATTAACTCAAAGGTTCAGAGTTTAAGAAATACCATTTTTCTAAAACAAACAACAACAAAAAGAATGATCACACTCCCAAACCCCGAAATCTATTCATGACTTCTTTCCTCCTACAGTACAACTCCTACTCTGGACTTTAACTTCTTGTACTTATTGGATTGTGTCAATGTTCTAAAGTGAATTAGCAGGGGCAAGACTGTGGGAACATGTGTTTTTTTTTTTTTTTGTTATGGGGGATTGAACTCATGGGTACTCAACCACTGAGCCACATCCCTAGCCCTATTTTGTGTGTTATGTAGAGACAGGGTCTTACTGAGTTGTTAGCGCCTTGCTGTTGTTGAGGCTGGCTTTGAACTCAGGATTCTCCTGTCTCAGCCTCCCAAATCGCTGGGATTACAAGCGTGAGCCACTGCTCCCAGCTGGGAACATATTTTTTGATCATACATGTCCTTTAGATATCCTGGTTATCATCACTTTGCTTACTTTACCCTTGGAGTCCAGTCATTATCTCTGCAACTCCTGCTCATCTGTATGGACACAGGGCACTACGTGTGTCAGTGAGCTCCTCTGCCTGGGAATTGTACTGCCCCAGCTTCTCTCAGGTCTGGCCTTAAAGCACCTCCTTGGCTATCTCAGCAAGAGCTTTCTTTTGTGGACAGCATCTTTGTCCTTATTCTTAACCTTACCTGACTTGAAGAAACATCCCTAACTCTCATTAAAGAAAGGAGGAGGAGAAGAAATATCTTTTTGATATTTGTTTTGTGCAAAATTGCTGAATTCCACAGGTACGTGTATCATAAATTCTTGAAACACTTAAATTCCTCTAAGGGCTTAAGGTTGTGAGTTTTAAGGTAAATGTGTTTTGGATTTTTCCTTTGGTTCTATCTTGTTGCTCCCATTTTGCTGAATTTCAGATGATTGACAGCAGCATTTGGAGTTGCCTATAATGGCATTCTAATAATAGCAGAGTTTTAAATTACTTTAATGAAAAAGATTCATTGAGTGCTTGAAATTGGTTATTTTGATACGTAGGATAATAGGTACAAGCTCAGTGAGATCCACTTATAGCAGAATTTCCTTTGCTAAAATGATCCATTTTTGCTACTCTCCTGAAATCAATACTACTTTGAAATGTCATTTAGGTGGGCACAGACCATTTTTAAAAAGTGCATTATTCAGCATGTCTTTAATTGCCTGGTAGTGATACAAAAAATACACAGTGGTTCATTAGTATTGACAAAAGAACTGCTATGCAATTGTCCAAGAGGTTGAAGATCACAATTAGAAGTGCTTTAATATATGTGGCTGTTTGAAAAGAGTTCAAAAAAGCTTTTGATACCTTAATCTTTTGCAGAACTGGACTTTGTAGCTTTAAGAAGAAATTTCTTTATTATTAGAATTTGATTAAGCTGTATGTCAGAAAATTTAGTGAAAAGGTTGTGAGTCTAAGCATAACGAAAACAGAGACAATGTTTGTTCTGTGAGTTCCTGTCATTCTCAAGTTTAGATACTATGCCTGGCAGAGTCCAGTGCTCAGTAAATGTTGAATGAACTACATTGCAAATAAATTTGAAGAAGACTTGTGAATTAAATAGGGAGTCATAAATGAGCCAAAGGCAGACAATAAGCTCTTATAAATAACAATCTCACTTGTTAAGTCTGGCCTTTAGATTGTGAATTTTCTTAATGTAGCCTTCAGGGTATGCTGTACTCTGAGTTTTAAAAAAATCACACTTTTTTGCCACATGGTGGCACCATTGAAATTATGATGAAATTTTAACTAACTAAACTTGAAGGAATGAATTTTTGACACATTCCATTAAATGCTCATCTTTTGATGGAGTATACATAAGACATTATGCAATTGGCCTATAAATGGACGACAAATTGGGGGTTATTCTTAGATTTTTCACACAGGGAAAAGTGCATATTTAACATTTTAAGAACAACAACTCTGTTCATGATTTTTCCCTTTTCTGTACCATAAACCTTCTCTAATCAAATGCACACAATTGGTTAAAAATAAAACTGGGTTATTAACAGTGATTCAAGTAAATTAGAAAAGTCAAGTTGATGTAGTATTACTAAATTTTCAGAAATGTTATTTCTCATAACCACTAGAGATTTGTGGTCTTAAGCTGCTTCCTCTGAGCTACTTTGAAATTCTAATAATTGAGATGAAATTTAGTGCTTTTTACGCAGAATGACTTTTTCCTCGGGTGTTTTCCTCATATTTACTTTTGCCATAGTTTTTCTGGTATTTAGATTGAAATGTCATGATGGTCCTATCCTTATCCTGAAGGAGACTGGAAATTCAGAGGACCTCTGAGTTCAGGCTGTAGCATCACCCTTCAGTGTGGCAGTGTACTCACTGAGGCGAGTTAAGGTGGAGATAGAAGGATGGCCCATCTACCGGTGCCCAAATCACTCTCAGTGCTTTCTGCAGAACCGTAGACAAACAATGAGTTGATTTCTCATGATAGAACCTTAATTGAATTTGGAGAACAAGGAGCTAATTATTTTTATCCAATGTCCCTCCTCCTACTTGTCCTTCTTTGGACTCAAAATTATTTAAAATGCTTCCTTCCTGTTTAATAGAAACATTATTTTAAAAACTACATTAAATGAACATTCTTAAAGTATGCAATATTGTCCTCTTTGGGAAAAATTTGTCTTCTCTGGATGTGGGATTGTGCATCTGGCTCCTTCCTTGATTGATATATTTATATATATAAAACCTCTCAGTGAAGTACTGAATTAAAAAAAAAACTATTGATATTTAATCACAGAGAGGGAACTGTCTAGTTATGTTGTTCAAGCCAAAATATCTTTTTCTTCAATGTTCTCCATCTTCTATGCCTTGCTTATAAAATATAGTATTGCAATTCTGTATTTTATCTTTATCATAGGTGAAAATAAGGGAGATAGGTCTGAAATAGTAGGTCAGCAATATGGAAGCGCTGCTAGCAGGTAGTTGAAATAATCCAACATATTTAAACTTATAGCAAATATTTGATAAGCTATAGACATTATTAATTCTGTTTTTTTCCTTTAAGTTTCCTTTTCAGTATAAGCACTCTGATTAAGAGCTTCTGATTCTGTACTAAGACATTGTTTTGGAATCTGAGTCTATTTCTGTAATGACATCTATCTTAACCTTGTTGCACATGTAACTGTTGAAAATTTTGAGCTGATAAAATACTTACCAGGACAACCAGTCACCAGAGCCTCAGGTGCTGTGGGACTACCTCTGCAGGGAGTAAATATCCTACTATTTTGTGCTAGGCAGCAGAAACATTAGAAATCAGCTAGCCAAGGTCACTTAATGTGATCAGGGTAATACAGCAAGGCTAGAAGCCTAAGCTCTTTTTATCTTATTTCTTTGTGGATTGAAAAAAAATATGATGAAAAGAAGGATGTTGAAAACATTACTCTTTGGTCAGTTCAACTGGGACTGTCCTAAAGCAGAGCTAAAATAAGAGAGGTGGCTCCCTCATCTAGGCATTGTACCCCAGACAGCTGTCTTCAATTATAAGCACAGCACAGTGCCAAGGTTGCATAAGCTAACTGAAGTTCATCTTTATGAGACTTCAGCAGAGCATGGTCAAAGAGGTTGGTCATTAAAGGCAGAAAGCACAGCAACTTTAGTAAATACAGTAGAAAGAAATGCAATTTTCTTTACCAAGGTGTTAAGAAGAGAGCTTTTGAAATTTATCTTAATTTAGCCTTTGGAAGGTATGACCTTGCTCCTACATCTTCCTGTATGGTTGCCTTTTGATGTACTTGCTTTACATACTAAGGGAGACGACTGTGTTACCTTAATTGAGTTTATGTTCTTTGGCTTTCTTGGTAAAATTCTATTTTAGTAGCTTTATAAATTAACCACAAAAGCCCATGCTAGACTAAAATTCTAGCAACCTAAAAGAAAGCAATTTCTTTTATTTAAAAACATAAGATTCTAGGTCATTTAAGCATTAATTTTCTTATTAATTCTTAGAGTTTATTCTTTTTCCTTCTCAGATAATACTATTTTACAATTTTCATAAAAAGAACACCGATCATTAGTCAGTTAAGCATGGAATACAGTGTACCAATCACAGCAGTCAGATTTTAGCAACTCCAGGGAGCAGAGCAGTGGTGTCCTGAGAACCTGAGTGAGATAGCCATCTGTCAGCAGGTGGGGCCTTCTGTGGGCAGGTAGTATGTGGTGGGCACAATTCTGTTTGAGAGAAGTTTAAAAGGGAATACTGAAAGTTGCTTATGTAGGAACTAAAAGTGGTTATGATGAAAAGAGGAAAGCCTGTCAACCCAGGAGAGTCCCTTTACCTTTTCAAAATCTCCTAAACTTTTTTGATGACTGTCAGAGGGCATGGGGCTAAGCAGGAATATTGCCTCATAACACATACTCTCAAGTCCCGACCTTTCCTCAATATAGTATCTTTTTTGTTGTCCTCCCCCACGCCTTTCCTGATGTCTACATGTTGGACATACACATTGGCTGAAGTGTATGCCTAAATGTTGCTATTGTCTATAGAAACAGTGACTGAATGGAGATGAGATGTAATAAAGAACAAGTATTTTTTCCTGGATGCTCAAACATCTACACAGCTGATCACTGCCCAGTTTAGCTACATATTCATATTTGCTGTTTTTATTTTCTTTTCATTCACTAATCACCCACCCCTGCCTGGCCCACCTTTTTTCTCACTAGGGTTGTGGGTTTTACAGATACACTCTAATTAGTATACTTAATAGACACGCAGGGGAGATTTAGCAGAAGAGGAGAGTCAGGCAACAGGAAGATGGATGTAGAGACTGCAGTAAAGTGGAAACCAAGAATTGCTGACAGCTATCACCAAATTGAAGAGACAGGGAAGGATCTCCCTCAAAGCTTCCAGAGTGTGCTTTTGCCTAGATGTTTACTTTGGACCTCAGGCCTCCAGAACTATGAGAGAATAAAATTCTGTTGTTTTAAGACATCCAATGTGTAATAATTGGTTGTGGCAGCCACAGAAAATTATTAATAGATTTTGTTATAGAAAAGTACAGTACTGCTGTATTGTATGTCAAACAAGATGGAAGTGGTCTTATGGTTGGATAATGGGTAAAATCATGGAGAATTTTGAAGCTCAAGGTAGAAAAGGCTTAGGTTCTGCAGTGTGCTCAGAGGAAATGAGGAGCAGGCTGTCATCTTGGTGAATGCCTAGAATGCCAAGAACAAAAGCATTTCAGCTAAGAGCTCTGAAGGCAAGGAGGGGCATGGGATTATGAACTAGAGAAGAGATGATATTTGTGTTATAGGTTATAAAAAAATAGAACTGTAAGCCACAGTCTTGGATATTTAACTGAGGAGATTTTCAAGCAAAGTTTAAAGGTATGGCCTGTTTCTTCTTTTTGATTACAGTAAATGAATAAGGAAGGAGATAAGTTGCAGAAAGAACTATTTAGTCAAAAGAAAATGGTACTTGATGATTTGGGAAATTTTCAGGTTATTTAAATTGCAAAATCTGCCACTACTAGGAGGTTCGTTGTTAGGTGAGCATGACTTGAATCCTAATGGCATGCTCTCTGATACATTCCAAGCTTTTTTGGAATAAATGACCTCCGAATCCTTCCAATTATTTCTTTTTGGAATGAGATTGTCTGTAACTGTGACCCTATGCTTTTCCCACCACTGTATCTTAAGAGCAGATACCTTATTTCTCAATTTCATAGGTCTATAGATGGAGAAGAATTTTGCCTCAGAATGAACCATACCTAAGGTTTCAAACATACTTGACTTAGGTGATGAGATTTGTGACTTTTCAGCTCAGGACAGTTGGATGGGATTTTGTATTTACCATTGATGTTACAGTAGGTTGATGTTCTGAGAGATGTTGAGATGGGCTGAGTTTATTTTGCACACAAGACAGATGCAAATCTTTGGACTATAGTGGTTTGAATTCTGTCCCTTACAAAGATACACCCACATGTGAATCCCTGGAACCAGTGAGCATTACCTTATGTGGATAAAGAATGTTTGAAGATATAATTAAGTAAAGGATCTTGAGATACTATCTTGAAGTAGCCAGGTAGGCCCAATGACAAGGGTGTTTATAAGAGACAGAAGAGAAGAAAACACGTGTGGAGTAGAAGGCTTTGTAAGGACAGAGGCAGAAATCTGAGTGCTATGACCTCAATCCAAGTCACCAAGGACTATCAGCTTCGCTTTGACAAGAAGCTAGAAAAGGCAAGGAAGGATTCCACTTACAACTTGCAGAGCTAGAGTGGCTCTACTGACACCTTAATTTTGGACCATAGTCTCCAGAACTGTGAGAAAATAAATTTCTGTTATTTTAAGTCACCACATTGTGGTAATTTGTCATAGCAGCCCTAAGAAATTCATACAGAGCATTACCTACAACCTGTTTTCTTTCTATGAGGACTTGAGACTTTGTTGGTCATGGTTCCAGTTTAACTCTTGGATTATAGTGGCAACCAGGCTGACTTCTTGACCTTCGGAAGCTGGCCAACAACTTCTTGTGCTCCAAGAGGAGCTAGTTCCTGTAGAAGGACTAACTTCTCTGCTTCTCCAGTTCCTATTAAATTAATTCTTTTCTTTCCAGTCTGCTGGAACACATCATTGGAAGCTTCTACTTTTTAAACCTCCTCCTCCCGCCTTAGCACAGCAACCAAGTACAGCAGCCACCCCTGCTCTTTTTCCTTCTTCCTATCATCTGATCACAAGGATCTCAATATTTCTCTCCCTGCACTTTGCAGCCCATTCCTCTTAGTAATGTACCCCTGCAGGAACTCAAATGTGTATTTGCATTTTAATGGAAGTATAATTGACTCTCACTGAACATTTGAATAATTGAGACCTCACATTTACATTTTAATTCAGATACTTTATAGCTCTATACTACCTAACTTTGGAGGAAAGAGCTCTATTCTGACAAGTAACTTGGCCTACAGTCTGCCAAGCACCATGTTACTCAATTTGTAGATCTCACAGCATTTATTTCTTACAATATTTTTTATTTCATCTTCAGTTTGGAGACAGTAGGTGACCTGCAAACTCACATGGCTTATAGAAGCAGTGTAGACTAAGGGACCCATTTTTTTTTGTCTTCTACTAATGTTTTAAATTTTACATTCCTTACTTTTATTATCTATCACAGGTATTTTTTTAAACTGTTTTCTCCTGTTTTCAATCATTAGTGTATCAAAGGCAGCTATAGCAATTCACATATGGATTTATTAAGTACTAACTACTATCCAGAATGCTAGATTTCTCATGTTCATTATGATTTTTTACAATAGCCTGATTAGGTGCTCATCAGTTTCCTGATTATAGATGAAGAACTACACTTTAGGACAAATACCTACCAAATCATACAGCTTATTTGATGTAGGACCTCTCTTTGAGCACAGATATGTCTAAATCCAGAAACCGATATTTTAACTACTGAGAAATAGAACTTCAAAGATAAATAGTGTTTTATTACATGTAAGATCCCAAGTAATAACAGAGTACTATATCCTTGTAGTAAATAAGCTGTTGTTTATTAGATACTTTCCAGTCACATATCATGTTAATCATTGCTGATCAAAGTAGATGTCAGAATGCTATTTATATATTGTGACTTTCTGAGAATAATTTGAAGGAGTTTTCAATTAAAGGATTAAAAACAACTCATCTCAATCTCTTAAAACATAAGTAATAAGAGCCCCCAAATTCAGAGGACAATGTTACACATGTAAAAACTTGGTTGAATAGTTACCACTTATATATGCACAAATGTGAAATGTTCATTCTTATATGAAGTTCTCCAAGGATAGTTCTTGGCCTTGAATCACCTAATCTTCCCTAAGAATACAGCTTGTGTTTTTCTCCAGTCCAGTTTAAATATCAGCCTAATCCTGTGATTTTTTTTCTTTTTAGTCAAATATCAGCCACTTCCCAATTTGTAAGATCAATTTTAACTTCAGTGTAGTTGAGATGGACATAGTTTCTTGGAGGAAGAGATCTGCAAGGTCAGCTTTCTCTTTCCTGGGGGACCTACTTTCCCGTACCTCTCCAGAGTGGTGATGTGATCTGATGTGTATGTCGTGGAGTGAGTGGCTGGACTATTTACATATATGTGGCCACAGATCAGTGGGAGGCAAGTTTGCTGTTCACTTTGTGTTGGTCACTGATGTACTCCACATGAGTGGCCAGAGTCCAGGTTCTGACTCTTAGCTGCAGTATAGGTGTTGCTCCTCTGCTTAACTTTGCAGTGCACAGTTCCACAGTAAGTTACCTTGTTAACAAAGACTTGCTTCTACAGTCCTCATCAACTGTTGAATGCCCCATTTGGTTAAAGATATTCTTAAAAATCTTGACTATTCCTGCTCTCAGCTTCTCTTACTTTTATCTACATGCCCTCTTTCCTGATATATTTACTGATTCAGTAAATGACTTAGCAAATCAAGAAAAATACCACGACTTCCCACATGGTTTAGGTAACCATACAAGTGCCTCTCCTCTGTCCCTCACTGAAGGGATGAGTTGAATGTCCCTTTCTCTTCCATGGCAAAAGGAGTACTGGGTGTAGTTGATGATCTATAATCTGCTCTACCAAAAGGAAGTTTCCCTTAGGCTCTCTAGTTTCTTTATATAGAAGAATGGTGGTATGCAAATTGATACTTAGAATTTTGGGGGATGCTTTGTTTAACAATCCCAGAGACAAGATGATTAGCAATACAGTGGACATCTGATGGTTTTGTTCTCAGCTGAAACTATTCCTAGAGCAATCCTAGCACATGCTATTGAATTTCTGAGCAGGCTGTCTGTGTTAATAGTTCTAGGCCTTGACTGAACATTAGCCTCATCTGGAAGTTAATAAAAGCTATAACTCTTGGAATCCATCCAAAACCAATAAATCAGAATTTGTGGGAGTATAATCTTAGCAGCAGTGTTTTAAACCAGTGGGCTAAAAAAGAAGTCCAATGAAGATGAAAGAACACCCATCCATTCATTGCAACCTCTTAATGTATAGAAAGAAAGTAGTATACTGAAAATCCTAAACTGCAGAAGTTGTAATAGCTGAGAAAAGTGTCATAGGTCTTAGCTTCCAGGCAGCCAAGGCAGACCGAAAACAGGTTGTATAGCACAGTCTAATTAAAGGAGGTATTAGAGTTGTTGAGGGGCTGGGATTGTGGCTCAGTGGTACAGTGCTTGCCTCGCATGCGTGAGGCCCTGGGTTCGATCCTCAGCACCACATACAAAGCAATAAAATAAAGACATTGTGTCCATCTACAACTAAGAAAAAATTAAAAAAAAAAAAAAGAGTTGTTGAGTATTAAAAAAAACCTCTTTTCCCGGGTGGAAGGATAGATTGTATTAGTCTTTAAGGGACATTCAAAGACATAATGGTCTATGTCTTAGATAACAATTTTCTTTGTATAGAAATGTTTTCATATATTGCCATTGCTTTTTTATCTTCAGTAAGAGCTGGATATCATGGTGGAAGAGTTGACACTGATATGATGCTATCAATTTCTAAATTGTCCTGTTAGCACATATGTTAAAATAAATATAATCATATTGTATTATCATTGTCTGGGAACATATAAATGTCCATGTTGGGGAAGGCTATATATAACCTGTACTGGTTTGAACAAGTATGAGATCTGGATTTGTCCCGTTTGAATTACTTTGGAAATTAATGTAAGTACATGAATTGATGAGTTTTGGAACTGGAAAAATTAAGTCAATACCTGCTTCATAATTTGCCAGTTGTGTTACTTTAGAAAAGTTACTACATTTCCTTGAGCCTTGGTTCCTCAAAACAGTAGTGATTTCAAGGAGCTATTGTGAGGATTAGTTTCTAGTTTCTTTATATAGAAGAACTCCACATGAGAAGTATACACGAAGAGATCTTAGTGTTTTCTACAAAGCAGGTATTCTATAACAGTTGATGGGGATTATTGCTACTATGAAACTGATCCCTTGTGAAATTCCTTTGAGAACTTTAATATATATGTGGTGCTGAATATTATATTTTGTGGATTCTGACACTAAGACTCTCTAATGAAGGAAATGTCAGAATATGTTAATGCATTTAAAAATTAAATGCATTGTAATCTTCTATTTGTGTTGCTGTTGACTTTTTTTAGATACATAAGGAACTTTACTTTCAGTAAGAGTGAACCCTGCATCTCCCCAACAACCCCCACACCCAAACACATGAAGCAAAGGCAGATAAAAGTATGTCAACGATACTTGTTAAATTTATAATAGAGAGAGTCATTGGAGTATTAAGAATTTGATGTATTATATCACGTTCTTTTTCATTATATGGATTTCTTTGTAGGAAAGAAACATTACTAGCTGTTTGTGGGCTTTTACTACCTATTCAATCTGCCAGCCCTGCCACAAACATCACAACATTGTAACTTCAAAAATATTGCTCTCTTGCAGCACAATTCATGCTTCTGCAGATAGTGCAGACTGCTTCCTTTATGGATTATACTGCTGAGAGAGCACATATGTGGTTAAATTTTTCATGCTACACAACACTAATACTGATTCTGCTCATGTTTTGACTGGGTTTTGTGTTCAAGGGACTTGGAAGTATTGTGGGTTTTTTCCCCCTCATTTCTTTTTTCAAAAATAAGAATAAGCACAGAAATTGTATAAAAATATCTATATAAGCCTAACTAAGCCAGGCCCATAGCTGTCAATCAGCGGTGCAAGAATCTTTCATTCTCTCTCTTCAAGAACAGATTTTTATCTGTATAAATTTCGATTGGTAAAAGTAGAAAAATCAGTTCCCCTTTTTATTCTTCTCTAATACTGATAACAAATTTAGGGGAAGGAATTATATGCCTGAAGAAATGTGATATTAAACATGAAAATATTATTGAGACATATGAAGATAAAAAGCATCTTAAAATCTGTACATTGAAATAGGAAGTGGGAATCGCTTGTAGCCCAGCACCCATGTTATTAAACCATCTATATTGTGTATTTTCCACCAACATATGATAATGGACTATGGATATAAATCTGATTTTCTAGGAAAAAATAAACTTCCAAAGGAAATATCAATTTCATGTCTTTCTTTCCAAAACTTCACTGTATATAAAGTCATTTGTAATTGTCACCAGCAAAGCTATCATAATTTGTTCTCCTGGTGCCTGTGGGCTGGCTTAATCCCCTTTGTTTTTGATTGGATATTCACCTTTTCCTGTTTCTTCTGGAGAGTGAGTGAAAGGAGCTTGTAAAAGACATAATATGAGTCATCCTTCAATAAAAGATTTCTCCTGAGATGGTACTTCTGAGTGTAAATTGCCTTCTTTCCCTTCTGCTCAAAATAAGGACTGAGGTTGTTTATTCTGTCTACTGCTTTGGCTATTGTGCCTGTACTCTCCCCCTCTCATTCTGTTAGTTTAGTGGATGGCAATTATGTATTGTTTCTCTAGGTGCCAATTGTAACTGCCATCTTGCTATCACAGTCGTGGGAGGCAATTGTGTATCTTCTTTCTGTTGAGAAGGGTGTATATATAATCAGTAATTCTATTAGAATGGCAAGTGGGTGGTGTCTAGAATAGACTCTCATTTTTCAAAATAAAATGATATATGTGTTAGATGTCCAGCTGCTAAGTGCACTAGAAACTTCAAAAACAACAAAAATGTTATAAAAAATGATATACAGTATTACTTATTTCAAAAATTTGTCATTGACCATTAAGGACCACATGTGGAATTTATGATGAGACTGTAGAAAAACTTAAAGTATGATGTAAAAAAATTACAAAGATTCGTTTCTAGGTAAGCAAACCTGGTATATATTAATTTAAGAAAGGATATTTAAAATGGGAAATTGATCTTGAAGCTTTTTACTTCGAGCTTGACAAACATGGCATAATTACATTTTCTTATTTTTTTGAGGAAGATACATGGACTTTGCTCAGGTGCCTGTAATTCTGAGGGAAAGTAATACACCGGGGTGCATCACGACATGTTTCAGACTTGCTATATACATAGCCATTTGTTGGTGACTAGAAATAAGCAATCTGAAATAGGAAATTATAAACATTCCAGCTGGTGTGCTGGGAAAATCATCAACCTCTTTAGCCTGAGTTTTCTATCCTTAGAATGAGGAAAAGAATAACTGCCCCATAGGCCTGTTGGGATGGTTATATAGGACCTAGTACATAAAGCACTTAGCCCAGTTCTTAGGATAGACTGTGTTAATCACATCCTGTCTGTCTCTGTGTGATGCTGATGAAATGTTAAGAGTTCAGAAGGGCAGCAAAGATCATCTTTCTCAATTCCTTTATTTTACAAGAAGATCTGAGAGGTAAGGGTTACAGAGCCAAAACCAAGGCCAGCCCTGCTAGCTCTCATTTAGATCACTACTCATGGTGTTTTGATCTTTGGTAAGATTTTCTACCAGACACTCAAAATTCCCTATGTTGTCATCACAGTACTGGTATTTCATGACTGCCTTATAAATAACGACAGCCACAGTTGCAACATTTTAGGTTATAAGCAGTAAAGATAAGTAAGAATTTTAAAGAGCAATAGTTCCTACTGCTCCTTTTCTAGTAAATCCCTGGAATTTTATTCTGTATAGGGCTCAAAATCCTGTTACAACCAATAAAACTATAGGGGTTGGAAAATAGGCTCATGATCATAAATACAGGGGAGCCTCTCTTTAAGAAATCATGAATTAATACCAATTAAAGTAAGCACAATAATGATGCCCTACAACACGGGGCACTTTCTATGTGCCAAGATCTCATATTACCCTTATGAGTCCTAAGAGATAATTTTCAAAAATTTATTGGTGCATTACAATTATACATAATCTTGAGATTCATTATGGTATGCTCATATATGTGCATAACATAATTTGGTCACACTCATTCACCAGTGCTTTCTAATTCTCTCCCTTCCTCCCCACCCTGACCCCTGTTTTCTACTCTACTAATCTCCTTTTATTTTCCTGAGAACCAGCCCCCACCTTTCATTTCTTTTGAGTCTGACTTATCTTACTTAGCATGATGATCTTTATTTTCTGAGAATTTTTATTGGTGAATCATAATAATACATAATAGTGGGATTCATTGTGACATTTTTGCACATGCACATAACATACTTTGGTCAGTTTCGTTTCCCTGTGCTTTCCCCTTTCTCTCCCCTCTTCCTTTTCCTTGATCCCCTTTCTTTACCACACTCTGTTTTCATGAGATCTTCTGCCATTTTTCTCTATTTTCACTCTAGCTTTCACATGTGAGAGAAAACGAATGTCCCTTGACTTTCTAAGTCTACCTTATTTCATTTAACATGATATTGTCCAGTTCTGTCCATTTTCCTACAATGACTTTTTTTTATGGATAAGTAAAACTCCATTTTGTGTGTGTATGTATGGTATGTGTGTGTGTGTGTGTGTGTGTGTGTGTGTATAGAAAACATTTTCTTTATCCATCCATGTGTTGACAGAACTCTAGGATTATTCCATTATTTGGCTATTGTGAATTGCACTTCTGTAAATATGGATATGCACATATGGCTATAGCATGATGACTTTCTTTCTCTCTCTCTCTTTCTCATAAATGCCAAGGAGTGGCATGGTGGGTCATACGATGGTTCTATTCCTACTCTTTTGAAGAACTGCCATGCTGATCCCCATAGTGTTTTATGAATTTGCAGTTTCATTAACAGTGTGTAAGTGTTCCTTTCTCCACCGTCCTCACCAGTATTTATTATTATTTATATTCTTGATGAATTCCACTCTAACTGGAGTAAGATGAAATCTCAGTGTAGTTTGATTTGCATTTCCCTGATGGGTAGAGATGTTGCACATGTTCTCATGTATTTTCAACCACTCATATTTCTTCTTTCCATTATTTTTATATATATATATACATATATAGTCATGAAAGTTAAAACTTTTTAGTATAGTAATATTAATATTTTGAAGACCCATCTCTCTAATGGGTTGGGATAGTCTGTATTGCTTTGTGATAATTTAATTATAGAGACCTCATCATTTTATAGTGCTGAATTCCCTCTATTTAATACTGAGGAGTTTGATGAATAACCTACTCTATCCAAATTATATCCTTACAACAGTTTGCATTGAGGAAGTTTGTAGCTAGAGTGTATTATTTGGTTTTAATGCCTGCCATAGAAAACAGGGATACCCCAACATGAAATTCTTAAATAAGAATTTTTTTTTTGGTACTGGAGATTGAACTCAGGGGCACTTGATCACTGAGCCACATCCCCAGCCCTATTTTGTGTTATGTAAAGACAGGGTCTCACTGAGTTGCTTAGTGCCTTGCCATTGCAGAGGCTGACTTTGAACTTGTGATTCTCCTGTCTCAGCCTCCCTAAGTGCTGGGATTACAGCCTTGCATCACTGCACCCGGCTAGAATTTTTTTTTTTTTTTTAAATTTTAAATCTTGGAAAGTAGGGATGCTCCAAGCTTGGTTCATTAAGGAACATCATGAGTTATCAAGGACCTAGATTCTATCTCATCTCTGCTGGCTTCTTTCCCTCATGGTTGTAAAAGATTGTTGGTACAGTTTCAGTTGTCACATGGAGACTCAGTGTGATCCAGTATAACCATCTTTTCCTTACCACTTATAACCACAGAAACTTCTAGAAGTCTCTGGTAGACTTACTCTTTTGTCTCATGGGGAAAAATATTGCATCCTATATTAAGGAGGAATGGAAATACAGTGACTGGCTAGGTGAATCAAGCTCCACTCCTGGGCCTCAGGCTGGAGCCAGTGTTCTTAAGGAAGGAAGAGAGGAGCAGTTGTTGTTGGAAAGGTAGCTGAGAGTGCCTGATACATAGAGAGGACTTGACAATAAGTGATAGTGAATCTAGGCAAAAGAGAAAATAAGACAAAACTCTGAAAACCATAAATAACATTAATGCTCATCTTTTTAATTTATCTGAAAGAAAAGGAGAAGAAATATAACTTAATTGTGGCATCTAAATGGTTTCTTTTTGTGGTAAATTGTCCTCCTGCTGTTGATGAAGACACTTATTCCATTTGTGTATTAGAGTCTTGCTAGCTTAATAGATCCCTAATGAAATTAGCAGAGTCTGTGTTTCATTATGCAACTTTATTGCCAAAAGTGCATATTATAGGTACCTACAAGTGTTTTTTTATGCCATGTACTTATATGCCTTATTTTATTTATTATTGAAGACCATTTGCCTATGATCTTTTATGAGTCTGTTCCTTTGAAGAGTTGAAAAATTGTAACCCATGCAAAATTTCTAGCATTTTATTTAGCATTAACTTGGCATTAGTTTTTGGATTTGGTGATGATGGTGGTGTCATCATAATAATAAGAATTTGAAGTTATATTATTGGTGTTTTCAAAGCATAGTAATTTGAAGTGTTGCTTTTTTTTGGGGGGGGGGGTTCAGGGGACCCAACTCAAGGGCACTTCACCATTGAACTACATCCCCAGTCCTTTTTACTTTTTTTTTTTTTTTAATTTTGAAACAGGGTCTTGCTAAGTTGCTGAGGCTGTCCTTGAACTTGTGATCCTCTTGCTTCAGCCTCTTGAGTCATTGGGATTACAGGTGTGCACCTCCATACTTGAGGGTTGCTTATTTTTGTAAATAATAAAACACAAAGTTTTCTCTCTTCACCGAAGTCTAGAGAAGCATAAGCCAATGAGAGTGAGATATAAACACCCTGCTGAATACTGGAAGCATAGGAGTAGAAAGAAATGAGGTGGCTAGAGGGAAATCCAGTTGGGTCATGTTAAGTAGAAGTTACAGGGGACAGGGTCAGTGCAGTGGTGGCCAGGATATGGGGAAACCAGATTGGAACAGAGATGAGTAGAAAGCCAAGAAAGAAATGACAGCATTTAATATAATAAAATGTGGCCCTCCATAGGTCTTAATGAAACAGAAAGTATCTAGATATGTTTCTTTTTTCTTTGTGCACGTTCAACTTTTTCTCTCCATTCTCCCTACCATATAACTTATACTACAAGACTTTGCTTCGATGTGACGTGAAAGATTTCCCTGATCCCACTGTACCCATAATCTGTTATAAAAAGTTGTTGGCTGGGACTGGAGTTATGGCTCAGTGGTAGAGCACTTGCCTAGCATATGTGAGACACTGGGTTTGATTCTCAGCAGCACATATAAATAAATGAATAAAATAAAGGTCCATCAACAACTAAAAAAAAAAAGTTGTTGGCTGTTGTCTTCCCTTGGATGCTGGGCAGGTGTGCTGCCTTCTTATATGTCTCCAGCATGTAACACCGTACCTGTAAGTAGTCTGTATGCAGAATTCCTACACCTACCCACAGGCTCTAATTTGACAAAGTAAACCCAAAATATGATATTTCCTTCTTTAGTCCTCAATCCTTTCTTGCAAAAAGGTTTTTGACTATAAAGTACTTTTCACTTTTTAAGGTCAGTTGGTAGCATTGATACCTCAGTTAAGGGCTTCCTTTCAAGCTGTCCTCTCCAATGTGATTTGGCAAACTCCTTCCATCAAGAGGTGGACTCTTGCTATCCTTGCATTTGCCTGCCTTAGCAACTTTCTTTAGCCAACAGAATGAGAAGGAGGGACGTTCAATCAGTTTGGATCCTCAATATCAAAGCACCTTCCACTCTGTTTTCTCCTGGAATCATGCTTGTGAATAAAACTTGAGATGGTTTGATGGACTAGCCTACTTCTTTCATTTAGACCATTCTGGACTAACCTTAGCTGCTCTAATCCACAACAGAGAACAGTGTGTGACACATTTATATGCCTGATGAATGTTAGATATTTTTATTTTATCCCTGCAGATCTTTGCACCTAGATTTTCCCTTCTTTGACAAAATGCACTTGATGACCACTTTGGTGATGTGTGTTCTTTTAATTCTCTTTCTATTCCTGTCTCCTCTGTGGAAATTTACAGGATCTGATTGACAGCCATCTAATTTAGCCTACATTTACATTTTTCTCCCTCAGAAAAATGCATCTACCTTCATGATTTCTATTAAGTGCAATATACAGAAAATACCTAATTTATATGTGTATATTTATAGCATATGCAAAATATACTCAACAGATTCCAATTTTGGATATCCTCTTAACAGATGAAATTCAACATGGACAATACTTCCTAATCTTATTTCCTTTTCAGGTAATCCTGTTCTTGAAGCTAATTGTCCCAGTTAATTTTGACTCTCTTGTCTTTCATTGAGAACCAATCATAAACTCCAATGAAAATTTTGATATATTTGTACTGCCATCCTTGTATTTGAGGGTAATTTTTACCTCTGTGTCTTTTTCAATTCTCTTACCTCTAATATATTCTATGTACCACTACATTAATTTTAATAAATGTCAGGGAGAGGAGAGGAAAATAGTATTCTTTGAAATTCATGCTCTGGGGGGAGCAGCTGGACTACATGTTTCATTCACTCATCCAGAAATATTTTTTATTAGAGAATATACTTACACATGGTAGTTGGATTCATTTTGACAAAAGCATACATATAAGGAATTTGATTTCAGTCCCTATTCTCCCCACTTTTTCTCCTTTCTTCCTTTTCCCATTCTCCCTCCTCTGCTTTATTTACCTTCCTTTCATGTCTTTATTTGTGATTGGTGCTTTCTGAAAATACAGAAAGGTGAAATTCCCTTTGGTACACTTACATATGCACATAACATGATTTTTAAAAATTCATATTTTTTTCTCCTTACTCTCCTTCCCTCTCCTCCTCCTCCCACTCCACTGATCTTCCCTAATCTTTATGATATCCAAACCCTCCCCCACTGCTTTCTTCATCTGCATTTTCTCTAGCTCATCACATATAAGGGAAAACATTTAACCACCTCAATTTTCAGAATCTGACTTATTTTATTAAGCATGATGTTCTACATTTCTATCCATTTACTGGAAAAGGCCATTATTTCATTCTTCTTTATGGCTGAAATGTTTATTAACTCTCAAAGTCAAGATATTAAGTACTGGTAATGCAAGAATATGTTGTGTGAAAGAGATGTAATATGTGTCTTCACAAAGCCAATTTAGCAGTGTGTGCGCAAATAAATACATATACAAAAAGTCTACATTACACAAAGACAAGTATAAGATGTTGGTATGAGTACATATTTAAAACACTCCTAGTACCAAGAGCAATAAGTAGTAACAATATCTTAGGAAGTTAATTAATACATAGCCACTCCCCCAAAGGAGAAAGCAACTTCTCCTTGGACTAAAGACTAAAGGAGCCCAGCATGGGTAAAGCAGTCAGGAGGCTTCTGTGATAATGTAAGCATGATACCTCAGAAACTGCTATAATGGAGGGCCAACTCGGCCAAGCCCTCTGGTGAAACAATGGAGCTGAGGACATATTCAGGAGATTCTGTTGTTGAAAATGAATTCATGACCAAAAGTCATCAGAGACACAATGAAGATCAAAACAGTGCATTACAGAGTCCGGAAATAGACCTTGAGCCTAAGAAAAATGTATTGAACTATTGAAACTATTTAAGTATTTCTAAGTAGCCTTTTTTTTAAAAATTAGGTAGTTGCTACTATGATTCCAAAAATCACATAAAAAATAGTACAAAGAAGAAAAATATAAGCTTATTTCCTCAATAAAAATGATTAATTCCTGAGTATTATAAATATATTAAGAACAAATATAGTGTTTCTGAGGATGTGAATCATATATAAAGATAATTTATCACTTAATGCAATAAAAGTAAAAAGTCAAGGCTATCTCAGTAGGTATAGATAAATAATTTGATAAAGTTCAGTACCTATTTATTAAATCCAATGGATAATTAGGAATAGAAATAAAAATCCTATGTAGCTAAAAAAAATGTAGAAAAAGGTGCTCAAATTTATGGAATTGGAAAATACAAGTTAAACAACAGGATATTACTTTATAATGATCTATTCAGCAAGAACTAGAAAATAGGATTAGTGTCAAATATCAGAACATGAGACTATATAAGGATCTTTATCAGAATGTAGATTAGAGCAGGCATTCTGGAGGGCAATTCTGCAGTATTTAGTCTAATTAAATACTAATTTTCCTACAGTCCTTGGACTTCTGGACTTTTTTCCCTTGGAGAAGAATTTCAATGAAAAATATGTGAAAAGATATTTGTTTCAGGCTTGTTAGTGGCAATCTAAAAATTTTTTTAAAGTAATTTTAATTATAAAAATAACAAGGAACCATAGCTCTGATTATATGCATTCAGTACATATATGTATATTTATGCATATGTGTACAGTAATGCATTGCATAACAATGTTTCAGTCAATAAGCAATCAAATATACAATGATGGTCCCATAATATTATAATGGAGTTGAAAAATTCCTGTGGCCTAATGACATTGTAGCCATTGAAACATCATAGGGTAAGACATTGCTCACATTTGTGGTGATGCTGGTGTAAACAAATTACTGAACTGCCAGTTGTACAAAACTGTAGAACTGTACCTAATACTTGACAATGATGATAAATGACTGCTAGTGGTATATTCATTTACTATAATTTTTATCATTATTTTAAAAGGTACTCCTTCAACTCAAAAGAAAATGTACTGTAAAACAGTATGCTGTGTTACATAGGCAGCAGGTTCATAGATCTGTGTTTATCATATCTCTTAATTGTATCACTTTCTCTTTGCTTGATTTAATCTCATGTTATTCATAATGGCCCTGGAAGCATCAGATTATAATATATACATATACACCACATAGGCTGGGTGTGTAGTAAACTGGCCTACCTACGTTTAAGTACACCCTTACACATTGTTTTATCATTGTTTATACAATGATGAAATTCCCTGATACATTTCATAGAACTTATCCCCACAGTTAAGCAATGCATGACTAAAAATCAGTTTTAAAGCATGTAGCAAGAAAGGGTGAGATCTACAAGCCAATGATATTTACATAAATTTTACGTACATTCCCAGGAAATAGTACCACGTTTATAAGGATATTTACAATTAAAAAGAAACAAATTTCAAACATTAGAAGGATTGTCTGAGGATAGGACAGGAAGTGAAGATGGGCTTAGTAAGGAAAAGAATTAAGAAATAAGCCAGGTATGTTGGTGCACACCTGTAATCCCAGCAGCTCGGGAGACTGGGGCAGGAGAATCATGAGTTCAAAGCCACCCTCAGTAACAGCAAGGTGCTAAGCAACTCAGTGAGAGCCTATCT
>CM053401.1:53381337-53436667 GCA_028644305.1 Xerus rutilus | reverse complement strand
TCAAACATTAGAAGGATTGTCTGAGGATAGGACAGGAAGTGAAGATGGGCTTAGTAAGGAAAAGAATTAAGAAATAAGCCAGGTATGTTGGTGCACACCTGTAATCCCAGCAGCTCGGGAGACTGGGGCAGGAGAATCATGAGTTCAAAGCCACCCTCAGTAACAGCAAGGTGCTAAGCAACTCAGTGAGAGCCTATCTCTAAATAAAATACAAAATAGGGCTGGGGATGTGGCTCAGTGGTCGAATGCCCCTGAGGTCAATCCCTGGTACCCTGCTTCACCAAAAAAAAAGAAAAAAAGAGAAGGCTTCCCATAAATCAAAAAATAAAATACAACATAAATGGGGATCCTTTTAGAGATAAAAGGAAATGACCACTTCCTAGAAATGAGACTAGAAAAATGAATGAGTGGTTCTTAGTGTGACAACACCATTTGAAATTACCTAGTGCTATGAAGGAACCAAATCATATACTGTCACAGAAAATAGCAGGGGCAATGTGGGGAGAGGACACTAGTTAGATAGAGTGTCAGAAAAGGGCTCTCAGAGTTGGTAAAGTTTAGCCAAGAACTGTAGGATGAGGGGTGGCCAGTCATGCAAATAGGCTTGCAAAGAGCCTCCCAGTGACAGAGCATGGCCTGCTCTGGAGCTGAACAGGCCAGTGTAGCTGGTGTGTGGTGAACAGAGGAGAGGACCTAGAGGAGGACTAAGCAGAGGCTAAGGCACATGAAGCCTTTGGAGTTCATTACAATTATGTGGGAAACCCCATAGTGTATTAAGCAGATGTTAACAAGATTTAGTTTACATTTTTAATTTTTAAAAGTTTACTTCTGTGAGTATATAAGGGATTTGCTGAAGGCAGCGGAAAGAGCAGGAAGCTGATGAGCAGGCTCTGCGGGAAAGACAGTGCTGCTTTGCACTATAGGGTGGCCATGGAGATGGGAGAAACAGGCAGGATAAAATTTGGAGGTAGAATTAACAGGAATTACTGATGGTATGGTTTGGGAAGTAGGTGAGTGGGAAGAATAAAGACTCTGAAGTTCTTAGCTTGCCATTTATTAAGAGGAAGAGTAGGTGAGGAACGTATTTTGAACTCTAGAATTTATTATCAGACAAGCTGTTTGGCTTTTTGTGAGCTATTCAAGTAAAGATATCAAATAAGATAGATAAAAACAAGGAGAACTCAAAGGATAGGTCTATAACTTGGGGAGATAGCCTTAAAGGGGGCATATTTATTTAAGCCATGGGAAAGATAAGGACAGCCAGAGTGTATAGAGAGGGAAAAGGATTTGTCCAGGGTCTTGATGAAGTCACTTAGATGTCTGGAATGTGCAGAGGAAATATTTAGGAAGCCAAAATAGTACTGGCCAAGGTGGTTGAAGGAAAACCCCTATAGTTTTCCTGAGCCATAGGATGCAGTTTTTCATAAGGGAATGAACTTCTAATTTGGTCAAATATTGCTTAGAAATAGAACAAGGCGAGGACAGAAAGGCAAGTCTATTAATTTGGTTGGCATCATGGAAGGCACAAATTACCTCATTAGGAGTAATTTATGTGTTAACATCCTGGGCCACAGTGGAGTGGATGGATATGTGAATACAAAAAACAAAATGGAGACACCATCTGCAGATTCCTTGGAAAAGTCAATCTCTGAATAAGTTGGGCAATAGGTAGAGGTGAAGACTGTAAGTTAAAAGATATCTAAGGATGTTTACAAATTTTCCTGAAACTTAACACTTTGTTTTAGTTGTATTTGTTCACTCATTCTCCCAGGCCAGGTGGAATGGAGGCATTTAGTTTCCTCAGATGGGCTGATTACAAAGCCTCCTAAGGTTAAATAATTAGCATTTCTTAGAACCAATGTTCTTGAAGTGTTAATTCAATATTATTGTGGGTGGAGTTCAAAACAACAAAGAATTTTGACTTATTTTAGTTTTCGCTCTAGCCAGGTATTTTCTCCTTTAATGAGAATAGGGCCAAATTTTATGTTATTGAATATTTAAGAACTTGAGAGTCGTGGTCTGAATTCTTGGCATATTATTTATGATTTAGTCTGTTGATAAGTTAGTGACTCTTGTAGACTGATGCCAGGATAGTTTCGTAGTGTGCTTGTCCTGTGATATAGCTTTCCTTTCCTAGTTCCTTTGTTTATGGTAACAATATCACATCTATAAATTTTCTCCTCCCATGCTGCCCCATGCCTTTTCCACTTATGTAATTTCCAGCAGATCTGTTTGTTATTTGACCCAGGCTATGTAAATGTTTCATCCCATTGAATATCTGATCAACTTTGTCTATAACATCTGTTTAGAATTAAGTATATGATTGTTTGATCTTTACCTCCAACTGAGTTAAAATATTTTTTGATATTTTTATTTACCTAAATATATGTTTCTGATCAGGAATTTGTAAGATTGCTTTATATTTTGGCACTCTGTGATACCTGCCTATAAACTTATGTATTGCCTCTTTGTTCGCTTTTTACCTTAAAACAAAGTTTATTTACCTATTCTTCCTGTGAGATCCAAAATAAAGCCCACAAACTTTTTAGTAAAAATAAAGAACAAGAGCTTAATATATTTTTAAAAATAATATGTAGTCATGAATACCTGTTTTCGAACTCTACTTTTGTCATTTACAAGTTTCGTAATTGAGGGCATGTTATGTAGTCTCTCTGATCTGTTTTTCTGTCAAGTAGAAATGAAACTATTTGTGATATTTTAGTGAGATAATTGTGAAGAGTACTTAAATAGAGGTGATCAATATGAATTATTAATTATCATAAAGAAGTAATAAAACTAAGCCCAAAATTTGGTTGCTCAAGTTGAAACTAGGCCCTGTGGTCTCTCTAGCAATAGCTTTGACTTTGATATAATCTGGGTGATTTATATCAAAGTAATTATTTGGCCTGTTTTTTGACTTGGGTAGGAATTTTCTCTCATTAGCAAACATGGTATTTTTCACCACTTGAAAAAAAGTCAATAGGTTTCTGTTGAACTGAATATCAAGTGATCATTTGGCCTCCAAATGCATATATGTAACTGATTGCATCATTTCTCATTGCTGCTCTGGTCCCATCCAGGATGATTTCTTACTAGCGTATTCAGGGAAACTACTTGTTTGTAGCATGCCCAATTCTAAGTTAGTTCTTTGCTGAAATTGCCTTTCATGCTGTACTTTGATCTGACTGTGGCTAAAAACATGGATTCAGGCTGAAACATCTCAGAATTTCTCTATCATTCTTTCCTCTCATGATTCTGTTACCACATTTGGCTCTTAAATGAATGTGGCAAAGTTTCTCCTCTGCTTTATCTTTGCTAATTCTAATTTATGGTTTACCAAGCCCATATGGCTGTAACAGACTTTATTAGAGAGTTATATACCTAAAAAAGATTGCTGTGTAGGGTACAAAAATAAATATTAAACCTTGAAATACCATGGTACTCATAAGCCAAGGCAAGAGAACAAATAGGTTAGATTTATTTCAGATCAAGTAGATGTACCACAGACTGTTTTCTGCTTTCAGGATCACCTTCTCTGCTTTGTTCTTCAAAACTCCTCAGTGTTAAGTTTTCATCCCCCTTTGCAAATCCCATTCCTCTCATGTGTCTCAATCTTGCTATAGGAAATGCTCCTTCCTCCCATTATGGGGTATAAACCTCCCAAAAGGCTGTGAGGCTGTACATTAGCCCTCTGTCTCTGTTGTCCTTAAAGGATTGCAGTGAGGAACCTGTCCTCCTTTATATTTTGGTGTTCAATACGTTAGTCACACAGGCAAACAAATGTTGAACTCAAAACGCATGACACAGAAATATTTTTCTTCCTTTGTTTTTAATGACACAGAACTACCCTTCAACAAATGGGAGAAATTCCTATTATGTCTTTATGTGAGCAGTGCCCATGTTTCCTTGTTTTCCCTACTGCATTTAGATTGTGCCTCAGTTTTTCCAGTACATAAATGTCAAGAGTGTATGTTGTAGCACTTCTATACAAAACATCCATAGGAACTTTGAGCATTTGGGATTTTTTTCTTCACTTTAATGTCAGTCCAAATCTTGGGTTACCATATATGAAAGAAGGCTGTAGGAAGAATCATTAATTTTCATCTAAGCAGCCTTCAGGGAATGAGAAGGATGTTTTAAAGGGAAGTAATCACCTTAACATTTTAACAACTTTAGATGGTAAAAATGAAAAACAATTGAGATTTACACGAATATATTCTTATACACAAGACAAATGCCATTCATTTTAAAAAATTCAAGAATTCTGAACCTGGACACACAAAAAAACAAAAATAGGTCAATTTTATAGCTAAGATATAATAAGCATTGTAAACATTTTGGTGACCATTTAATTCTACCAATGTATCTATAATTTTTCTATTCCTTTATCACCAAAACTTGATCAAGTTGTATGAATTGTTTTATAGTTCAGTTATTTAATCCACATGTATAATAAATCATACTCTCATATTATTATATATTTTGAAGACTTGAATTTTGACTATATGGTGTTATAGAATAAATGAATACTATGATTTAATTCATTTAATCAATAATTTATTACACAATTAGAAAGTATGCAAAGAATTTTCCTTTGTAAATATAGTAGCTTTTTGATTAATCTCCAATAATAATTGGTTGGTTATTTCTGGGTCATAGCTTGTGAAATTGAAAATTGGGACCTAATTTTTAAAAACTTCTTTTGTTAGTAATAAGATACCTATATGGTTTTTAAATCTATGCTTACAGCAAATTTTGCAGATCTATACCAAACATTTGACAAGAAATCATGATTCTTGAGAAAATGTATTATGGGAAAAACAACTTTAAGTCATGATAAGTTGCTTCTACTGGTAATTTATCTCTTCAAAATACTGAAAAAGGACTTACTATAATTTTAAATCATCTTAAGAACATTGATGTATACATGCATATGTGTGTTGTCTGGAGCACTTTACATAGAAGGATACTGAAGAAAATGTTACTGCTTTGATTTCAGCAATAAGAGAGCATCTAACTTAATGTCTCCTGATTAATGTGATCCATTTCCTCTGCTGGGCACTGTGTTGGCATCATCAGCAGATGGCACTGTTACACTGAGGAATCAGGCACCACAGAAAACATCAGGAAGTGCATAATCTAGAAAGGAAGGGAAAAGGAAAAGCAATTATTATCATTGAAGTATACTGGATGCTGATTCCTGTATATGTGTAAGACACTTTATGTTCATAATGACCCTTTTAGGTAGGTACTATTTTAAGAATTGATAAACCAAAGCTAAATAAATTTGAGAAACTAATTATTTACAAAGCAAATTTGTGACAGACCCATGATTATAATCTATATCTGGTTGATTAAAAATGCGTGTGTGACTGGTGATGGTTGTGTTGAGAATCTATGGTGTTACAGTGGAAATACTTGGTTACAGAAACAATTTCATATGAATGGCTTTGATACTTTCAAATGTATTTTTTATGGGAGGAAGAAAAAAAAGTGTAGAGGGTTATTTAAATAAAGAATTCTCAAACAGAAAAAGTGCAGAAAAGCATTCCTGAAATGGCGGAGTAAAGACCTCTGAAAACATTCCCTATAAAAGAAAGAGTGCTGTCAAAAACTGTGTAAATCAACTTTTTTAGAACTCCGGGAATTAACCAAAGGTTGTAACAATCTGTGGAACATTTATATAAGAAAAATGACTGAATGTTGATAAGAACAGCAAGAACTGCAGCTCTGCAACCTGTTCTATTCCCATTCCCATCTCCCTGGCATCATGGCAGTTCTGAACACTAGCAACCTCTTAGCCACAATAGCTGTGAAAACCAGCATCTCAGAGGTCATTAGAAGTGGGGGAGAAATGAGTTTGAATATCTACTAAAAGCCCATTTCAAGGGAACTGTCAGTCTTGACCTGTTTAGTAGGTCCTTAGAAAAGCCTTTCAGAGGATTTGTTTATATTTGACATGACTCAGCTCAGTGAGAAAGTCCTACCCTCTGGGATTTGTCAGAAAACCACCTACAAGGATTGCTTAGCAACACAGCTGCCTGAGAAAATGATGCTGCTTGTTGGGGTAAGCAAGAGGCTGGCCAAAACACTTAAAGGGAAAATCAGAGACGTGGTGTGTTTATAGGGGGACTTTGAGAAGCTTGATTATATTACTGGGGATCTTAAAGGATGTGTGCAGGGCTATGCACATGGCCAGGAGACAACTCTAATTATTCAACATTGGCCAAATTTAAAGTTCTGCACAAGCGGAATTGAAGGCTAAGGCAGAATTGTAAACTTATAGAACATTGCAATTTTGTCCCAATAAACCTTTAGTAAAGAGCAAGATATTTGTTGGCTCAAGATACTAAAGGAAATCTCTCTAATCACTAGACTGTCATTAAGCAACTGAACAGAGAAGTCAGTGGTTGCACACACTAAAATAAGGGTTATAAGATGTTAGTACAGGAAATCACTAAGCAAAAAGAAGATACCAGAATGGCAAAACACAAACAACAACAATAAAAATTCCCCAAAACAAGCCCTTGGCAAGATGGAATCTCTTTCCAGATTTGCTGCATTATAATTTAATGCTAGTCTTTGGCAAAAACATTATAAGGTAAAAAGAAAAACAGGAAAGTATGGATGGTTCTTTCAAAGGGAGAGAGGATGTCAATCAATAAATATATCTGAGGAAGCCCAAATGTTGAACTTACTAGATAAAGACTTTAAGCACACGCCTAGATAATCAATAGGTAAAAGCAAAAATCACAAAACGTATTAGAAAATAATGTGAGATGAATGAGAATAAAACTCACACATTAAAATTTATACAATTCACATGTAGCTGTGGCTTGAAGGAAATTTATAGCCATAAATCCTTGCATGAGAAAAAAAAAGATACAAAGTTTTGAATCTAACTTTCACCTTAAGAAATTAGAAAAACTAAGCCCAAGAAGCGGAGGGAAGGAGATAATAACAGACTAGATCAGAAATAAATGAAACTGAAATTAGAAAATGAAAGAGAAAATCCAGAAAAACAAAATGATTCCTGAAAATATCAACTGAAAAACCATCATTTAGAATAAACAAGAAAAATAAAAGAGCTAGATTCATGACTAAAATTAGGAATGAAATCACTATTGACTTTACCATCAAAAAAGACAAGTGATAGAAATTTCTTCAAAGAAGATTTAGAAATGACTTAAGCACATGAAAAAAACCCAACATCTAATTATAGTTATTAGAAAAATGCAAATCAGAGCCACAGAGAGATACCATATAATATCCATTAGTAACTAAATTTAAACAAAACAATAATGTATAAATGTTCAATGTATGGAAAAATATTGATATCCTCACATGTTGCTGTTGGAATTGCTGATAGTACAGCCACTTTGGTGAGCAGTTTGACAGTTCTTTCAAATGTTAAACAGTTACTATGATTTGATATAACAATTTTACTCATTGTCCTATATCCAGATGTTAATCATTGAGTTACCACAAATGGTATGTGTTCAACAGTGGAACTGCAGGATCCAAGAAAAGAAAAATGAAAACACATGTCAATATAAAACCCTGTGCACTGATGTTCATAGCAACATTATTCATAATGTCCTAAAGTGTAAACAGCTCAAATATACATCAACTGATAAATGTACTATGTCAACACAGTGGACTATTATTGAGCAATAAAAGAAGCTGAAGTACTGTTCTATGTCACAGCACAGATGAACCTTGAAATATGTTAAATGAATGAAGCCAGCAACAAAACACTATATTTACAATTCCATTGATATATAATGTCTCAAAAAAGCAAATCTAAAGATCCAGAAAGAAGGTTAGCAGATAGGCCTTGCAGTGGGGAGAGAATATAGGAGTGTTATAAATATTGTTAAATTAGATTGTTCTAATTATTCATAATACTGAGTACACTAAAACCTACTGAAATTTATCCTTTAAAAGGGTGAATTTAATGGTGTGTGAATTACATATCAATGAAACTGTTTCAAACTGAGTTAAAGTGGCCTTACCTTTAAACTATATAGGAAGAATATATACCATAGAAATTTCTTCAAGGAAGATTTAGAAGTGATCTAAACACATGAAAAAACCCCATCTAATTATAGTTATTAGAAAAATGCAAATCAGAGCCACAGAGAGATACCATATAATATCCACTAGTAACTAAATTTATTGAGTACCTTCTTTGGGCCAGGGACTTTAGAAACACCATCTTACTTAAGGCAACCACTATCATGGTAGGTAGGTATTAACCTTGTGATATGTGAAAGGTCATGTTAGAGGTCAACTACTTTGCCTGCTCACATATCTATCAAGTTCTAGAGTCCAGTCCATCATTTTCTAGGGCCTTTACTCTTTTCCATCCTGTTGAGTGAAAAGATGCTTCATTAGAACCAAATTCTAGCTTTGTTAGGCTGTGTCTCTTTCTGCTTTAAAGTGTGGTGGATGCTGTCTGTCAATAATCAAAGCTACAATGGGGTAAACCCAAGTTGAGAAAAATGTCAGTTTTCTTTTCTCATAGTACATTATTGTGAATTTCAAACCTGGTCAATTCGTGACATTCTTGTTTGGTATGCTAAATGAAATTGTGTACTGTTTGGACAAATGAATATCTGTCTATAATCTAAAATTTGAATCCAGAGGAAGGAAGATGATTGGTAGGGGAGTTACTTTATATTAAATTGGAAATTTTTCTCAAATTTGAGTAATATAGACATTTACTTTCATAAAATGCATTAGAAGAGCCAGAAATATTCTTAGTTTTCAAATATAAGCATTATTTTATAGAAGATGTTATACTGAAGTGAAATGGGTCTTGAGAAAATTATATATGCATCTGGGTGGGTATGCTAATATTGTTTCAAATATAAAAGAATTGCAAGTAGAATTCTTTAAGAAGCAAACCACCTTAATGTGTTGATAATAAGTCTGTTCAGAACGCTTCAGGAACAAGATGTTATTCTCCCTGGGTCTCATTGGAGGAAAAAAAGCACTGTATTAGCTAGTCCTGAAGATCCTTTTCAGCTCTTTGATTATATGACACTCTGACCAGCACAGAGGCACACCTGCAATCCTACTGAGAGTTCCATGAAATCATTAATGATTATTCATGGCAAGGGAAGCTGAGGCAACATTGACTTCTGAAAGCTGATCCTTTTCACTGCAGAAGTGCACTCTTGTGTTGCAGTGTTTTTGTACATGAAAAATGCCACCTGCCAGTCCTTGAAGGTCTCTAAGTACAAGGGATCGACTCAGTGCCTTCAGGTTAATGCATCCCCTGCATGCCCAGCACAGTGTACCTGTGGTGACGGGCATAGTGTGGATGCTCACTTTCATGTCTCTCAGAGCTTGTGCTACACATTTTCTGCCTTTGCTTTGTGTCTTACTATAACATTCATGACAAATTGAGGACACTCTAAATTTTTTTGTTTACTTTTTCAGTTTATGGACTGTTTTATTTTTAAAGAGTTTTTTGTTTTTTGAAGTTCACTAGTGGCTATAAGTGAATTTTTCTCAATGCCTTTTATGTATGGTTCTAGGGTTCTACTGCAAAAGAATAGATTATTTGAAAAGGAAACAATATGTGCTGATACCATCTCAATTAGAAAATTTAAGATGATTCAGAATCACAAAATTTTTTTATTCGTCATCATTCTTTTTGCACTGTAGAACATATTTTTAGCAACATAAATAAAAATCACTTATGAGTTCTCCACTAGCATAACAAATAGCAGTTTAAATTTGGGACAATATTTCTTAAATAGTGCAGTGTTTTAAGTTCAAATTTATTCTTAGCAAGATGAGAGTAAAGATCAATTAAAATATTACTTAAATTATTAATAATAACAAAGGTAAAAACCAATCTAAATGTTCATCAATGACTGAATTAAAAAATGTAGTAAATCATGTAGTGCTATGTTTTCAATGCAGTATAAGTACAGTAGTATACAGCATTAAAAGAAAATCATACAACATATGGTAACATGGATGAATGTGGAGGACATTATTCTAAGTAAATAGGCCAGTCACAGAAGAAAAGTGCTACGTGAATCCACATACGTGAAGGATCTGAAATAGTCCAACTCAGAGAAGCAGAGGGTAGAATGGTGGTTGAAGGGGCTGAGTGGGGAGTGGAAAGTGGGGAGCTGTTCAATGGATATAAAGTTTGTTACGTAAGATAAATAAGTACTAGAGATTTGCTGTGCAGCATAGTGCCTATATTTTAAAATACTCTATTGTGCACTTACAAATTAAGAGAATAGATATGCCGTGCTCATAAGACACACGGGACAAAAAACAAACCATGAGGGGATACAAGGAAACTTTGGAGGTTATCAGTATGATTATTACCTTGATTGTAGTGATGAATTCACCCATGTATGTATTGTGTGCAAACTCATCAAATTGCAGAGTTTTTCTGTACGTTAAGAATACCTCGATAAAGCTGTTACTAAAATGTTGAGAATTTCTGGAACAAGGTGGTCCAATAGGAGGTGAGTGTGGTGGTACCAACAGAATCATGATGCTGCTCAAAGGTTTATTGGATTGTAGAAGCTTATATATATGAGTGTCCAACTAGAGGATAATCTAATCAATTTTTAGCAAATTACCTAAAAGGTCATCCCCAGGCATGTCAGTTGGTAAGAAGCCAGGGCCAGTATCAGTTGGCAAGGAGCCAAGGTCAGAAGAAGTCCGGACATATCAGTTGGCAAAGAGCTGGGGCCAGGGGGAGAGAAGTCTCCGAGCACATCAGTTGGCAAGGGGCTGGGGCCAAGTCTTGGTGTTCCAAGACCAGAGAGAATAGGGTGTTTCCGCCTGTTCAGCCTTGCAGCACTCCCTGTAACCACACTTGTGTGATAGGGTCCTCTACACTAAAAAACAAAACAAAACACATTTACTTGATCTTACTCATTTCCTTATGATTCTCAGAATAGGTAGGCCCAAAACTGGAAGGAGTCAAGTAGTCATCTACTAGAAAGTATTGAATAAGATTTCTAGAAACTATTTAACTTTGTTGCTAGAGCTTATCTGGATCAATTATATTTTAAAAGATTATTGCTTATGATTTTAGATGTGTTAAAAGAACCAGAAACCAACAGCAACACTAAAGACACACCATTTGAACTTTAGAGCTCCTTGGAGGACACATAACCTTTCTGTCTCTATGAATTTTATACTTTCCAAAAATTTTTACATTGATTATATTATTCTTATACTTACATAATTAAGAACTGTAAGATGTGATTATAGAGATGATTAGAAAATAATTCTTGCTATTCCTTGGTATTTTCCATTCTAAATGTGTAGTCTTTTTTTTCATCTCTTCCTCCTCTCTCCTCCTCCTTCCCCTCTTCTCCTTTTCAATTAAAGAACTGAAATGGGGAAATTTTTTTAATACATTTTCTCCCTTTTCATTTAATTAAAAAATGGATACACTAAAAGCATTACAAACTATTTGCAAGCAAGCTAGTTATATAAAACAAACTAAATGCTATGGGAAAAACAACCAAATGTATCTTTGTTATAAAAATACAACCTTCTAAATTCAGAATCTTTACAGGTTAAATTTTAGTCTTCTGAATAAAACTAGTCATATAATTTTAATAATATTGCAATGTTCCTAGCCAAATATGAATTAAAGTATTTGTGTATACTAAGAATAACCAGATATGGACAGTTCTGTCAGGGCTTCCATAATAGAATTATTCACAAAATTTTTTTCCTATCTCAGACTCTGATTTCACCCATTAAGCCTAAACCTGTTGTATGACTATAATGACCATGAAATGACAATTGAGGGCAATGGAAGGTGTTACTGTATGGAAACAGGACAGTGGAAGACTTTAATGCATTGAAAGCCTTTAAAAATAGTTTGAGGGTTTTCAGCAAATATGTAGTATGACTCTGTTTACAGATCCAAGGAGAATGAATAATCTTTTAATCACATTTTGTACTGTGTTAATCTAGCAATATTTGTGAGGAATTTAACCTGAAAAAGTGATGTGAGATGGTTCTGGGGAGTGGCATCAAAATGGTTCTGCATCCCAAGGGAAATGTGTTCACAGTTGATAAAATGTGTGGTATTGGCTGGCTGATTTGTGCTCTGAGCCTTGTGTACTTTAGGCTTCTGTGTTGCTTACTTGGGAAAAGTAAAAGCTATGGGCTATGCCTTATACAATAGGCAAATATACTCATTATTATAAAAATGAGCAAAGAGTCAATAGAAGAAAGGATGTCTGTAAGAAACAAAATTTTAGGCAAATTTTGAGCTTACTTAATGTTTCAGCCACATCTTTTGTGCATTCTCAGATTTTTGTGGCCTCACACAGGGATGGTACTTGGCCTTTTGTTCTACTTGACAGTTGCAGTGATGCATTCCATGGAGGCTAGGTGATCCCACTGCCTGACACCCATGACCATAAACCAACTACTGACATTCCCAGAACATTAACTATGCAATTTGATAAGTATTATTTGAAGCACAAAAGAACAATAGAGGAGGCAAGAAAAACTTTATTCAGACTTGAAAGTTTAATGCTCTTGTCAGATAAACAAATTAGACAGGAAGGATTACTGTAGACACTGACCTCAAATAGGAAGTTGCTGCAATAATTTTGGTAAGGAACAAACAAAAACTAAGGCAGCTACCTGAGAAATGAAATAGAGAATTATCAGAATTATAATTATGTAGTAGAATTGAGACTACAATTGAGACAACTTGTTTAGTAGTTAGCTCTGCCGTGTTTGGCAAAGGGCTGTCTGAAAAAATATTGCCTATGGTACCTTAATCCACTATTAATATGTTGCAGTCAGATGCAACTTCTCCCTAAAATTTCTCCCCATTGGTATTACAATAATCACTGTATTTAAACCACTAGACCCTGTAAATATAATGCATCTGGTAGGTTCATACACATAGTAAAAATAACATGTGGGGTGAGAGGAACTGTCCTTTTTCCAATTGTTTTGAATGAAGTATGCTCTCAAGTTGCTTCTCTCTCATAGAGACTCAATTTCAAATCCCCCAAAACCAAGTACTATATTGATATAATCCACTGGGTTATGCTAGTTGAGTTGCTCTGTCTGCATGTTATAAACCAGTTACATTTTAAGTTCATGCCTTTAAATTCTGAGATGTAGTATTGTATCATTACTGGCTAAGGCCTTTTTGGGAGGCCTCTATGAATGCAAAATTTGGTTAAGAGGCCTATTTGTAGGACTTCATGAATATTGACTGAAATGCATGCTGTCCAAGAAAATTACAATTTTCATGGTTTGAGCACATAATGCTGTCTACAACAGTGTTGATTCTGTTCATCAAATTTAAGTTCTAAAAAATAGCTCTAGAAATACTTTTTTAAAAAAAATTGTCCAATTATCTTTTAAAGACATCATTGTAACTGGAGAATGTTGTACTGGGTAAAAACAAATAGATATGCTAAGCAAATTTTTAACCAAATAGTCTTTTTATTTTATTTCACTAAAATAACAAAACTAAAAATCTTACTTTTGACTAACACTCTGAATTAATTACAATATACAACCAAATGAACTCAATACATGGACACACATACACACAAACACATGTGCACCCTTTGCTCACATAAGCCCATAATATTTAGCCATATCATCTGGTGATGGGGTTTAGTTTAATATAGCGGATACTTAAGTATCATTAAGTAATGATAATGAAATAATAAATTGGTTTAAGATTAAGTTCATCTTTTTTCACAATTTATACAAATACTAAGGAAATTTGTGTTTAAGGGTATGAAACATGCCAATTTTTATGGTTAAAAAGCAATTTAAATTTAGTAAGTGAATAGACATTGTAGTTCTCCTTTAATTGTGGTTATAGCACAAATGAATAGATTATTTTAGTTTTGAGTTAACTTTTTGTTAATTCATCAATTTTATTTTGTTGACAAAACTATTTGAGAACAGAATGAAAAATAGAACTGTTTCAAAAACACAACTGAAGGTCCTTGCTCTACCCCTAAGGGAGTGGCAAGATTTCTCTGTTAAGCAGATGGACATTTTTTTAACAAAGCACCTTGAGAGACCTCTTTTTGATGGAAAGCAAGAGCCCTCCAGGGTCTGGGTTTGAAGGAGACTGATGACTAGACTGCTCAGTGTTGGAAATGAATAGTTCCTTGAAGGTGAAAGTGAACCCAGGAGTGAAAAAGAGAGGGTCAGAAACAAAGGCAAGTGGTGACAGTAAAAAAATATCAAGAGTGAGAAACTCCTAGGAGAAGGACAGGATTGAAGAATCCTTCATACTCAAGTTTCTGGTGTTTGTTATCAAGAATTGTGACCATCAACAACTTACTTCATCACACGCATGATAGTATCTATTATCTATACAAATTTCTTGGCTAAATGATGTTTTGATAAATCAGAGAAAAACGGTTGTATGTTTGAAATGGTGCTGTGAAGAGAGGAGAGAATAAATATGTTGGGTCAAACATAAGCAATGGTGAGGATTTAGTAGGAAAGGAGATCAGAATCAGAGGTTACAAAATGAAAGCTTTTCAGGTTTTAACAAAATTTTGCCTTATGGGATTGTTTTTTCCCTGGACACTGGATAGGAGTTTGAGAACCTCAGGAGCAGACCCTGGCCCCTGATGATATCTGAATTACTTACCTTTGATTCTCCATGCCAAAGGCATTTTCCTTCAATATTCAGAAATCTTAAACCACAATTTTAAATGTAGAGGGCATTGTTCTAACTGCGTTAGTGGGGGCAAAAAAATGGAGGCAATTTTGCATTCCTGGACTCCTTGTCGTTTTGTTTCTGAGACATTGCATGCATTTAAAAAATCTAACAAAAATTGAATAGTTTCTCATGATAAGGTGACATGAGCTAACACATCTGTCAAATATCTCTTCTAATAGGATTATCTCTGCTCAGTTGATAATTCTGTAATGGTATCAGAGTGTCTGATTGAGACACTCTGATTAGCAGTTAGATGTCTTTGATGGAAAAAAAGGGAGAAAACAAGTATTAAACATTTTAATTTCCATTTCTTCTCCCTCTTCCTAGACTGAGGTGAACTTTTTTTTCTCTGAAACCACCTGTGTTTCATTAGCAGTGGATGAGGCTGCAAAACCATAGTCAAACCAGAGAGCAGTTGATTCTTACAGCCAAGCTGCATCCCCATGGATGTGGATTTCCCTGTGAAATAAGTGATCATGGCTCAGTTGTCTTATGACTAGAGCCAGTAAAACCCTTAATGAAAGCATATACAAATTGATGGTGGTGGCTGTGGACAGAGCCCTTGGAGGTCCTTCTCCTTTCCTTATATGGTTTGCAAAAGAGAGTGCACTTCCAATAAGACCTGGTGTGGCTTGAAGGATCTCCAGGTGTCTGTCTGCTCAGTCACTGGCAAATCAGAAATGTAATTTGAAATTACAATCACAGCTGAAACTGGTTAAACCATCAGATATTTCCCTGGAGGAATCTTGACCCAAACCAGAGATCTCAGTCAAATCGCCTGCAGATATCCCTTCCCCCTCCCCTGGAGAATTAGGTATTGAATGTTGTTTTGTGACAGCCTGTATGGTTTTTTTTCCCTTTTTCTGTGTAACTTAATTTTGTTTTAAAAAAGTAGTCCAGAACCCAACTTCTTGATATTTTTTTTAAATAAAAATTTTATCCAGCCATTTTAAATACCAAGAAAGAACTAAAAGGGGAGTGGTTGGCTTTGGGAAGATATCTGGTTCCAATTTGTAGCAACCAATTCTTTTTTAACATTTATATTAAATGTATTTTTAACTAGTATATAAGAACTGAAAAGTTCTATGTATGAAAGGGAAACATGATCCAATACATGTATAATTCTGTCATGTGTAAATCAGGTTAAACAATATACCCTCAAATACTTATCATTTATTTATGGTGAAAACATTAAAAATCCTTCCTTTTACCTTTTGATATATGTAGTACATTATATTATCTATTGTCACTCTACAGTGCAATAGCATAGGAGAACTTCTTGTTCCTGTTACTTAGCACCTATTAGTCAATGTCTCTCATTCTTCCTTCCCTACTATTCTCTGCAGCCTCTGCTAAACTTATTAAACCCCCAAGTACCTGTTGAAATGCAAGAAGGTTCATAGTGGTGGTACAGTTTCCCCCCCTCAAAGATGTAACTCCCTTGAGAATAAATATCATCAAATTTATCCCATTGACTGACAGAGGGGAAGTGTTCCTTACATAGGAAATGGGTGAGCAATTTCCTTTTCTCCCTAGGGATTTAGGGAACTGAACCTTGAAGAAAGGGAAAGAGAGGCCAGTGTTGGAAAATTTGTGGAAAGACATGGCACTTGACTGGAGCCACCTCCTGAGATCTGGAATCTAAGGAAATACCTTCTCTTTGTGGATGGACACTCATCATCTTAATTGAGTACCTTGTGTTAGCTTTTAGAACCCTTTGTAATGATTCTTGCCAATATATATATATTCTTTACCAAATCAGAAGTTCAGTGTTAAATGAGGTACCTATTCTTATAAGCATCCTAATAAGTAATTGCATTTCAATTCTATTTTTTTTTAATTTGTAGAATGCTCTCAAAAATGCTAATGGAGTTCAAGGAATACATGGAGAGAATTTATAACAAGGGTCTTTGATATCTGCAATTCTGACTTTACTGATTATATTTTCCCTGATATTTTGTATTTTGAGGATCATACCACATTAAAATTTTGTTTTAAATTATACAGTGCTATAGAAATTGAGATCTTGCATGTTATAGATCATGGTCCTTGAAGTCGGATCTTGGATTTGATTCCTTTATTGACACATGTTATTGTGTAGTTTGGGACATGCTACTTAAATTCTCTGAGGCTGTTATTTCATTTGCTAGTCCCTGGTACCTAAAATTTCAACAAATACTAGTTAAAATTAATGTGAATTTTATTTTATCATGACTGGCTTTAGGACAAATATATTCCATAAAATAATAAAAAGAAACCTATATGCTCAGATTTGTTTTATTTTTTGATAAGCATTTAGGTAGGTTGGTTTGACCATTTATTGTCAGGTGATGAATAGCACTTTTTTTTTTTAAATGAATTGATCTCATAAAGAAGAATGGAGCTTCCTCTTAAGTCTCAACCACTCCAGGAGCAGCAGCTTACAGTGCAGACATGACCACGTCCAAGAACCACAGCATGCACAATCATTCTTGAAATGGCACAGAAATGGCATCAAGAAACCCGGATCTCAAAGATATGAATCTCTTAAGAAGGCAGACCCCAAGTTCCTGAGAAACATGAGTTTTGCCAAGAAGCACAAAAAAAAGGGACTAAAAAAGATGCAGGCAAGCAATGTCAAGGCCATGAGTGCACACACCCAGGCCCTGGTAACCCAAGGAGATGAAGCCCCAGATGCCAAAGGGTGCCAGCCACAAGCTTGATCACCTTGCCCTCTTGCCCACCCCAAGTTCAGGAAGCGTGCTCAAAACCCACATGGTCAGGGGTCCTAGGGTCTGCCAGCCACAGGCCAAAGCCCAAGCCCAAACACAAACCAAAACCCAGGCTGCAACTCCAGCTCCAGTATCGGCTCTGGCTCTGGCTCCAGCTCCTGCTCCCAAAGGTATCTGGGCCCCCAAGGGTGCCCTGCCAAGGCTCCATAGTAAAAACCTATCTGTACATGTGAGAAGGACTGGTATTGTTTGAAGTCGTTCCTCCTGGGTCTGCTCGACAGGTTGGGGTCTTGAGAGATGAAAAGGGGTCCTTGGGGAAGACGAAGTGGGGTCTCACTGGATGAGGTTTTGGGGTGGTGGTCTGCGGAGTCAGTTCACCCAGACTGGTGTAGGTAAACCGTTCTGCCTGAGCAAGATGCAGAAACACCGTTTATTCTACAAAGTACAGAAGCTTATATAGGGTCCGCGGACCAATCACAGCCCGAGGTTACAAACAATGAAGTATACTCTTCGGGGCCTTGCGGTTCATCAGCATGGAATGTGGAAAGAGGGAGGGGAAGGGTTGAGGGTCAGAGAGTGCTCCTACAGACTGGTGTGACCCCTAGGTCCTTGTCTACGGGGAACTAGTGTCCTCCTGTGCTGCTTGTACAAATAAATACAAAGGCAGGGAGGGAAAAAAAGATAGTCCTCTAAATTAGAAAGTTACATCCATTGTTTCTAAGTAAGGAGTAAAGCAGAATTCCATACATAAACTATTAAACAAAAGCCCTGAAACCATATGAATAACATTTTTTTTGATACTTAGTACCGCAGGAAAGAAAGAGTTTAGAGAATAGCCAACTTACATGTTCCTTCACAGACAAAATGTTGACACACTCCAAAGGACCTGAGTGAGGTGAATCTAGCCTGCGTCTACTGCAGTGCCCACAGCAAGCAACCTTCGGTCTGCACTGCTTATGGCAGGTAATGGCTGTGGTAAGAACAGTGGTCTGTATGCAGGAGAATATCTCAGCTGCCCAGGTTCAAGAAAATACTGAAAGAAGAGCAAGGAAACAGCGGTGCCAGAGAAGGGTCTTGAACATGAGGAAGGTTGGAGGCAGTAGGATCTTCTCTGGCCTGGAGGACATTTTTGAAGATAATTACTTTGGTTGCTATGAGAATCTGCATAAATGTAGACTAAGGAGTGAAGTAAAGTGAGGCTTTATAAGTCTGAAGGAGTTATATGAAATAACGATGGTCTTAAATATCATACCTCTTTGCTATAGGAAGCAGTAAGAAGAGAATAGATTAAATCATTAGTCAGCAGCCTTGCCAAGAAGAACAGAGTGTGTTTTAAGAGTGCCAATTCCTAGTGAATTTGATAAAATTTTGATTTTTATCCAAATAAATCTTCTAAATGTCACAAAAGATGAGTCTCACTGTAACTTTAAAAATTAAAAGTGAGAGATGCCTAACCAGTGGTAAGAGTGGTGACTGAAGGGAATCTTTCCTTCAGCATTGGAGCTGCCACCCTTGAAAAAAAGAGTCCCTGAGTTACAATTGTTCAATATATGATTTTCTATTTCATAATGGTGTAAATGTGGTGCACGTTCTGTAGAAAGTGTGCTTGAGATTTTGAGTTTAGCTCTTTTTGTAGGCTAGTGATATCTGGTGTTTTACTCTCTCGCAAGGCTGGGTCAGCCCCACGATCACAAAGGGAAGCAATGGATACCCTACTGTGTACCATGTGCTACGCTGTGAAGTTTGACAGGTGTAGCCAATGCATTTTTGACTGAAGATATTTTCAACTTATATGAGTTTATTAGGAATGAATCGCATCATAACTAGAGGAGAATCTGTGTAAGTAAGCATTTTGATTTCTTAGTCTCTCTCATTTCTTCTTTGGTCAGTCTCTTATTGGAGGATGATTTCAACTTAGCATTTCCATCTCTTCTCAACCTCCTTTATTTTCCAGGAATTACTTTTACTTTAAACATTGAGTTCATACTACATGCAGTCAAGCCACCACTGGGTATACAAAATGAATTACTCTGAACCACTGCCCTAGGACTGGTGTTTTGGGGATACAAAGATAAGTAATCTTATAATAATATAATATGATAAAGACTTTAATTAGGTCAATGTATTCTAGAAGAACAAGGTGAAATTTGAAATTCCACAAAGGCTAAATGAGCATTTGAGAAGAGGACATTTCAGAAATGGAAACTGAAGGGCACGGGCATGAAGTGCAAAAGTATATGCCATCTTGGGAGACCTGTTAGTTACTTTGTGTGTTTGGAATGGAGTATATGTTGGCATGTGTAGCAGCTGAGGCTGGATAAGTGGGTATTTAATGATTTTATGTTTTATCCTGCTGGTTTTGGAGAATAATAAGAGGTTTTTAAGCACTCAGTGGGCTATCTCATTTCTTTTCATGACTTTAACTGGCATCCCTAAGTTAATTATTCCCAAATCCTTACCTGCAGTTGTGACTTTGTTCCTATGCATCATAATTGTGTTTGAAACTGCTCACTTACTAGCACATATATTAACCTGCTGGTACTCAAACAAGTATAGTTTAAACAAACTTATTTTGTCCTTTTAAATTGCTCCTCCATTTCTTTCATAATGTCACCATTTCTCCAAATTGACTAGGCTTACCATCTTAGTGCCATCGTCCCTTTTTATTTCAGTTTTCTATCATCCAGTGTTTAACAAATTCTACTAATTTTGCTCCCAAGAACTTCACACCTATTTTTCCATTTCTGTTCCTTCTGCTGCTTCCACATGGCTCACATTCTGATTCTTTCTTCATCTGGACTTTCGCAGTAAGCTTTTAGCAATCAATTGTTTTTCTCTTTCACTTCTAATCTAGTATACATAAAGGCACCAGAATTTTCTTCCTAAAAAATGAATCTTATCACATAATTTCTATTCTCAAAAACATTTAATAGTTTTTCTCTTCTTGCCGAATAATGTACAGATTCCTTAGTACCTCGTTCAGGGCCCATGATCATTATTTGTATTCATGCTTTCTAGAAAAAATATTTTCTTCACTTTTCCTTGTAGTCTCCTTCCGTATAAGTAATCCTTGTCAGAAGTCATTCACATTATCATCATTATGCTTTTTAAAAACCTCTTGAATACATCACACTTTATCTTATATTAAAATTAGCTTTGTTCTTCTAATAGTACATTTTTTTTGGAAGACAGTATAATAGTTACCTACTGATGTGTACAAGTTACATCAACACAGAGCAACTTAATGCAATGCACATTTATTAACTCATATTGTCATTGAGTCAGGAATCAAAGTCCAGCTTAACTAAGTCCTCTGGCTTAGGGTCTTTCACAAGACTGTGATCAAGATGTCAGCAGAGACAATTATCTCAAGGTTCATTTCTGATAGAACTTGCTTCTGAGCTCATGCAGTATCTATGGCCAGATTCAGCTCCTCCCAACTTGGTACACTGAGTGCCTCAGTTTCTCACTGACTGGCTAAAGGCTTCCCTTCACTACTTGCCATATGAATTTCTTCATTAGGCTGCTTGCACTGAATGCTTCCTTCATCAAAGTGAGCACGTGAAAGCAAGAACAAAAGCCATAGTCTTTTAAAACCTAATCTTATATATGACATCTCATCACTTTAGTCATATTCTGTTTGTTAGCAGCCTGTCATTAAATATAGCCTGCATTCAAGGAGAGTAAATCATACAAGGGAATGGACACCAGGAGGCTGATGTCACAGAGCATCACTTCACTCCCCACCATTATCATGTGTACCATATGTGCTGCAGGTCTTCAGTAGCTTATTGAATTGAAAGATAGAATCTTGACTTGGAAATCAAGTTTATGCCAGTGTTAAAAAATTCAAAGCATTTGACTGATTTTAATCAAACATGGACATTAATGAAATTATTAATGTAATAAAAAAGGAAGAAAAAGTTAAAAAGATACTTAGTGGTTCAGTTGGAGGGTCACTAAATGAACCCTTTAATTGTGTGAAGCTGATTCCCACATGGTGGAGAGGTAAGGGGGGAGAGGATAATGTGGAAATTGCCTCATGGTATCACTCTGAATTTCACTTGAAGTGAACAACAAATTATATACTGAGCAACATTTCCCAGTAACTTCTGATTTTGTTGTAATTTTAAGTTTCTTAATTTTATATAATTAGATATTGCTTTAAACATCTTTAAAATTTAGGGCATTTGCCATCTTTCTTGTGGCTTTATCTGTAATGTATAAATTTGAGATATTATTAGTTTTGAAATGTAATTATGTTTATAATCTTAAAACTTTCAGAAAATATACTTTCTTCTTACATTAGTTTAAAATAGGTATTTATCATCTTTATGAGCAAAATAATACTTTCATAGACATTATAAGCCCAACTATTATTGTATGAGAGCTACTTATTTTTTTAATTTCAGAAATGATTACTTTGATTCCCATGAATCAGTTTTATGTCTTTTCAAAGTTATAAACAGATTAAAAGAGTGTAATGTGAAAAGAGAATAAATTTTGTTAGAATTATTTCTGGTGTAGGTTAAGATTTTATTCATCACTTAGGTCAAAATAACCTCAGCTTTATTATTTCTATGACTGTATTATCTATTTTTAAGATGTTTGAGACAGAAAGAATAAAGCTTAAATTCCCAGGAGCAGCCAAATAATTGCACTTGGAATTTATAAAATCCTTTCCTTTTAAGCTGACAATAGTGATGGAAACATTTGCATTTGAGTCTGGCAAACATGTAAATTTGAAAGTTTGCCAAATAAAATTGTGAATTAAATGAAGGATAAAAATATTCCTTTTTATTTGATTGAATCCATTAAATATGGATTATACAACACTTTACTTTCCAGGCAACATACTATTTAATCAACTTTTCCAGATTCTTATAAAATTCTTTATATATTTCCTTTCCTGAACTTTTCTCATCTTCAGGTGTGATTTCTAAAGAATATTTTCAATTCTCCTTAGGAATATATTATCAAGTTCCTTTCCAAGCCCAGTTGTATATTTACATTTTATATCCTTTCCTCAACTTGAGCTGCATGATCAAACCCATTTGGATTTAAGAATTTGAAAGATGACTTAAAAATAACTTTTAAATTGGTTTTGGATAATGCCAATTTTACCACATTTCCAAATGTTCTAATAGTCTCCATAATGAGAGATTAAATACAATGTCAAAAACAAGCTAAATTTGCTGTGTCTTTCAGAAAAGTGAAATTTTTTGTAATGGTAGCTATACAGTTGTTTTAACATTTCAGTGCAAGCACAGGCTTCTTTGTTTACAATCAGAGAAGGTGTTATTATAAGATACAATGACGTCAGATAAAAATGCAAAAAAAATCAAGCAGTTATGATAAAATGTTTAAAAAAATATGCACATTTGCCGCCAAATGACAACAGTATTAAGTACATACCTGGCTACTGAACAGTGAATGCCATTTTAAACTATTTTATATAGGGAATCTGAATCCTTACAGGTCACATCCAGTTTTTCTCAAATACCAATGAAATTGGCTTGAGATATAATATAGCATCAACTTTTTTTAAAGTATTTTTTTATATGTCGATGGACTTTTATTTTATTCATTTACTTATATGTGATGCTGAGAATCGAACTCAGTGCCTCACGCATGGCAGGAAAGCACTCTACCACTGAACCACAACCTCAGCCCTATAGCATCAACTTTGTAGCATTACTCAAACTACTTTTTTGGTGAAAGAAAATAGCAATATTGTGTTCTTTTGTTCTTTCTTTCTTTCTTTGTTCCTTTCTTTTTGGTACTGGGGATTGAACCTAAGGGTGCTCAGCCACTGAGCTACATCTTGTGCCCTTCTTAATTTTTATTTTGGGACATGGTTCCACTAAGTTGCTTAGGGCCTTGGTAAGTTGCTGAGGCTGGCCTTGAACTTGTAATCCAAGCAACTCAGGAGGTTGAGGCATGAGGGTCACAAGTGTGTGCCACCACACCTGGCTAATATTAATTAACTTCTTGACATAAAAATTTAAAAAGAAAAATCTACAAAAATTTGTGTTGATTTTACTCAACTAAACAGATATCTCAGTTGGATTGTTCAAATTGATCAAATTAGCCAAAATAGAGCAAATACAATATAGAAATTTCAAAAACAAGTGTTTTTTTTTTTGACAAATAGAATACTATCTTTTTTCAAAATCAAACTGATTAATGATCTTAAAATTTCATTCAGGGGCTGGGATTGTGGCTCAGTGGTAGAATGTTCACCTAGCACGGATGAGGCACTGGGTTTGATCCTCAGCACCACATATAAATTAATAAATAACAATGAAATTAGAAAAATTCAACCTTAAAAGAAAAATTTCATTCAAACAAATATGCTTATTTCATGGTTAGGAAATCTCAAATATTAAATCGGCATGAAACAAAATATTTCTGCCATTCTCAAATTTAAAATAGCAAAATAATTTTCATAATTTAATGAGTTATAAAAAGAATAATTATAAACTGAATACATATTAATAAGAAACAAGAAGAAAAGAAAAATGTCATGTCACAACTGTAAAATTAGTCCACTGCTGTGCCACTTCCTGCTGCCACTGCCCCATATCCGAAGGCAGCCACCTCTGTCTTGGGACACTGTTGCTGTTGCTACCATCGCCATCTCAAAATTAATCAGGAGGATATACACAATTTAAGCATAATTTCGAGCAAAGAAATAGATGTCATCAAAGGCCTACTAACCAAGAAAAGCCCAGGACCAGACAGATTCTCAGCCAAATTCTACAAAACCTTCAAAGAATTAACACCAATACTTCTCAAATTATTCCATGAAATAGAGAAGGAAGGAACCCTTCAAAACTCATTCTATGAGGCTAGTGTCACCCTGATATCAAAACCAGACACAGACATATCAAGGAAAGAAAACTTAAGACCAGTATCCCTGAGGAACATATATGTAAGAATTCTCAGTAAAATTCTGGCAAATCAAATACAAAAACGTATTAAAAAAGATAATGCACCACAATCAAGTGGGGTTCAGCCCAAGAATGCAAGATTGGTTCTACATGCAGAAATTAATAAATGTATGACTGACAATGCTTGATAAAAGTCAGTCCTCCCTAAATATTGGTTATTTTTTCATTCCTTCTTTCAGAATTTTTATTAAACATTTGTATAAGCCATATGTATCTTAGGGGATAAGGATATGGCGGTGAACAAAAACAGATGAATGGGAAAGTAAAGTAAAAAAGTAACCCAGAGAGATAAGTCAAATACATAAATGATAGATGTTGATTTGCAGTTGGAGAAAAGTGGATAGAGAAGGAGGATGGAAGTATGTTCAGGTAGAGGTTTTAATTTTACATAGTTTGGCTAGGGAAATCCTCATGGAAATCATCACAGTGCAATAAAGACTTGAAGGGGATGAAGGAACAAGACACAGGATATCTGGGAAAAGAACATTCCAGCATTAAGCAAATGCAAAGGTGTTGAGGTGGGAAAAATGAGGAATATATGTGGAGTACGTAAAAAGTATAAGATAAAACTAGGGAGGGAATGGGGGCCAGAAGGTGTGAGCCTAGAAGAAGGGTTCTTTTTTTCTACTTGAGTCTGAAAGAGTTGGGAAGTCACTGGAGGGTTTTGCATAAAGATGTGACATAATCTGATCTACAGTTTAACTAGATTGCTCTGGGTGTTCCCTTGAGATCAGTTCAAAGGGAGATGGGCTGTAGGCTATTGTGACTTCTAGATGAGAGATGGTCACCTAGAGGTGGTGATAGTAACTGAGGTGGTGAGATGGTTGGATAGTTGATATATTTTGAATAACACAACAGTTTTGTTAGAAAACCATGTTGAACATTCATGAGAGAGTAGTCAGAGATGACCAAAATGCTGTTGAATTTATTATACTGAAGTTTAAGGAGATAGATCTGGGTTGGTGATAAAATTTTAGTAGTCTTAGGCATGCAGATAGGTTTTAAAGCCCTGCAAAATTGAGTGAGATGTCTAAAGGTGTTACTGTGGACAGAGATCAGTGACTGATTCCTGATGACTACTAGTGCTTCACAGTTATGAAGGATGAGGAGGAACTAGCAAAGAAATTTGAGGGTAAGTAAGACCAGATGGTGTCCTAGAAGTTAAGTGAGGAGGAGAGCGTGAATGCTGATAGACAACGTGATTTGACAGCCACAGATTAACCATTATAATCTGCAATATGTAGTCTTTGGTGACCTTATCACTATCCAAGCCCTAATATTTCCTGATTGAGTCTAGTCTCACACAAAGCCATCCCCATCTTTCTCTCTCTCTTTTTTTTTTTTTTCCAGTGCGTGGATTTATGTAGCCATTGTAAGTAGAGACCACTCGCTCTCCTTTTCTGAGGTTTCCTTTGATTCCTCTGCAGTGTTAGCATAGTTTCAACTTCACCTTGCTGCTTCCAGCTTGATAGGTAGCTAGCCAACCATGAATAGATGGCTGGGGGAGGACAACGAGGGCAGTAACTTACAGCAAGGACATCAGACATACACATCAAAGAGAGTCCATAAGTCACAGGACTGGGTACAACAAAAAACTCCATCAAAGCAGACAAGCATCAGGAAAATGTGAACGAGTATGCCAAACCTTTCCCAGTTATAATTATAACACCTTAAGGGAACTATTGTTTTAAGATCGTTTCACAACTCTCTCTCCTGACCATCCCCTTGTGATTAGATCATCACCAAAACGATGTCACAGCCATGAACCCAGACTGCCAGTAGCTACACATTTCTTTATGGAGATGATCCATTCAGTGCCTGCACTGTGTGATTACCTAGCTTGTATCACTTTCTCTAATAAACTCCTGTTACTCTGTGTGACTCCCTTGAAATCTTTCCTGTGGGATCACAAGAACTGGTTGCTGTGAACCCATGCAGTTTTTATTTTTTATCTTTAAACAAAAAGCATGTACTCTTTTGATGTTAGTATTATCCATCTAATTACCATTTTCTACTGCTCCTCAGTGCCATTTTCTCCTGTCATTCCAATTATGGCCTACATTTAGTGAATATTTTTATGTGGTGTCTTCTGTAAATTTGAATATTCATAGTTCACTAGAAGAAATCACAACTTGTCAAGTGTTTACATCATAAGTGTTTTCCCAATGTTGACTCTAAAGGACAATATTCCTTTATATTTATATATTATGTTATGACTTTTTAAAATGTGCACATCTCTTTACCTTACAAATGTACCTTTTATTGTGAGCAGATGTAGAGACAATGAATGCAAGCTATACTGGAAAAGAAAACAGTTTAGCTCTATAAAAATATACTAAGTACCAAAGTGGGACAAAACTGAAACTAGGTGATGAGAATTCAGAGATATATAAGACAAGATTACTGCCCCCAGGGAGCACATGGGGCATGTGTTGTATGTAGAGTACAGGCAACTGGGATGAGGAGGTTAACCCATTATCAAAATCTTACCCTCATGTACACTCAGATGTTCAAGACACTAAATGATAGAAGGATTGTCGTTTTGGCTTATCTTAATCAGCAAAGTCAACACTGGCAACTCAGCTGTGTTTAGCTTCTGCTCCTGCCCCCCTGTTCCCTTTTACCCTATGGATTGGCTCCATTGAATGTCAGGTGAATTAGGACAGACGTGGGGGTAGTCTTACTGCTGAAGGAGCGCCCCCAAAAAGGCTTCTGCCCTGTTTTGGATCCAGCAAAGCCTGAAAAAGCACTGACAGCTGAGTCAGAGTGAAAGGGAAAATGTCTTCAATTTCCCTTCCCTCTCCATAAAAAGTTTTCAACCCATAAACAGGAGATCCTGAGGAAGGTTTCAGTTGAAGGTCTATGAATGAAGTCTCCTGGCTAGAAGCAGTTATGTGTTAGAACATGGCAGGTCAGAGGGACCTAAGTACTTTATGGTGAGTCCCTTCAGAGGCACGGAGTGAGCAGCTTCCTCATGAAGCCTTCTGGGCAAAACCTTTATAATTACATGGGATTCAGCCTGAAAGATTACCCATAGGCAAGTGGCCAGGAGCTGGATTCTTCAACTTCTAGAAATAAGCATGGAGTACTACGGGAGCAAAGATGCAGAGAAGTTTATTGAACCTGGGGTGGGTAAGGGGAGGCATTGAGGAAGTTTTACTAGAGACTAATGCTTGAGATGGTCTAAATGATAAACAGATGTTAGGTCAATCTTCTGTGAAAAGAGTGTTCTGAACTGAGACAGTGCTGTGAGCAAAACATGGTGACATGACATAAGGCATACCTCAATGACAAGTGTATTGGTATCCTGTTGCTGTGTAACAAGTTAATGCAATTTAGTGGTTTAAAATGAATGAGTTTATTTTCATACAATTCTAAAGGTCAAGGTGTCACAGGGCTTTGTTCCTTCTGAAGTCTTCAGGAAGAGTCTGTTTCTCGTTCTAGAGGCCACCTGCATTCCTTGGCTATGGCTCCTTCCTCTCCTTCAAAGCTAGCAACATAGCATCTTTACTCTTCTGCAATGCTGTTTCAGTTCTTACATGTTCTCTGACTCTGATTCACCTGTACCTTCCTCTTAAAAAACAAACAAACAAAAACCCCACGTGATCACGTATCACATTGGACCCACTTGGATAAGAATTCTGGCTAGGGGCGATGGTGCATTCTTATAATCCCATTTACTTGGAAGGCTGAGGCAGGGGGATCAAGGCCAGCCTCAGAATCTTACCAAGGCCCTAAGCAACTAAGCGAGATCCTGTTTCAAATGCCCTTTAATAGATGAATGGATAAAGAAACTGTGGTATATATACACAATGGAATATTACTCAGCAATCAAAGAGAATAAAATTATGGGCATTTGCAGGTAAATGGATGGAGTTAGAAAATATCATGCTAAGTGAAGTAAGCCAATCCCAAAAAAACAAAGGCTGAATGTTTTCTCTGATAAGTGAGTGCTAATCCATAAGGGGGTGTGTGTGTGGGATGAATAGAAGAACTTTGGATTGGCCAAAGGGGGGGGGGTGTCATGAGGATAGGAAAGATGGTGGAATGAGATGGTCATCCTTACCCTAGGTACATGTATGACTGCACGAATGGTATGACCCTACTTTGTGTACAACCAGAGTTGTGAATATTGGCTCCATTTGTGTACAATGAATTGAAGAGCATTCTGCTGTCACATATAACTGATTAGAACAAATTAATTATAAAATATTATAAAATGGGCTGGGGATGTGGCTCAGTGGTTCAGTGCCCCTGGGTTCAATCCCCAGTTCAAAAAAATGAAAAAGTCACAAATTTCTGGCCACCTTGCTATTTTAGGAATCAGTTTAATTCAGTACAGTATAAGGTATGTGGATCTTGGTGCATTGGAAATTGCAGGTTGTAAACAAGGTTTTGCTGTTCTATATTTAAGAGCTGAAACTTTTGGAATTCTGTTGATAACAGCAAAATTCCAAAAAATTTCATTCAGGCTTTGAATTTTGTTGATATAAGCAATACTATTGAATGGTAGCTCCCTAAACAAGACCTTGTGGAGGTCAGCTTTTTTGACAGTCCTGGGCCTGAGTCTATGAAGTAACCAGCACCTCTCAAGTCCCTTTTCTGTGTACTTATTTTTGAATTACTGCCAACATTTGCTTAGGACTCCATCGCATCTAATCACCCTGATTGATGATGTCCTGTAATTGGATTGACTGTTTAATGCCTGTATGGAATTGATTTCTAATTTTTCCTTCCCAACTTTGGTCCTTCCAAAGTTTTATAGTAGCTTGTCCCCATAAGTCTACTTTTGCTCTGAAACTATTTTCCTTTAACCTCCATTTTCCCTGTTGCTGGTGCTATGTGGTAATGTGTTCTTACCATATCCTGGAAGCAGATACCAGGATACCATTTGTCTTTTGTATTATCCAAATGCCAAGGAAGAGTTGTAGCAAACACTTTATTTTAGGAAATATTTTTTAGCCTCCTAGATTATGAATTCATTGGTTGGAATTTTCAAATTAATGAATTCTAGCACTTGAAATAATATATTCTGTAATAACTTTCCTAAATACAAATTTAAAAACTTGTTCTCCTGAAAGCATTCTTGATCTAGTATTTTCCTTTGAAAACCTTTAAAAATTACACATTTATGTGAGCTTTGTATTATATGCCTTGCTCCTGTTATTCTTCTGGAATGTTCTTTCTCCATTCTTTCACTTAACCACACAGATACACAAGTGAGCACAAACACACCCCCTTCTGTTTCCTGAGGCACTACCCATTTAAGGCCTATTTCATTTTCCAAGTTCTCCAAAGACTTTGCTGATTCTTTTAAGTATATATTATTCAGTTTTGCAACTTTCATAGCCTAGGAGCTAAAAAAGAACAGAAACAATGATATAAGGAAAGATTAAAAGAAGAATAAATCAAGCTATTTGATGGCAGAGGTTGAGATGTAACTATGCTTATATTACATAGGATCTGGATCAACGTCTCACATATAATAAGTAGTAGTCAGTAGTTGTGTATTGGAAAATGAATTAACTCACTTGAGCCATGTTTGATATTATGTCAACAACGAGCTGATGTTATCTTTAAAGGACTTCTGTTTTCCTTGGTCAGAGGAGTTTTCTGTTGTACCTCTTATAAGTGACAAAGAAAGGAACTAAAGGTAAAAGAGTGACTTTTCCACAGAACTAAACATATTCAGATTAAAAGATAGCCTTTTATTTTGGGTTATTGCCATTTATGATTTTTTTTGCTCCTTTCTTTTATGGTGGAAAGAGGTGCTCGCTTGTTAGTGTAATCTCCATATTAGTCTCTTCCTTTTTTAAAAAAAAACCTTTTTTCACTGGTCCGTAAAATTTGGTTTAGGGAATTCTGATCTATATAAATCCCAAGCACCAAAAAAAAAAAAAAAAAAAAAAAAGGATTAAGAGATTCTAGCATAACCAGGTGTGATGAAAAGAACAATGGAATAAGATGTAAGAGAGCTGACTTCAACTCTAGCATGCCAACTCTAGCATAGCCACTATATAGCATTGGTCTCTACTATATGTAAGTAAAAAAAAAAAAACATACCTGCCTCAGAGACCTTTCAAGGTAGTTGTAAGACCCAAGTAAGTACTGTAAGTAACCAAGTTTTACAGTGTATTTTAGTGTAGTCTAAAAACAAGGCATTGCATTTGTATCTTAATGTCAACAGTATTTCTCTTAGAGCCCCTTAGTTGTAATCTGAAAACAAGTCCATGCTATTTTTAGGATCTGAATTACAAATTGTTCCTCATCCTTCTAGTGATATTGATTTGATTACATATCAAAAATTGTACAGCAGATTTTTTATTGTCAGTTTTCAATTAAATAAAAGCTTAAGCATCAGAATGCCAGTGGTTGATATTTATATAAGAGACTCCAGCTGAAATGATATACTGACATCATTTATTTGGGGGTGCAGCTTTGATGCTATGAGAGGTGAACTTTAAATCCAAAGTATATTCATGTAGATATTCTATATTAAATGAGTTTTTCTGCAATGCGAAATTGTCTTTCACTTTTTAAGAGCTAAACTAAGACAAATGGAAGTGATTGCATTAATCCTCTAAGTAATTGCAAATCAACTCTATGGGAAGACTTGTTGCCAAAACATTGCATTGCAGGAGTTCTTGTAAAATCTGAGAGTAGAACAGGGCTAGAGCTGAACAGTAAAATTGGCCACTTATTCCTCTCCTCTGTCATTGTTATTAAAAGATATTACACAGGCTGCACCCAACATTTTAGAGTTAAAGAAATTTGTCCTCTCTATTTTCCTTTACAGTCGAATGTAGTTTCCTGCAAGAAACAGGTGTCTCCATTTTATTTTTCCTCACTGGCCTGGTGGCCTCTGCAGCTCTCTGGCTTTGTACAGGCTACTAATGAGGTGCCACCTCCGTCTTCCCTCTTAGGAAGTGCGTGATACAGGCTCCTGAGTGAGCCTTTCATCCTTCACTTCTGTTCTAATAAAATATCACTCTTTAGGATGGTTGATCTCAAGTAGATGTTAAAAAAAAAGTGCAGTAAAATAAATTCATGCTAAGATACCATGGCCAATAGCTGACAGTGAATTAGATATTATATATTTTAAAATGAAAAGAATGGACCAGTCAGTTGAGCTCACAGGAATGGAATTTGAATCAGATCTTTCCCCTACCCACTGAAATCATTCAATGGAAGTCAACTTAATCTCTTATCTAGTGGGTGCTCTCTTGAATGGAAATTTGAATGGGTCACTGCATTAAATGCTTAGAGATTGCTCTGAATCAGAACTGAGTATTGTCCTAGAGAAGAACCCTAAGATGGGAAATGAATGGAAATACAATCTAATTCATCTGAAAAGGCCAAGTGATTACTCTTATTTGTGATTAAACATGGTAGTTTAAAATAGTGCTCTGGTTCACATCTATTTAAAAGAGTAATAGAAGATGAATGGGTACCCAAGTGGAATGAAGGGCAGGGGCTTTCATGGTTTCAAGTGTCTGAAGTCCTTAGTCATCATTTGCCAAACATAAGGCAAGACACTAGGGCTTTAAAAATGAATGACATATTCCCTAAACTAAGGAAATTAATACTCTATGGAGTAAATCAGCAAATAGTGAATTAACTTATGCATATGTGATAAATAATATGATCAAAATAAACAAAAGATGTTTGAAAAACTCAGAGTACCACTTGACATAAACTAGAAGTGGAAAGACGATAAATTTTTGAAAAGGTTTTAATTGGGTAATTTAGCATTAGTTGAATTTGGAAGAATGAATAAGGATTATGTAGAGGTATAAAAAAAGACCTCTCCTACAGTCTTACTTTCTGTCTTAATTAGCAAATCATTAACCCTGAATTAGTCCATTTATTTGTTTTTAAGAAAATTATTTCCTAAGTTCACATGCATATTAGAGGATAAATTAAAGGTTAAAAAAAGGAATGGCACTAAAGGATAGAAAGCTTTTAGACTCCTTTTGAATGCCCAGCTGTGTGTGCATTTTGGTAATTATGGGCTCAATTACTCATGTGTACATTTCACCAGTTGCAGAAATGGTGGTTAAAGGAGAAGAGTGTAGTAAGCACAGCCAGAGACCATTTAAAGTGGTTCTGTGCTCATTAAATGTGGAATGAAAGTTATGGACATAACTTATTGTGTCTATAGTAAGGAGTCAAAGAATTATAGAAACACCGAGATGACATTTACATATCTGTCTAGAGAATAATTTTTACTGGGAGATTTAGGAATGCTTTATAGTAAGTCATACCCAGATACAAAACAGTGCATGATGGGCTAATAGGCGACCCTCTCTCTCTCTCTCTCTCTCTCTCATACACACGCATGCACGCACGCACACACACTTCTATTCTATCCTTTATTTCTTTAGTTAGTTTATGTAGAATAGTTTGAAAAATATCTAAAAGACCTAAAAGGCATAGGGGAAAACAGCAAAGCTACCATCTATTTTATAGTCTTTACTTCTTTTTTCTTTATTGTTTTCAAATTATGTTCAAAATGCTATTGGATTCAGAGCACAAATTCTGACTCATAACTCATCTCTTATTCCTGGTAATTGCTAAGTTCTAAAGGTCTTTTAGAAAAGAACATTAAGCTTACTCCACTCAAATCTCTTTGGAGAGTTCTTGCTTTCTCTGTCATTTTCAGCCATCACAAAAGCTTATGATAAAGGTATAAAAAAGAGAAATATGAAAGAAGATTGTTTAGCTGGTGTCACTCGTAGGAATAACCCATGGCCTAACTTTTCCCTTTTTCAGTGGATTATAACATGCAGAACTTTGACATGACTCTGAATACATTTGGGAAATTTTAAGGAACAAAATGAAAGAATAGCCAGTTCACAATCCCTGACCCAAAACTAAATGTTCTTTAGGCAGATTGACTTAAACTTGAAGTGAGTATAGGGCTAAAGGCAGAGTATCATCATGTCGTCTTGTTTCTCTCCATGTGTTTGTTTCCAGGTGTCTTCCATCTGCATCTGATAACCTATGTCAAACATTGTTATGGTTTTCATCTGAAACATCCCCCAAAGGCAATGTGCTAAAGGCTTGGTTGACAGTCTGTGACACTGTTGGGAGCTGGTGCAACCCTTTGGTTGTAGGGCCTAGTTGGAGGAAGTAGGTCATTGGGGCATGCCCTTGAAGTTCTCTTGGGACCCTGTCCTTTCTTCTCTCTATTTGCATCCAGGCCACAATGAGCTAAACAGTTCTCCTGCACCATGCACCTCCTGACGTGATGTTCTGCCTTAACCTATGTCTAGAGCAATGGGGCCAAGCAACCACGGGCTGAAAACTCTGAAACTGAGCCCATCATTCTTCTTTATATTATGTCTCTTAGGCATTTTCTCACAGTGAAAGAAAGATGTTTAATGCAAATGCCTTTCCTAAAAGGCAAAATTAGTAATGTCAGACTTCTTGGTTAGTACCATTTTCCACTGTGATCACTCCCTTCCTACCTTGTTCTTGGATTTGAAAAGAAAGAAAGAAGGAAGGATGGATGAGCCAGTATGTAAATCTCTACCTAGTTGCTGACAAAGAAATCTGTCTTTGGCTCACCCTTTCTCTCACAAAAAATATTAATAATATAAATTGGAGCATAGAAAGATTAACATTGCTGATATTTTTTTTCCAAAGCAGTGTCCTTACAATGATGATTTAAATTTATATTTACAGTGAATATTATGGAAATGAAAACAAAATAATTCTATTTAATATGCCACCATAAATAGTAAAGTAGAAATCAATTTAACAAAGTAGTAGAAGACTTTTACACTGAATACTACAAAATACTATTAAGAGTAATGAAAGAAGGCCTAAATAAATGGGAAGATTGAATGGGGAGACTTAATAGCGCTATGATAGTACTCTGCACTAGTCCATTCGTGTTGATTTAACAGAATTCCTGAAACTGGGTAATTTTTAAAACAGATACTCACTTCTCACAGTTCTGGAGGCTGGAAGTTCAGGATCAAGATGGTAACATTTGCTGGGCACATGGCACACGCCTGTAATCCCAGCACTTTGGGAGGCTGAGACAGGAGAATTGTGAGTTCAAAGCCAGCCTCAGCAATGGTGAGGCACTAAGCAACTCAGTGAGACCCTGTCTCTAAATAAAACACAAAATAGGGCTGGGGATGTGGCTCAGTGGTCAAGTACCCCTGAGTTCAGTCCCTAGTACCAAAAAAGAGAAAAAAAAAAAAAGATGGTAACACTCAGTGTCTGGTAAGAACCTTCTTGTTAGGCCCTCATATAGTAGAAGAGGTGAATTCTGTGACTTCACACAGCAGAAGGTGGAAGGGCAAAAGGGTCCACACAGGTGAAGCTTCTTTAACAAAGACCTTAATCCTATTCCAGGGAGGAAGTGCTCATGAGCTAATCACCACCTAAGGACCCTACCAATTAACATGGTTACATTGGAGATTTCAACATGCACTTTGGAGTAGTAAAAAATTCAAACCATAACTTTGCTCAAGTTGATTTTCAGTGTCAATATGATCCAAAATGGATCACAGACTTAAATGTAATTGCTAAAATTTAAAACCCTCAGAAGAAAATGTGAATAAATTTTCATGATTTTGAGCAAGACTAAGACTTCTTTGTATAGCTGCATGACTTGAAAATGTTAAGTGCAAAAAGATCATCACAAAAGATCACATGTTGCATGAATTCACTGATATGATATGTCCAGAGCAGGTAAATACTTAGAAACAAAAAAGTAGATTGATAGTTGCCAGGTGTTGGGATAGACAGGAATGCAGAGTGTTAATGGATGAGGATTAACTGTTCCTCACCCATCCACTGTTAATGAGTGAGGATGGTAAAGACACTATAATTAGTTGTAATGACTGTAAAACTATAAATCTTAAAAATCACCAAATGTATACATTAAAAGTGAATTTTTGAAATATGAATTATATCTTAAATCAATTATGCAGCATATTATATAACAAAATGCAAAATATAAACATAGAATGAAATTATATATAGCTCTATTTACTTTCTTAATTTCAATATCAATTGTTTTAATGAGTTGGATAGCAAACGCTATGGCTAAAACCTTCACAAAATGGTTTATTTAGATTGCAGAACTACTTGGTTTTACAGACAAATATATGTTTAGCAAAGCACAAGTTTCCATTTAGAAAACATAATTTTATATTTCATCTATCATATTTATTGTAATTCTGTCTAATTGTAGGCTGAAAAACTTAAAAGACCATAAATGAAGCTTAGGGATCACATAATTCAATCTTTATTTTATATAAAATGGCACTGAAATCCAGAGAAGTTAAATTCAAACATTTAAGCATGTGAGCAATGATTCTGGGTCTGTGTATTGGGTATTCCTGAAGTCCAGTGTATTCAGTATAGAACTGGGACAAAAAGATCTACATTGAAATCTTAGAACTGTCATTTATGAGCTGTTCCATTTGCAACACTGAGTTAAACATATAAGATATTCATTTGTTAAAATGAAGTACACATATTAGTTGCCATGATTATTAATTAAAAAAAGAACTCCACATTGATGTTGGGGAAATGTAACATTCAGTAGTCAAAATTATATTTTTCTGACATACTACTACAATGTAGAATCAATATCCCCTAATTTGCTTGAATCCCAGCATTATGACTCCTTAGCCGACTGATCTCTTTTAGTAAGTGCAGATTTGTCATTTTCACCCTCAGTATTCCATTTCTTCATTTTATAGTTGTCTTTAGATTATAGAGATAAGGTTGTGTTACAGATGAGCCAAGTCATAATCAGTTTATACACACATATCTACTCCATAGAAGACAGCTTTATTTTGAATCTCAGTATCATTAAAGATCATAGACACAGCAAATGTATGTAACATTCTTAGATCTTACCTTGGAAAAGGGAAGTTTTTGGGCTAAAGCCTCACTGATACAATGACACTACCTCCATAGGTATATGCATTTCATATTCTATCAGCATAAGAAGCAGCAGCATTAATGTTCGTTCATGTGACCATGCCACAGATTTGGGGAAGGAAGCAAGCAGGTTAATACCCCACACAGTAAAGTCAGTATGAATTTCATTTGGAAGGTTGGCATGGACTTTACTAATAGAGCTATTTTATGATGCTGCATCTATGACTAAAAAAAGAAATCCAAAATTTATATCCTTAAAGTGGAATATCCTTTAGAGACATGTGAAAGAAGATAAAGTGCATGCTGACTGACAGTGTATAAGGTACCAGAATGTTGCTGTGATTATATAGCAGGGATGAAGGGTAACCCTTCATTCTGTAGGGTCCTCCATGGAAGGCTGGGAGTGCTAGCAGAGCGGCAACATTTTCACGTGGTAGGCCTGTGTGTATATGCTCAGATGTTCAAAAAGTCTATATTCCTTTGAATGTTAAACATGTTAATTATTAAGATGTTAATGCTAGATATTAACATTAAACAGATGAAAGCACAATAAACCTTCCGATGAACTTATTTTCATAATGAGAATTATTCCCATATTTATGCATATCAGTATTTCAGAAACCCTCACAGTTTTCATGAATGAATTATAATACTGGTTGCTTACTAATTACACCATAGAAGTTAGATACCAAATACTTTAATGTACACATTACAATCAGCTATTTTGACCAATTTAGAACTTTTATAGCTGCTTGAGCTATGGTTTTTATGGTTGACTATATTGGCCAGTTTTCATGTGGTATTGCTTTAAATACATATTGATAAGTTCATATGTGCAGATTTACTGTATACATAATTGCCTCTTTTTCTTTAGTTTCAGCTCTTTATCTGTTGTTTCTATTCTGTTTTCTCGTCTCACCTCTCTTTGTATTGGCAGTCTAGTATTGTGTACAATGGCATTCCCTCTTGAAATGTTTCACTAACTAGGTTCCCTAGGGCACACTTATTTCTTCCAGTTTTCTCTTTTTCCCAAACATCATCTTGCTTGTGTTCAATCAAATCGATATGGTTAACTGAGTCTCTCAATGCTCTTCATTGCCATGGATCTAATGTTTCATTCTAGAATTTTAGACTTATACTTCTATTTTACTTTCTTTTCACATGCACACAGAGAAAATACCAGCCCTTCAAAGCCTGCATTTTGAACGAGCATCTAGTGAGGGAAGAGTTTCCTTGGAAACATTAAATATGGAAAGTTTTTATATTTGCCTGCTCATCAACTAGTGGATTGACAGCTGTTTCTCTGTAGAAATAGTTTATTTCAGAACACTATGTGCATTGTTAGTAGTACAATGCACAAAAAATAAAAATTACTTCACTAGGGACAGTAATGAGGAAGAGAAAACTTAACATCCTTCACAGAATAAAACATTTGCTTTAAACCTGAGAAACTGAACATTGGAGTATGAGATTTTTTTTTTTTTTTGCTTTGTAAGGAATTTGCATCCATTTAGATGGATTTTATGACATATGTAAAAATAAAATTATTTCCCATTTGTGTTTTGCTTCATTATTATTTAATATAAAATAATTAATATGGTTTTTGCTGATGCTTTCTAAAATTGTAGTCTCATCGGACCCAAGTCATAATTTGTGCTTATTAAAAAGTAGATTAAGCTTCTTGAATTCTTATGAATTTGTTCATAGGTTAAAAACTAATGTGAAATTATTTTATCCTTTTAAAATTCACTTTATAGAGGATACACATGATACACATGACATTAGCAAATTAAGATCTCATTTAAAATAGTATTTTCATAGGCTTTTTAAATTAATATCTTAGATTTACTTCTAGTTTTTCTCCTTTTCTATTTTTATTATAAGCTATTGGTGAGACTCTGTCCTTTGACCAACTTGATGAAAGAGAGAATATCCGTGACATACTAGGAATGTGTCAGTTTAGAATACATATAAAAATGTCAAACATTTTTTAGCTGTTGTCTTTATAATATAAAATAGCCAATAAACATTTACTTTTAATAAACAGCTAACCAATTAACAAAAGGAGGCCATTCACCAAAGAAATCTAGCAATCTCATCCATACTCATGTTTTGTTGGTCTCAAGTGGGAAATGGCCAGACCAAAGGTTAATATAATTTAAGGCCAGACACAAATGAAAATGAGGGCATGGCTCTTGGAATTGAGTGGCACTTAATGGCTTTTGGTCCATGTGCATACCTTAAGTTTAGTAGTTTTTAATTTTACTTGGCTTTGTTAAGACCCAGCTACTTGACATTTCATTATTTAGGCCTTGTAATAGCATTTGTACTGCAAATGGTAACTTACATCTCCCACTCATTTTCATACAAATTTATAAGAAATATTCTTTCATTTTGGGATTTTATCCCTTAATATTAAAGAAGAATATTTCTTTAATATTCTTAACCACTGGTCAATATACTGAGGTACACTATTTTGTCAAATCTGGTCAAAACTGAGTGTTGTGTGTCTTGTGTTCAAAGATCTTAATTGCCTCTTTAACCAGCTCTGAAAATGTCCTTTCACCCCACGAGCCTGGGTGACCTGTGAAGCATATCCTGCTGCACACTCCTTAGCACTCTTAAAATGTCTGTAGGTTAGAAGTGGTACCTATTGACTAGGATCTCATCAAAACTGAGCAACTTCCAAGCAGAAGGGGACATAGAGAGGTGTGGTGCTTGGTATCTGGGCTTTGTGAGATAGGCAGTGGAATGGGCCCACCTGGCTTAAGGGCACAGTGTAATACTGCATACCATCACGAGTCATGCAGAGATTTCCTCAGCTACTGTATAAGCAACTCAGACAGGATCTGGACCATACCACATGATTCTCTGACTTTATGATCCTATTTCTTTCCTCCTCCATCATCTCTTCTGGAGTTTACCCAAAGTTTGCTGTGTTTCTGAAAGCACCAATCATACCATAATCATTATTCTAGGCCCCGAAGTCCTCCTCACAAACCTGGGATTTCCCTCTAAGTGAAGAGAAGGAATGAGCACCATCCTCCTCCACACTGTAGCTGGCAATCTGAGTTCTTTCCTCCTTTTGTCCCTTAGTCAGGTGGTGGTCTTTGTTTTTACTGGGAGATAACATAGAGCTCACTATGTAACTATTATCCTTTTACTCATGATTTAGTAGAATGAATAATAATTTGGGATAAAGCCTATCAGCCTTCATAGAAGGATAAAGTAAGTTTAACCAGCCATCTTGTTCCCTCCATCCTCAATTCAGGATACCCTTTGTTATTTTATGCTAAACAATCATATCAAGGATATAAGGCCTCAGCATCTCCCTTTACCCCTTTTGAAATCTGTATACCCAAGTCTGGTGGTCTTCAAAACTTGTGTAGAGCATGGAAAATATCTGCTAAGTCAGTTGAATTTGCTGCCTTTTATAGTATTTTGGATTAGGATAGTAGTCTATACCACTTATTTCTACCTATTGCCAACTCAGGGAATCTAGGTTTACTCTTCCATGATGTATTTCTTTCTACATTGATCACCCTACACAAGGTTGGCCCATCTGACCGTGGCCTACCACCTATAATCATTCTGAATCATTCTAATCAGTCTCTGGAATGCAAGATTAATGAAAAAGCTTTTAAATAAGTTAGGGCTACCTCTGGAAGTAGGGCGTTAGTTCCCTGAGCACCACACTTGGACTGTGCTGGAGATGGATGGACTCTTGGAAGAGAGGAATGCTGGAAGGCAACCAAGCAATTAGTGAAGAGGCTTGCTTGAGAGTAAGGGTGCTGATGAGTATTTTTAGGCTCAAGAATTTCACCCAATTTCTGGCTCCATTGTTCAAGATGCTGCGCCAAATTTCACCCAGGCTTCTGGTGATAAATTTCTTCTCCTACTAGATAGGAAATCAGTGTCCACTCCTCTTAGTCCTAAATTTTAGAGAGGTCCCTAATACCATTAGAGTCACAGAGAAGGAAAGCATATTTTCAAATTTTATAAATATACTTTTATTCAGGATATTGGGTCAGGGTGGGTTCTATGGTTAGCATCCCTTTAAGTTTTGCCATCTTTCTTAGTATGAGTAAAATAATGCACTGGTAATTTCATAATAATTATATTGGCTACATTAAATGTACATTTTCATAATGCATCATTATTTTTAACCATATACAATAAATGTGTTCTTGCAATGTAAGTTTTCAAAATACATATACATTAATTATGGACTCAAGAATAAAATTAAAGTATGATACATATACATATATATCCACATGTGACCATGCGTGAACACAAAGCCTACCAGGACTTATGGAGAATTGGATCACCATCTTAAAGGAATTTACTATAATTTGAAATTTAATATTTTATTACAATTTTGGATTAACAGAACTCTACATTTATGGGAAAACTTTGTGTTATTTAAACATAATTTTGTTTACTCAACAAATTAGTTACCATTGGGAGGTGGGAATCATAGAAAGAAATGAACATGGCTTACTAGAAGGGGATAGAGAAGATAGGTTTTCTTTCTTTTTTTGACTGAAATAATGAAAAATGTAGGTGAGAAATATTTGCAAAGAGTATTTGCCCTCTTGATATTTGTTATCCTCTTCCTTCTCAGCTATATTTGATTCTGATTTTTTATAGAATTTTTGCCAGTTGGAAAATTTGGTTCCTGGGGTGAAAAGATTCCTATTATTTTACGTAGTTTTAAAATGGATTTTCATAATCTTTTTCCTTATTATATGTGGAAAAAAATGGAAATAAAAAATGGAAATAAAAAGGATTCTTTATTTGTAGAAACCAAATTTCTAAAATAACTAAGAAGTTTTACTGCTTGAAAATTTGAACTAAAGCTGAAACCAATCCTTTTTGTCCAATAATTCTTTCATTTAAAATGTTGTGCATCATGCTTTTATCAGTTAGATTACTCTAAAAAAATTCTTCATCTTTGAATTGGTGTTCTTCTTGTGGTTGTAGGGAAATCAAATTTTTTCTAAGGTGTGGTCATTCTTTATGAACCAATTCCCAGAGCCAAACACTGAAGCCACCAGGACAAAACAGGATGCATTTGTTGTTTTAACCAGCTAAAATTTACTCGTTTCTTTGACATTTAATGATACATAATACTTATCTGCAAAGTAATTAGCTATAAATAATATGTGCTTTAAGAATATGACTTGATTAGCATTACTTTTAAAAGATTGAATCAATTTAGAATTCTAATTTTCTATTATCTATGTCACATATCTTGGGATGTAACACTAATGTTAAAATTTTGCCTGATTCAGTGTACTGCTAATCAATGTCCTCCTTTTGTCTCTGTCTCTACCCCTACCTCTTCTTCTGTGTCCCTTTGATCTCATGTTTTCCTAGTTTCATGTCCTTCTGCTTTTTCTTTCCTTTGAGACTGTAATTGCCCCCTTATTTTCATTCTCCAGTCTCTTCTATCCTGTGAGGTTCCCGAGCATTGGTTTAGTTGCTGTTCAGTTCTGTACTATCAAATATGAATAAAATGTGTTCTGAGTGAGCTTAGCACAGGAGGAAAACCAGCACGGGAGTTAATTGCCTGGGTGTAGCCATCCCATGGGTACCAGCACAATTGGTACAATGTGTGGTGGAGGATGCGAAGACTAGGCGAGGTGGTAAACCTGAGCTAGATTTAGGGACAAGACAGTCAAGCAGCAATTGGTTCCATGCACCATCTTCAAAAGAAAAGTCAAAATATCACTGAAATGAAACAGAGCTGTTTAAGCCAAGTTTCCACACATAACTTCTTACATAACTGCAAAAATGTAAATTGGCTACATTTCTGCCAACCAAGACAGTGCCCTTAAACGAAAAGGAAAAGAATAAAACAAAAGCTTTCTCACAGTGCTGATACAGAGGCTAAATTAAGAACCAAAGCAATCTCACTGTGATAAAAACAGTCAACACACGATCCAGCCTTTTAACAGATACTTAGTGGTACAACACTGTATTGTTAACTGTAGGCATTATATTGTATAGCAGGTTTCTAGAATTTACTCATCTTGCATTAAAAAAAAATTTATACCTATTACTTAGCAACTCCTCATTTCCCTCTTCTCTGGAAACCAACATTCTACATTTTACTTTCATGAATTTGATTATTTTATTTTTGGGGGGTATTGGGAATTGAATTCAGGGGCACTCGACCACTCTGCCGTATCTCCAGCCCCATTTTGTATTTTATTTAAAGACAGGGTCTCACTGAGTTGTTTAGTATCTCATGTTTGCTGAGGCTGTCTTTGAACTCAAGATCATCTGCTTCAGCCTCCCTAGCTGCTGACATTATAGGTGTGTGCCCCTGTGTCTAGCAAGTTTGATTATTTTAGATACCTCACATAAGGGGAACCATGCAGTATTTGTCTGTGACTGGCTTATTTCACTTAGTGTCTTGTCTTAATGGCTTATCCATATTGTCACATATTGCAGAATTTCTTTCTTTTTTTTTAAATAAGATTGAATAGTATTCCACTGAATTTCTTTATCCATTTTTCTGTGGATGGACAATAGGTTGTTTCCACATCTTGGCTACTGTAAATATGGCTGCAGTGAACATGGGTTGCTAATGTCTCTTCAATATCCTGATTTCAAATTTTTGCAAATTACTTACAGTCCACCAAAGGCAGAAGCTATAGTTCACTTACACCCTGATCTTGAATAAGCTCTGATCTACTGTAGATTACTTGGAAGAAGTGTTTTTCATAAAATTTATCTAACCTAGAGTTGATTCCTTTAATATCCTTCATGGGAAGCAGTTTGATTCATATGTTTGTGAAAGGAAACAAAAGAGATCAAGAACTACATAAAAGTAGAAAAAGTTTTTTTTCATGGTGTAGATTCTACTTAACCAGTGGACAAAACTTAGAAAGTAAGTTTGGTTTTAGGTACTATTTTTGTTAATGGAAAAATCAGTTTTCTTCCATCCCCTAAAAATGTGAAATAGACCTTTAAGTAACATAATCTTAAAATGGTAATATGGTAATATAGCTTTCCAAGGTGCCTGCATATATTTACAAAGCTGTGAGTTTTTGAAAAAGAAGTGTAGTTGGTAAGGGCTGGGAGGAAAGTGTGAAGCTTTGGCATCTCTGAGATTCATGCTTTCTTTGCTACCAACAGGAGATGAATAAGTGTATGTACACAAGAAAGACATAATTATTTCCCCTCTTATTCTTTAGAATTCCCAGTTGGTGGAAGTAATGGTAAATATGGATGCAAGAGGAGGGTTTGGCAATTGTTGAAATAAGACAAAGAATCTATTATTGAGAGAAGGAGATCTATAAGACCTGTATGTTCAATTGTCAAATAAAGAGAAGAGAAGGACTCAAATTGCATGAACAGTTTTAAGTATGACAGTATATAGCAAACATGAATATTATAAATTTGCTAACTTACATATATCATTTGTCTAACATGTTAGCTATTTTAGAACTGTTGAACTAAACTATAATAGTCTTGTGGAAGAAGATGAGACATAAACTGGGGAATGAACAAAAAGTTCAGAATTGAAATTGGTTGTGAAAATAAAAATCTGGCACACAGTTGAGATGTGGGTGGTGTTTCAATGAATTTTAGTTATACTTTTCAGAATGACAGATTTTTTCCAGATCTGTCAGTCCAGAAATATTTAATGAGTACTTACTAGATGCCAGGTACTGTTTTAAGCAGTAAATAATTCAGAGTCCTCACATTTTGAAGGCTATATTGGCCCAGATTGTCAAGCACTGAAATGTGTGTGTGTAAATTGGGACATACAATGGGAGGGAAGCACATAGGCAGAGTGATGAAAAGTCTCTCTGAGAAGGTTGAGTAGGTTGTAATGTGCGGTCAGTTGTGCAAAAATCCTGATGAATAGCATTCCTAACAGACATAATAGCAGGATTATTAGATCTGGAAATGGTAAAAAAATATTTGCCTCATATAGGGACTGAAATAAGGACACTGTGGCCAGATTGTAGTGAAAGTGGAAGAGGATTAGATCAGAGAAGTAGGGAAGTGCCAGATTGTGCAGAATCAAAGGAAAGGACTCAAGGACCAATCCAAACTTTAATGTCTGAGAAACCAAATGAATGGTGTTCTATTTACTGGGATTGGGAACATTTAAGGAGAAGCACATTTCCTAGCATGGAAATCACGTTGTACTTGGGCTTTGTTAGGATTCAGTGTGATGACAAGTAGCTGATGAATCTGTAGCAAGGGAAAAGGGCCCAGTCTATAGATAGAATGTGGAGAATCATCAGCATGACTATTGATATAAGTCATTCAATGGGAAGAAAGGTCATGTAAAGGGAGATGGCACCAAGATAAGTGTCAAGAAGGGTCTTTGGGGGAAGTCCAACATTTAAAAGGTTTGTAGGTAGGGAGGAACCAACAAAGGCAACTATGGAAAGGTGAGCAGTGAGAGATCTGAGTGTGATTACCCACTTGTACTTGGAGATGTTCAACAAAGAGAACCAAACATGTCAAAATTGTTGAGAAGTAGAAGTTGAAGATGGAGAATTAACCATTGGTGACTACTTATCTAAGGTGATGATCTTCCCTCCTTGGGGTGTTTCCCACTTCGATGGATCCCTGACACTCTCAGGGAAGCAATCATAGCTCTAGGTCAGTACACATGCTCGGGATCTCATTTGACCTCACTGGACTGTAGCCTGGCTGTTGGCATATCCCTTGAGGACCACAGGGATTATATGTCCCAATTTTCTCAGAGAAATCTTAAGTAATGCTTTTCAGTGTTTTAGTTTGCGACCCAAAGTGTTTGATAAACGACGTTTTCATGCTTTCAATAATCCTCAATCAGAAGCAACAGAAGCAATGGACTCATTTATAGAGAAAATACATTCTGTTTATGTAAAATGAGAACCCTATTTGCTGCTTTTAATTTGAAAAGCAGCCAAGTCCTGTGTGGGCTATAGTGATTTGGTGAAGCTTTAGATGTAAGTTGATAGTGACAGGCCTGGTTCGGTATAGTGAGCTCAGTTGTTCTAAATTGCATTTCACTGTGAATGGTATTTGAGGGTTAAGAAAGGAAATAATCTTGCATTCACACTGCTTGTCTACATGCTCAAGACATATCTTATTTGGTGTTTTCAATTTGGCTCTGGTTTGGCTTCAGTATTTCACATCTTTCATGTCATTGCACACATTGAGGATAATGTATCTTGCTTCTCACGGCAGTACATATACAAGGTGATGACTTGCTTGGGGACATAAGTACTTAGTACCTTAATAACACATATACCACACAGTGTATGTCATAGCATGTTACCAGGATAACTAGATGAAGGAGTAATGCTCCTTAGGCAGGGGAAGTGGCCCTGAGTAATTTTATAAGGAGAGGTAGAGAAAATAGTCACTGTGATATCACTGAAAATGCCTGCTCACATAGAGGGTGGTCACAGTTCCAGATGGAGTCCCCATTTATTTCAGTACTGGGGATTATAGGAGATGATGATTGAAGAGAAAGGCATTTCAAATTAGAATGAGTGAGTATAAGATCAGTGAGAACATTTTTAGAAATTATTAATTTTTCATAGATTGAGAAAATTCAGTAAAGTTTCCAGGGCAAGTTGCTTGGAGAATAAATAGTTTGTGCTGATAAATTTCTACACTTTCTAAGCATTAGAATAATCAAGCATAATAGTCAAGCTATGGGTTAGGTATTTTATTTGAGTTTATGTTCATAGTTCTTAGATTTAAAAAACATAACCAGAAAGAACAGATGTAAACTGACTCCAACTCCATTTCCATTCTACCTACTTCTAATCGTGGCTCTATGGAGTGGGATTGGCTTGTTTTCTAAATCTGAAGGATTTGGGTACAGAGCTGCAAAAACCTTGTGACACTGTACTTTGCATTTTTTAAAATGAGGCTTAAGAGAAACTTATTGGTGAATAATTCAACAATCTAGTTCCTAAAGGACTACACTAATCCCACTGACAAAGCTAGGGCTTCAGCTAGTAAAAGAACCCTAATGGTAATATCTGAGACTGAGTGGAATTAGGTTAGGGTGGGGTATAATTATTGCATGTTAATTCACAAAGGCAATATATTTTGAGTTTGGATTTCAGGCCTTTAAGAGTAGGCTTTAATTTGCAAATTAATTTTTAGATTCAATTTCTCACAGAAAACTTTATAACGATGGGGGTTTTATATTCAAATATGGGACCTCTCTAGAATGGTAGTATTATACTGTTGGAATCTTCTGATATTGTCATTATACCTCACTGCAAAACCCCTGCTGGGCCTTATTGGACAATGTGGTTTCAGCACATTCTTATAATTCAGTATAAGAAATAACATAGGCAGGGAAATTTTAGTCCTCAAGTATTGAGTGGATATGTTACAGAGGATTTCTGATTAACCTTTGCTCTAACAAAATTTCTTCAGGGAAATGGTAAGTCTTCTGCAATACCCGGTTGGCCTGTCTGAATCCTCACTCTTTGCCTATACCTGATCCCTGCCAGCTGACTGCTGTAGTGCTGCTTAAAGTGACATGCTGATTTTGCTTTTAGCATGAAATTATTGCTAATGATTCTTCCACCCAAATATATGTAGCTCTTGGTATCAGACTTACCTTAATATGGTCATCCCAAAGTGCTTAGTCTGGTCTCACGGACTTAATGATGTCATGCAGCTTTTTGCTTTAGTCTAGTCTTGGGCTTATCTTTTCCTTCTTTACCTTGTTGTATCCCATTTTCATCCAGAGCCTGACTCTGACACTGATCATGTCATTGTTCTGCCTGATACTTTTGTTGTGCCCCAAGTCATAGCTCAATGTGATGTGATTATATCCCACTTTAACATCATGAAGAAGGTAGTTTGACCTGGATTGTAAAAATAATATTTGTTTTGTTTTGTTTTTTAAATTTTTTCAGTTGTTGCTGGGCCTTTATTTATTTTATTTATATGTGGTGCTGAGAATCAAACCCAGTGCCTCACACATGCTAGGCAAGTGCTCTACCACTGAGCCACAACCCCAGCCCCCAAATAATATTTGTTATAGAAGTACATGGAATAGAAAATTGAAAATAAAAAGTAAATACATTATCTCAGCAAAACAATGTTTTGTCTTTTTAGTGTTAAGTAGTGAATAAATTTTAACAACTTCTGGATTTCAATTCTTTTGAGATCAACTCATTTCATCCTTTTGTGAGTATAATAATAGAACATCAGAGCTGTCAAAGATTTCCTTCCTTCCTTCCTCCATCCCTCCCTCCCTCCCTCCCTTCCTCTCTCCCTCCCTCCCTCCCTCCCTTCCTCTCTCCCTCCCTCCCTCCCTCCCTCCCTTCCTCTCTCCCTCCCTCCCTCCCTCCCTTTTTCCCTCCCCTCCCCTTCCCTTCCCTTCCCTCCCCTTCCCTTCCCTTCCCTTCCAGCTATGATGCAGACTCAGATCCATCTGACTCCGGAGACAGTGGCCCAGATGTCTGTAATTCACTGCCTCTCACTGCACTGTGCTTTGTTCTCATGTTTTCCATGGCCTGCCTTCTTTTTTTCGTATCATTTATGAACTGATTCCCAAGTGTGGGAGGCTGGATTCTTTGAACCAAATGAGAATAATAAATATTTTCCAATTAGTAAATGCCAGGTGTCATAGGACACAACTTTTTACTTAAATATTATGTTTAATTTTTTACTTTGGTTCCATGCTACTTAGATACAGACTTTAGATTTAATAAGATCTGGGATTCCTGCTCAGATCCATTACTCACTGTGTGATCTATAGGATACTTCTGAAACTCTGAAATCACCAGTCTTCATATGGAAAATGAGGAACCAGGTCAACTTCTTATTAGGTTTTTTGTTTTTGTTTTTTTTTTGGTACTGGAGATTGAACTCAGGGGCACTTGATCACTGAGCCACATCCCCAGCCCTATTTTGTGTTTTATGTAGAGATAGGGTCTCACTGATTTGCTTAGCGCCTTGTTGTTGCTGAGGCTGGCTTTGAACTCGCAATTCTCCTGTCTCAGCCTCCCTGAGTGCTGGGATTACAGGCTTGCACCACCGTGCCCAGCTTCTCATTAGGTTTTTGTGAGGATTAAATGAAATGATTCTTAGCACAACGGTAGACACTAGTAAGAGTTCAGTAAATGGGAATCATGAAAGTGACCGTGTTGTTAGAGAACTCTTGGCATAAAATTCATTGTTGAAGAGTTTTATTTCCTTTCTTATCCTTGGGGAATGGAGAATCCTGTCAGGAGGAGAATTTGGTAGGTAGAGCAAGGAGATCTGGGGCCAGTGTCTAAGACTAATCACCTCCTGGGCTTTATCAATAAATTAGCATATAAAAAGACCTCAGATAAGTCTTCATTCTGGGCAAGACCCAAACTAAAGTTTTGTGATGCAGAAGGGATTCATTTCAGGTACTGAAATTAATCTTCCTCTCTCTCTCTCTTGTGAGATAGGCTATGCAAATAGAATATGCCATAATTTATTCATTTCATTTTTTATTGACTGCACTAGGATTCCTTTAGGGAAGCAGGACTACCATGAGTATTATGAAAGGAAGATATTTGTGATAGCAATTGACAAAAATGTGGCTAGAAAAGTGAAATCTGGAAGGACAGTTCAGGGATCAGAGAGAGGAGAATGACAATAACCAGATTCTGCCTAAGACAGTGGCCTGAGTGGCAGGGAACCCCCCAAATCAAACACATCCAACTGCCAAAGTGAGAACATGAAGAAGGAGCTTGTGGAGACAGTGCATTTGGAGAAACTAAGCAGGAGTCAAGGCCAGATGGAAAGACAAGCTTGACATGAAATGGAGGAGACTGAGGGCAAGCTCAGACACTTGGGAACCTCCACATTTTTCATCTGTTTACCTGGCATATGATCTTCTGAGAATAATGTCAGCTACTTTTCTTCCTCCTCCAAATCTCACAGAGTTCTTTCTTTTGTCTCCTTCAGCCAACTCTTACCTGGAACTACTCAGGGAGGAGCATTCTAGGAAATGTAGTTCTCAGTCAATTAAATTTATTTAACATAAGCAATGTGACAAAATGGATTCTGGGACTTTGCAGATGTGATTAAGATTAAGGACCTAGAGATAACAAGATGATTCTGGAAAAGCCCAATTTAATCTCATTTTTCCTTGAAATGGAAGAACCTTGTTAGGCTGAGGTCAGAGGCTGGGTATGTGACTCTGGGAGACTTATCAAAGATAATGTAATGTTGCTGGTTTTGAGGATAGTAAAAGGAAACCAGAAACCAAGGAATATGGTTGGCCTCTAGATGTTAGGAAAAGTAAGGAAACAATTCTCCTTGAGCCTTCAAAAAGGAGTCTAGTCCTATACCACCTTGATTTTAGCCCAATGAAACCTCTGTCAGACTTTAAAAAAAATAACTACACAAAATCAGATTTGTGTTGTTTTAAGTCACTAAGTTTGTGGTAATTTTTTCAAGTAGCAATAGCGAATTAAAATACCAATTTCTGAGGGCAGTTATGCTGTGGTCAGGCTTGTACATGTATCCTGGGTTCACACATAAAAGGTTATGTAAAGTATAATTTTAGAGAATTCCTAGATATAGAATTAACTATTCCTTGGAGAGATTCAGGAAGGTGTATTAGAGGAAGACTGCATTCCTTGTTGCTCCATTGGCTTGGGATTCAAGCAGTGAGAATACTATGCCTCAGTGAGGCAATGGAGAGCTCAGACAGGGGTCATCTTGAAGTGGCCATGTTGCGGCTGCTGCTGTGGAGCTGGGAGGTCACAGCAAACATTGGCATACTGTTCCAGCAAGTGCTACTATGTGGCTGAGGGTGTACCTAGCAGAACGTGAGTAAATCAAGCGATAGCCGTAGCAAGGATAATCCAAAGATGGTGACAAAGGTGCTGTAAGATGGAGGCAGCTGTTTTCAGAGATCTTTGTCAGGGCGGGCTGGGTGGTGGTATTGGGTGATGTGTTTGGAGATGCAGTTCTGTGGCATGTAGTGTTGTCATGGGTGGCTGTCTCTAGACCTTGTCAGTGTCTCCAGGTGCAGGCTACTGCATAAAAGGGACTCTGACAGCCATTGCAGTGTCCCAAGATGGAGATGACCAGGGGATACCCACACTAGTAGATGGAGGTCCATCTGGGAGCAGCAGCCAGGTATCCTGTGTGGGTAGGCAACCAGGGGTTCTGTGTGGTATGTAGGCATTGATGCCAGGGATCCTGAGTGGGAGCAGGTTCTGTGTGGGTGAGTAGCCAAGGTCCTGCACAAATGCTGGGGCCATGAGACCGACATGGGCATGCAGCCAGGATTTCTGCACAAGACAGCTTTTAGGGGTGCTCTAATAACTCAGAGAAACAATATTCCTACTGCTTGAATCCCAGGTCATGGAGCATCAAGGAATGCAGCCTCCTCCTAGGCTGCCATGTCACACTGTCCTTAGCTATACTTAAATACAAAGAGTATAAGAGATAAAATCCCAAGCTAATAACCAGGACCCAAATAGAAATGGCTAGGAGTATACCTTCAGGTCCTTCTTATGGGCATCCACTGCAACAGCCAAAACAAAATTAAGGGATGTGGATACCACACCCACAAGGGTGTCTTAATCTAGATCACTCTAGGACATTGTGCCATTTGAAGATTGTGTCCTAAAAAGGCTTACACATGAGTGGAAGAGAAATCTCTCCCAAGAGATGAATAAAACCCAACACAGAGATATAAGAAATATAAAAAAGATAACACAATACCTCCTAATTCACTAGCAATATAGTGAATATTATATCACTATAACCTTAAAGATATAGAAGTGAATGAAGTATAAGATAAAGAATTCAAAAGAATGATTATAAAAATGATCAATGAATTCCAAGAGAGCATAGAAAAACAACTGAATGAATTAAAGTCAGCACAGAATATGAATGAGAAATTCAGTGAGGAGATAGAGATATTGATGAAGAAACAAACAGAAATCTTGGAAATGAAAGACAAAATAAATCAAATGAAATATTCATTTGAAATCTAATAGAGTAGACCATGCTGAAGACAGAATCTCAGAGCTAGAAAACAAAGTGGTCAAGTTGACCATTCAGACTTATGAAATAAAAAGAAAATACCCATTATCAGAATATACATGAACTCTGGGACAACATCAAGAGACCAAACTTAAGAATCATTGAAATTTAGGCGGATTTTGAGATGCAGGTTAATGGAATGGATAACCTTTTCATGGAAATAATAATTTTCCCAAACTTGAGAATGAGATGGACATCAATTTTTCTATTTTAGTCATCTTTTCCACAGCTGTGATCATAAGACCTGACAGGAACAATTTTAGAGAAAGAACAATTTATTTGGGGCTCATGGATTCAGAGGTCTCAGTCCATAGATGGCCATTTCCATTTCTCTGGGTTCTACATGAGGCAGAAATCATAATGGAAGGATATGATGGAGGAAAGCAGCTCAGGACATTCCACCAGGAAGCAGAGGGAGAGATCAAGAGCATCCTTCACCATAGGCAAAGTATCAACCCCAAAGGAATGTCCTCAGTAACCTACCTTTGTTAGCTAAAACCTACCTGCCTATAGTTAGCACTCAGTTAATCCCTATCAGGGGATTAATGAATAGATTAGGTTAGGGCTCTAATAACCTACTAATTATTTCACCTCTGGACTTTCTTGCATTATCTTACACATGAGTTTTGGGGATCATCAAATATCAAATATCTAGATCATAACAAGATCCAGATACAGGATGCATTCAGAACTCCAAATAGACAAGATCAACAAAGACTTTGTTCACACACATTGTAATTAAAATCTTTAGTATACAGAATAAATATAGCATTTTAAAAGCCTCAGGTCACATTTATAGGGAAGCCAATTAGAATCACTTCCATTTTCTCAGTATAAACACAGGAAGGCTTGGAATAATATGTTCAGAGTCCTGAAAGAAAATAACTATCAACTAAGTTTGCTATACCCAGCAAAGCTGTCATTCAAAATTGAAAAGGAAAAAAACCTTCCAAAATAAGCTGAAAATAAAAAATTCATGACTCCTAAACCAGAACTACAGAACTTACTTAAAGAAATACTGCACACAGAAGGAAAACTACATGAACAAACAAGCAAACAAAAACAAAAAAGAGAGCTCACAAATGAACAAATCTCATTTGAAGAGTAGCTAAGCAAATGAGCAACAGGACCAAATTGAACATTATCAATAAATCAAACTGGCAGGAATTAATAAACATTTTTCTATAATAACATTGAATGTGTTATCAGCTTTTCAGTTAAAAGACATAGGCTGACAAAATGGATGAAAAACAAGACCTAACTATATGTTGTTTGCAAGAAACACACCCTACAGCCAAAGACAGCCATAGATTGCAAGTGAAAGGATAGAAATTGATATAGCATGCAAATGGAGCTTGAAAAGAAATAAGAATTAGCTACTCTTTTTTTCTGACAGCAGACTTCAAATTGAAATTAATCAGAGGAGACAAAATTGGTCACTTCATACTGGTAAAGAGAACAATTCAGCAAGAATATATAGCAATAATAAATATTTGTTACAAACATGAGTGTAACTAATTACATAAGAGATACTACTCAAATGAAAGCCTCAGATAGAACCCAGTACAATAATACTGGGTGATTTTAACATACCTTTCTCCCCATTAGATCATCAAGACATAAACTCAGTAAAGGCTCTTTGAGCCTGCAAAAATATTATAAATAAAATTAATTTAAGAGACATAGAATACTTCTTCCAAAACTGGCTGAATACACTTAGTGGCTCATGGAATCTTCTTCAAACTAGACTATATTTTAGGCCACAGATCTACTTTTAGACAATAACAAAAGCAAAAAATAAAACTTATATAATTCCTTGCTCTTTATCAGGTCATAATGGAATAAAATTAGAAATCAACAAAACAAAACCCTACAGAAAGTATGTTAACCCATGGTGATTGAATGATACACTTTTGAATGATGAATGGGTGATAGAAGAAATCAAGGGAGAAATTAAGACATTCTTAGACCCAAATGAGAATAGTGATACAATAAACCACTGGGACATTATGAAGGCAGTTTGAAGAGGACAGGTTATAGCCATGAGTGCCTACATAAGAAAATCAGAAAGATCCCAAAAAACTCAATGATGCATCTTAAGACCCTTGAAAAAGAACCAACCAATGACAAAACCAGTAGAAGTAAGGAGATAATTAAGATCAGAGCCAAAATCAATGAACTTGAGAATTAAAAAAAAATTCCAAGGATCAATGAAACAAAATATTGATCTTTGAAAAGATAAACAGGATTGATAAGCCCTTAGCCAAATTAACCATAATAAAAGAATAACCATATTAATAAAATTAGAGATGAAAAAGGAGAAATTACCACAGATATCACAAATACAATGGGTTATTAGGAACTATTTTGATAATTTATATTCCAATAAATTGGAAAACCTAGAAGAAATAGATATATTTCTAGACAAATATGATCTGGTAAAAATGAACCAAGAGGACATAGAAAACAAACAGACCAGTAACTTACAGTGAAATAGAAGCAGTAATAAAAAGCCTTCCACAAAGAAAAGCCCAGAACCAGGTAGATTCTCAGCCACATTTTATCAGATTTTTAAAGAAGAACTAATGCCAGCACTCCCCAAATTATTCCATGAAATATAAAGGGATTGAACACTTCCAGGTTCATACCAAAACCAAACAAGAACATATTAAGGAAATAAAAACTATAAACCAATATCCCCGATGAACTTAGATGCAAAATACTTAATAAAATATTATCAAAGCATGTTCAACATATGTTGAGAAGTTTGTACATTGTGATCAAGATGGTTTTATTCCAGAGATACAAGAATGACTTAACATATGAAAATCAATAAATGTAATTAATCACATAAATAGAATTAAGAACAAAATCACTTAGTTATCTCAATAGATGCCTCAATATCATAAAGGCTATATATGAAAAACCCAAAGCTAACCTCATTATAGATGGAGAAAAACTGAAAGTGTTTTGTGGAACAAGATGATAATGTCCACTCTCACTACTCCTATTTAATATAGTGCTAAAAATTTGAGCCAGAGAAATTAGGCAGGAGAAGGAAATAAAAGGGATAAAAATAGTAAAGAGAGAAGTCAAATTATTGTTGTTTGCAGATGATATGATCCTCTATTTAGAAGACCTAAATACTTCACCAAGAGACTGCTAGAGCAAATAAACAAAATTTGCAAAGTAGCAGGTTACAAAATCAATATAAAGAAATCAATGACTTTCTAAAATACTAATAACAAATCTGAGCAAGAAATCAGGAAAACAATTCCATTCACAATAGCTTCAACAAACAAAATAGCAAAAAACCTAGAAATAAATTTAACCAAGGAGGTGTAAGACCTTTACAATGAAAACTAGAAAGAAATTTAAAAAGACACAGGAAGATGGAAAGACCTCCTATGTTCATAGATAGGCAGGATTAACATTATTAAAATGACCATACTATGAAAGCAATATACAGATTCAATGCAACCCCCATCAAAATACCAATGACATTCTTCTCAGAACGAGGCATCACAATACCTTTCTTCAAATTATACTACAGAGCTATAGTAACAAAAACAGTATGATGCTGGCATTAAAACAGACAAATGGACCAATGGTGCAGAATGGAAGCCAGTACCACACTCATACCAAAACCAGACAAGAACATATCAAGGAAAGAAAACTACCGACAAGTATCCCTGATAAACTTTGATGCAAAATAGAAGAATAGAAGAGAGACAATCTCACACGTCTACAGTCATCTGATCATTGACAAAGGTGCAAATTATACATTGGCGAAAAGACAGCCTTTTATAAACATTGAAGTGGCTGCTTTACTGTAGTGGGCTGTTTTTAAGTCTTTAGGGTATAGGCCAAGGAGTGGGATAGCTGGGTCAAACGGTGGATCCATTCCGAGTTTTTTAAGCAGTCTCCATACTGCTTTCCAGATTGGTTGCACCAACTTGCAATCCCACCAGCAATGTTTAAGTGTACCTTTTTCTCCACATCCT
>CM053401.1:53348063-53380837 GCA_028644305.1 Xerus rutilus | reverse complement strand
TCATTGAAGAGGTTGTGCATTCCTTTGGTTTGAAATTCTGCACCTTCTTCTATCCCAATAAATCTTAGATTTGTTCTTTTGATGCTGTCCCATATTTCTCATATGTTCTGTTCATGATTTTTTACCATCTTCACTGTATGGTCAAGTTTATTTTCAAGATTGTATATCTTGTCTTCATTATCTGAGGTTCTGTCTTCCAGGTGATCTAGTTTGCTGGTGATGCTTTCTATTGAGTTTTTTATTTGGTTTATTGTTTCCTTCATTTCAAGGATTTCTGATTGATTTTTTTTCACAATCTCCAGCTCTTTCTTAAAGTAATCTTTTGCTACTTGTAATTGCTCTCTTATATCTTTGTTAGAATAATCGATAGTTGCCTTTATTTGCTCACCTATTTCTTTGTTGGATTGATCAATTTTTGCTTGTAATTGTTCACTTATCTCATTTTTAGTTCCCTGATCATTTTAATTATGTACATTCTGAATTCTTTCTCTGTCATTTCAACAACTGTGCTATCAATGGATTCTGTTACAGTAGTATCCAGATTTATTTGGGGCACTTTCTTCCCTTGTTTCTTCATGTTGATTGTGTATCTTCCTTTCTTATAATACCAATCTGAGGTATTGCAGCTTCTATCCTATAATCTTGTATTGACACTCCAGATTACCTGTGTCTCACCTTGAAGCTACTTTTGTTCCCCCAGTGTCCCCAGATGGGCACTGCTGCCACTAAAGTTGGTGGCAGAGGTAGTGGATGTACCTCTAGAGGGCAGAGGGAGTGGCCTTGGCTGGGCTCCTGAGGCGGCCTCTGAGGGCTGTTTTGCCCCTCTCTTGCACTCCTGCTGGTGAACAGAAACTCGAGTGGAGCTGGAGGCAGGCCCATGTCTCACTTAGGCAGGGTCATAAGCAGGAGAGTCTGTGTGCGACCCTTACAGTGAGTGTGAGCTCCCCAGGGGCTGGAAGCTAGCAGACTGTGGTCTGCCTTCAACTGGGCACTCCTGGCATTTCCTAAGGGTGGTTTTGGGCTTTCTGTTTTGCCTGACCACAGGAACTCTGGAGTGGAACTGAGGCGGGCCCAGAGCACACGTGGGTGGGGTCTCTTCATGCTGGGATCTCTGCAGGCCACTCTTATTCTGGGTATGCCTTTCTCTGTGGCTAGCAGCTAGCAGCCCCTGCTCTCCCTTTGGCTGGACACCTGTGGAGTTTCCCAAGGGCGGATCTGGGCCCTCTGTGGCTACTGCCAGTCCACAGGAACTCTGGAGCGGAACTGAGGTGGGCCCAGGCTGCCCTTGGGCAGTGCTGCCTCCACTGGGGTCTCTGGATTGACTCTTACCCTGAATTTGGGCTCCCCAGTGGCTAGAAGCTAGCAGTCCCTGGTCTCCCATTGGCTGGACACCCGTGGAGTTTCCTGAGGCTTGATTTATTTTTAATTACATTTTTAAAATCTCTGGATGTAAAAAGCAGATATGTTAATTGGTAAACAGGAGTTTGGATCTGAAAGGAAATATTATATCTTTGGAGGATGTTATTTTGTTATAGAAGTTTGTCCTAGACCACATGACTGAAGAAGAATTTTGGAGTTCTTTGTTGAATTTTTATTTTTTCAGTGAGAAACAAGAAGCTGTGTAGATCTGAGCGTGACTAAAGTTTAGAGTCACTTTCTGGTGGAGCTGGGATGATACTCTTGCCCAGTTGCATTAGAAGACATTGTGAGGAGCTATTGCCCAGTGAGGGATTAATGTAGGAAGAGGCAGTGTAGGAGGGAGAAACAGCTCCTGCAAAGGTGCAGGAAGAGAACCAGAAAGCAGGAGGAGGTCAACACAGGCAGGCACAGAGGGAGGACATCTCTGAGCTAGGTCAAAAGAAGGAGATGGGATGTTAAAATTGGATTTTGTTTATTATCCTCTTCTGAAGACTCCTTAAAGGAAGAAATTTAAATTTTTGTTTGTTTATTTGGAATCTGTTAGAAGCCTCTCAACTCAATCTTAAAAATTCTGGCAATTGAATCCTTGGAGTTTCTGAGCCCTTTGATCTTGTGGTACCATACTGTGTATTTCCAAATTTACAACTCAAGTTTCATCCAGTGGTCATGGAAGTTATAAATTGTCCTTGGAAATGTCTTGCCAGAGCTTCAATGTTTGGTACCATGTAGCCCCACCACATTTACACATATAGGAAATTGAGCAGTGGCTCAGAAACTCATTGAATGGCCAGAAATTGTCCATTTTCAAATGACAAGAAAAAATGAGAGACACACATTTCTGCCTAAGAATGTTAGCATTGCTTTCCAACTTAAATCAAAATCAAATAATGTTTTTTGTTAATAGCAATTAAGATGAAGGATCAAGGCTTATAAAGTCCACATGAAAATAATATACTACCCCTTTGTCAGGAGCTGGGCAAATATATCTCTAGACACTGTGCCTCAGAAAATCAGAGCATGAATGCATGGAGGCAAACATGTGTGTTCAGTGTGCACCGTATTACTGGGGCTTCCTCTTTCCTATCCTTCAATCTTGTCCTCACCCCACCACCCTATTCTGTTTTATTATGTCATTTTTGACACATGAATTAACTTTGTGTGGCTTACCTGCTGAGTGTGAACAGAACACTGGATGATTACAACCAAAGAGAAGCTAATGAGTTTGGTGATGTCCCTAGAATAGCTTAGGAAAATCATGAATGCACACTTTATGTTGTTAAATACCTTCTACTCCTCCTTTATAGCTTAATATTTTTACTTGATTTTTCAGTACTGTAGCAGAATGTCTGTAGATATTATTTTTGCTGGTGATTATGACTAAATTGCTATAGAGTTGTTTTTTCATAAGCTAGTTTGACAATTAAAGTATTCTTTAACATGTTTGTTTCTTTTTTTTATTTATTCATTAATTTATTCTAATTAGGTATACATGACAGCAGAATGCATTTTGATTCACTGTACACAAATGGAGCACAACTTTTCATTTCTCTGGTGGCATACAATATAGAGTTACACCATATTGTGCAGTCATACATGTACCTAGGTCATTGTTGTCCATCTGATTCCACCATCTTCCCTGCCCCCATGTCCCCACTCCCCTCCCTACCCTTTGACAAAATTTCCTCCATTCTTCCCATGTCCCCTCCCCCATTATGGATCAGCATTCACTTATCAGAGAAAATATTCAGCATTTGGTTTCTTGGTATTGGCTTACTTTGCTTAGCATGATATTCTTCAACTCCATCCATTCACCTGCAAATGCCATAATTTTATTCTCTTTTAATGCTGAGTAATATTTCATTGTGTATATATACCACAATTTCTTTATCTATTCATCTATTGAAGGTTATCTAGGTTGTTTCCATAGTTTAGCTATTGTGAATTGAGCTGCTATAAACATTGAAGTGGCTGCATCACTGTAGTATGCTGTTTTTAGGTCCTATGGGTATAGACCCAGGAGTGGGATAGCTGGGTCAAATGGTGGTTCCATTGCAAATTTTCTAAGGAATCTCCATACCACTATCCAGAGTGTTTGCACCAATTTGCCATCCCACCAGCAATGTATGGAGTTTGCCTTTTACCCCACATTCTTGCCAACAGTTATTGTTGTTTGTATTCTTGATAACTGCCATTCTGACTACTGTGAGATGAATCTTAGTTTTGATTTACATTTCTCTAACAACTAGAGATGTTGATATTTTTTCATATATTTGTTGATTGATTGTATATCTTCTGAGAATTGTCTATTCAGTCTGTTTAGCTGTTTTAATGATTGGGTTGTTTGTTTTTTTGGTGCTAAGTTTGTTAAGTTCTTTATGTATCCTGGAGATTAGTGCTCTATCTGATGAATGTGTGGCAAAAATTTGCTCCCAGAACATAAGTTTTCTGTTCACCTCATTGATTGTGTCTTTTGCTGAGAAGAAACTTTTTAGTTTGAATCCATCCCATTTATTGATACCTGCTTTTATTTCTTGAGCTTCAGGAGTCATGTTAAGGAAGTCAGGGCCTAATTCAATGTGATGAAGATTTGGGCCTACTTTTTCCTCAGTTGGGTGCAGGGTCTCTGGTCTAATTCCTAGGTTCTTGATGCACTTTCAGTAGAATTTTGTGCATGGTGAGAGATAGGGGTTTAGTTTCATTTTACTGCATATGGATTTTCAGTTTTCCCAGCACCATTTGTTGAAGTGGCTATCTTTTCTCCAATGTATGGTTTTGGTGCCTTTGTCTAGTATGAGATAACTGTATTTAAGTGGGTTTGTCTCTGTGTCTTCTATTCTGTACCATTGGTCTACATTTCTATTTTGGCACCAATACCATACCGATTTTGTTACTATAGCTTTGTAGTATAGTTTAAGGTCTGGTATTGTGATGCCTCCTGCTTCACTCCTCTTGCTAAGGATTGCTTTGGCTATTCTAGGTCTCTTGTTCTTCCAAATGAATTTCATTATTACCTTTTCTATTTCTATAAGGAATGACATTGGGATTTTAATTGGCATTGCATTGAATCTATATAGTGCTTTGGGAGGTATGGCCATTTTGACAATATGAATTCTGCCTATCCATGAGCATGAGAGATTATTCCATCTTCTAAGGTCTTCTTCAATTTCTTTCCTCAGTGTCTTGTAGATTGCATTGTAGAGGTCTTTCACCTCTTTTGTTAAATTGATTCCCAAGTATTTTATTTTTGTTGAGGCTATTGTGAATGGGATAGTTTTCCTAATTTCTCTTTCAGAGGGTTTATCACTGATGTATAGAAATGCAATTGATTTATGAGTATTGATTTTATATCCTGCTACTTTGCTGTATTCAGTTATTAATTCTAGAAGTTCTCAATGGAACTTTTGGATCCTCTAAGTATAGTATTATGTTGTTGGCAAATGATAGTTTGGGTTCTTTTTTTCCTATTTGTATCCCTTTAATTTGTTTCATCTGTTTAATTGCTTGGGCTAGAGTTTCAAGAACTATGTTGAATAGAAGTGGTGAAAGAGGGTATTCCTGCCTTGTTCCCATTTTTAGAGAGAATGCTTCCCATATTTCTGCATTTAGTATGATGCTGGCCCTGGGCCTAGCATAGATAGCTTTTACAATGTTGAGGTATGTTCCTACTACCTTTAGTTTTTCTAGTGTTTTGAAAATGAAAGCATGCAGTATTTTGTCAGATGCTTTCTCTGCATCAATTGATAATATTATATGATTTTTATCTTTAAGTCTATTGATGTGATGGATTTCATTAATTGATATCTGTACGTTGTACCAACCTTGTGTGCTTGGAATGAACCACACTTGATCATGGGACACTATCTTTTTAATGTTTTTGTATGCGATTTGCCAAAATTTTATTGAGAATTTTTTGTTTCTATATTCATCAGGGATATTAATCTGAAATTTTCCTTCTTTGATATATCTCTGTCTGGTTTTAGTATCAGTGTGATAATAGCCTCATAGAATGGATTTGGAAGGATTCTCTCTTTTTCTATTTCATGGAGTAATTTGAGGAGTATTGGTATTAGTTCTTTGTAGGTCTTGTAGAACTCAGCTGAGAATCTCTCTTGTCCCAAGCTTTTCTTGGTTGGTAATCTTTTGGTGGTGTTTTTTATTTCCTTAGTTGAAATTGATCTGTTTAAGTTAGTACGTGCTCCTGGTTCAATTTGGGTAGGTCATATGCCTCTAGAAATTGTTTGATGTCTTTGGAGTTTTCTATTTTATTGGAGTATAAATTTTCAAAACAGTTTCTCAGTATCCTCTGTATTTCAGTAGAGTCTGTTTTAACATATCCTTTTTTATCACAAACTTTAATAATTTGGCTTTTTTCTCTCCTTTCATTAAGGTGGCTAAGAGTGTCAATTTTATTTATTTTTTCAAAGAATCAGCTTTTTATTTTATCTTTATTTATTTTTATGTGGTGCTGAGGATTGAACCCAGTGCCTCACACATGTGAAGCAAACGCTTTACTGCTGAGCCACAATCCCAGCCCAGCTTTTTGTTTTGCCCATTTTTTAAAATTGTTTGTTTTGTTTCAATTTTATTGATTTTAGCTTTGATTATAACTATTTCCTGTCTTCTACTTCTTTTGGTGTTGCTTTGTTCCTCTTTTTCTAGGACTTTGAAATGTAGTGTCAGGTTGTTTATTTGTTGACTTTTTCTTCTTTTAATGAATGAGCCTAATGCAATAAAGTTTTCTCTTAGCACTGCCTTCATAATGTCCCAGAGGTTTTGCATTTTTGTTTGTACCAGGAATTGAACTCAGAGACACTCAACCACTGAGCCACATCCCCAGCCCTATTTTGTTTTCTATTTAGAGACAGGGTCTCACTGAGTTGCTTAGTGCTTCACTGTTGCTGAGGATGGCTTTGAACTGGTCATTCTCTTGTCTCAGCCTCCCAAAGTGCTGGGATTATAGGTGTGCACCATTGTGCCTGGCTGTCACAGAGATTTTGAAATATTGTATTGGAGTTTTAATTTACCTCTAAGAATTTTTTAGTCTTCTCCTTGATGTCTTCTGTTATCAATGCATCATTCCATAGCATATTATTGAGTTTCCAGGTGTTGGAGTGGCTTCTATTTTTTAATGTGTTATTGATTTCTAATTTTTTAAAAAATTATGATTAGATAGAATGCAGGGTAGTATCTCTATTTTTTTGTATTTACTAAGACTGGCTTGTGGCATAGCATATGATCTGTTTTGGAGAAGGATCCATGTGCCCCTGAGAAAAAAGTGTATTATTCACTTGTTGATGGATGGTATATTCTATATATGTCTCTTAAGTCTAAATAATTGATTATTTTATTGAGTTCTATGGTGTCTTTGTTTAGTTTTTGTTTGGAAGATCTATCCAGTGGTGAGAGAGGTGTGTTAAAGTCACCCAGCATTATTGTGTTGTGGTCTATTTGATTCTTGATGTTGAGAAGGGTTTGTTTGATATACATAGGTGCCCCATTTTGGGGGCATTGATATTTATGGTTGTTATGTCTTGTTGATGGTTGATTTTCTTAAGCCATATGGAATAACCTTCTTTATTTCTTTTCACTAACTTTGATTTGAAGTTTATTTGATATGAGAAGGGAAACCCCTGCTTGTTTACTTAGTCCATGTGAGTGATACATTTTTCCCCATTTTTTCCCCTTCAGTCTGTGGATTTTTTTTCCTGTAAAATGAGTCTCTTGAAGGCAGTGTGTTGTTGGGCCTTTTAAAAAAATTCCAATCTTCCTGGTCTGGAGTTGTGGCTCAGTGGTAGAGCACTTGCCTAGCATGTGTGAAACCCTGGGTTCAATTCTCAGCACCACATATAAATGAATAAAATAAAGGTCCATCAACATCTAAAAAATAAAAAAAAAAATTCCAATCTTCTAATCTATGTCTTTTAATTGCTGAGGTTAGGCCATTGACATTGTGTTTTTATCGAGACATGGTTTGTATTCCCAGTAATTTTAGTTTATTTTTGGTTTATTATTTATTTATTTAAATTTATTTATTCTAATTAGGTATGCATGATAGTAAAATGCATTTTGATTCATTGTGCACAAATGGACCACAACTTTTCATTTCTTCAGTTGTACACAATATAGAGATACACCATAATTGCAGTCATACATATATCTTGAGTATTTTTATCCATTCCATTCCACCATATTTACTGCCCCAATGAACCATTCCCTCTTTTCTCTCCCCTTGGACCAAGGTTTCTCCATTCTTCACATGCCCCCTTCCCCATTATGGATCAGCATCCACTTATCAGAGAGAACATTCAGCCTTTGGATTTTTGGAATTGGCTTACTTTGCTTAGCATTATGTTCTCCAACTCCATCCGAGTACCTGCAAATGCCATGATTTTATTCTCTTTTAATACTAAATAATATTCCATTGTGTATATATACCATATTTTTGGTTTCTAACTTGACTAAGTTTCTCCCTTGATTGGCATTTCCTTTAGTGTAGTTTCTTCATTTGCAGATATTCATTGTTTTTTTTTTTTTTTTTTATTTTCTCCTCATGGAATATTTTGCCAAGAATGTTCTGTAGTGTGGGTTTCCTTGCTGTAAATTCTTTTAGTTTTTTTTTGTTTTTTATCTTGGAAGGTTTTTATTTTGTCATCAAATCTAAAGCTTAATTTTGCTGGATAGAAGATTCTTGGTTGGCACTCATTGTCTTTCAGAGCTTGATATGTTATTAAAGACTCTTTTAGCTTTAAGGGTCTGGGTTGAGAAGTCTACAGAGATCCTACTTGGTTTCCCCTTATATGTAATCTGATTACTTTCTCTTGTGGCTTTTAAAATTCTCTCCTTATTCTGTATGCTAGGCATTTTTATTATAATGTGCCTTGGTGTAGATTTGTTGTGATTTTGTACATTTGGTGTTCTACAAGCCTCTTGTGTTTGATTTTCCAATTCATTCTTTATGTTTGGGAAATTTTCTGATATTATTTCATTGACTAGATTGTTCATTCTCTTGATTTGAATCTCTATGCCTTCCTCTATCCCAATAATTCTTAAATTTGGTCTTCTCATGTTATTCCATAATTCTTGGATGTTCTGCTGAAGTTTGTTTATTTTGTCTTCATTGTCTGAGGTTCTGTCTTCCAAGTGATCTAATCTGTTGATGATACTTTCTTTTGAGTTTTTAATTTTTGTTTATTGTTTCTTTTATATCAAGGATTTCTGTTTTTTTTCTTCCCAAAATCTCTACCTCCTTATTGAAGTAATCTTTTGTTTCCTATATTTGCCTATGTAGCTCTTTATCAAAATGATCTTTTTTTCCCCTGTGTTCACTCTCTTACACCATCCTTTAATTCATGGAACATTTTAATTATGTACATCCTGAACTCTTTTTCTGACATTTCTTCTGCTGTGCTGGCCATGGATTCTAATAATGAAATATCTTGGTTTGTTTGGGGCACTTTCTTCCCCTGCTTTTTTATGATGTTTATGTGTCTTCTCTTCTAGCACTGTGGATCCAGTGTCACAGTTTTTATCTTCTAGGCTTATAGTTCCCCTGTAGGATTCCAATACATCTCCTTTAAGGGGAAGATCTATACTAACAGAACCCAATACAAGCAATATACAGCTTAAACAAAGTAGCTCCTAATAGAACATTTACGGTTTTGTCACAATATACATATATGTTGAGTTCAATTATTATCTACAATATGAATAGTAGGTTTGCAAAAGTGTCTATGGTTTCTGATGTTGGACAAAGAGAGAATGAGGAGGGGTATAGGATGAGATTTTAGGGAGGTAAAATTTAGGATATAGAGTTATTAGATTTAGAAAGTGTGTAAGAGGAATCAGAAGTTGGCTAGTAGCAGGAGAAAAGAGAAAAAAAGATTTGGGGATGACAAGTAAATAGGAAGAAAATAGAGTACAAAAACCAAACATAAAAATTAAGAAAAATAAATAATGTAAAAAATAGAAGATAAAAGAATATACAACTATAATATACTAATCAGATATCCCAGTCATTGGTAGTCTAATATATGAAAAATACTTGGTTTCATAATTGTTGGGGATGTGAGGGTGGGAAAAGAGAGAGACACAGAGAGAGAGATAAGAAGAAAAAGAAAGAAAGAAAGAAAGTTAATAGAAAAAATATGAAGGTAAATAAAAAGGATTGTTTCTGTTGGATATCACTGTTTTTCCTGCTTCTTTTCTCATCCAGTAGGTAGGGTTGTCTGTTTGCTGGTATCTCCAATTTTGGGATGATGCACATTATAAGGATATGTGGGTTGGCCTTAGAGGCAGAGCTTCTGGAGGTGAGTTTTAGCACTTCCCAATCCCTGTGGAAGACTGAGCCCCAAGGATCTCCTTTGGAGCCCACTTGTGTGAAATGGGCACCTGGTCTTATCTCCTTATATTGCCTGTTGACTTCAAAATTCCTGGTCTCTAATTTAGTCCTAAACTGTATCTCACTCACCTTCTTCATTTCTACTTCTCAATCAGGAACTTCTCTCTCTGGAGGTCTTGTGGGCTGTGCTGGGGCCTGCACACCTGTCATGGAGAACTGTTTTGTGTCAGGTGGATCAGGACCAGGCTTTACAACCTATGGACCAGTTACATAGGTGCAAATGCTGTGCTGGGTTAGTGGTGGCAGGGCAGAGGGGGGAGTTGGAGAACTATAAGTACCTTGATATTGTTTCTGGGCCCCAGCTGGTGTCCCAAGCTGAGAGTTGCCCCAACTGAAGATGGTGATTGTAGTAGTGAGGATAATCCAAGATTGCAACAAAGGTGCCCCAAGATGTCTGCTTTCAGGGATGGGGTGCTGGGGTGGGCCAGGCTGTGGCATTGGGTGATGTGTTTGGAGATATAGCTATGTGGCATGCAGTGTTGTGGCGGGCGGCTCTCTGCAAACCCTGTTCGGTATCCCCAGGTGCAGGTTACTGCATGAAGGGGACTATGGCCATAGTTGTAGTGTCCCAGGGTAGAGACGAATGGGGGAGCCCCATGCTGGTACACACGGGAGCAGCAGCCAGAGGTCCTGCCCAGGAGTGGTGAATGGAGGTCTTGCATGTGAGCATTGGCTAGGAGTCCTGCATGGGTGGGTAGTCAGGGGTCCTGTGTGGTTTGTGGGCACTGATTCTGGGGGTCTTGCATGGGAGCAGGTCCTGTGTGGGCGAGCAACGTGTTCTGCACAAATGCTGAGGCCAAGAGACCTGCATGTACACATGGCCCGGATTCCTGCATTAGGAACAGCTGTCGAGGGTATTCTAATAACTCACAGAGAAACAATATTCCCACTGCTTTAATCATAGGTCATGGATCAACTAGGAATGCAGGGTCTGTATAGGTTACCATCTTGGATCCCCCTATTTGGGCAGAGCATATTTCTCTAGAATTTTTTTTTGGTATGGGGGATAGAACTCAGGGGCACTTGACCACTGAGCCACATTCCCAGCCCTATTTTGTGTTTTATGTAGATACAGGGTCTCACCGAGTTGTTAATGCCTTGCTGTTGCTGAGGCTGGCTTTGATTCTCCTGTCTCAGCCTTCCAAAGTGCTGGGATTACAGGTGTGCACCACTGTGCCCAGTTCTCTGGAAATTTTTTGGTATCTTTGACACTTTTTATCAAAGTATAAATTTTCAAAATAGTTTTTAATTCTGTACATCAGTAGTATCTGTTGTAATATTTCTTTTTTCATCATAAATTTTAGTAATTAGAGTTTCTCTTTTTTGTTAGATTGGCTAAGAGTTTATCAGTTTTATTTATTTTTTTTTAAAAAGCATCTTTTTGTTTCGTCAATTTTTTGAATTGTTTCTTTTGTTTTAATTTCATTGATTTCAGCCCTGATTTTCATTATTATCTGTCTTCTACTAATTTTGGTGTTGATTTGTTCTTTTCCTAGGGCTTTGAGATGTAATGTCATGTCATTTATTTGTTGACTTTTTCTTCTTTTAATGAATGAGCCTAATGCAATAAACTTCCTGATATCTTCTGCTTTCCATGCATCACTTAATAGTGTATTATTTAGTTTCCAGGTGCTGGAGTAGCTCTTATTTTTATTTATCACTAATTTCTAATTTTATTCCATTATGGTCTGATTGACTGTGGAGTAGTATCTCTATTTTTTTGTATTTACTAAGAGTTATTTTGTGGCACAATGTATGGTCTAATTTAGAGAAGGATCCACGTACAGATGAGAAAAAGTGTATTCACTTGTTGATGGATGGTATATTCTATATATGTCTCTTAAATCTAAATTATTGATTATTTTTTTGAGTTCTATAATTTCTTTGTTTAGTTTCTGTTTGGAAGATCTATCCAGTGGCAAGAGAGAGGTATTAAAATCACCCAGTATTATTGTATTGTGGTCTATTTGATTCTTGAAATTTAGAATGGTTTGTTTGATATTCATAGATGTCCCATTGTTTGGGGCATAAATATTTATGATTGTTATGTCTTGTTGATGTGTAATTTTCTTCAGCAGTATGAAATGTCTTTCTTTATCCCTTCTGACTAATTTTGGTTTGAAGTTTATTTTATCTGATAGGAGGATGGAAATCCCTGCTTGTTCACACGGTCTATGTGAGTGATATATTTTCCCCATCCTTTCCTTTTTCATCTTCAGATGTCTTTTCCAATTTGATGAGTCTATGGAAGACAGCATATTGTTGTGTCTTTTTTTAAAATCCAATCTACTAGTCTATATGTTTTAATTAATGAGTTTAGGCCATTAACATTCAGGATTATTATTAAAATCTGGTTTGTATTTCTGGTCATTTTGGTTTTGTACTTGACTTGGTTTCTATTTTGATTGGCTTTTCCTTTAGTGTAGTTCCTCTCTTTGCTGATTTTCATTGTTGTTTTTCATTTCCTCCTCATGGAATATTTTGCCAAGAATTCCAGGCTTTCTAGTTGTAAGTTCTGTTAACTTTTGTTTATCATGGAAGGTTTTTATTTTTTCATCAAATCTTAGACTTAATTTTGCTGGCTATAAGATTCTTAGTTGGCACTCATTTTCTTTCAGAGCTTGGTATGTTGTTTCAAGATGTCCTATCTTTCAGGGTCTGGTTTGAGAAATCTGCTGAGATCTGAGTTGGTTTCTCCCTGTATTTAATTTATAACTTTTCTCTTGCTGCTTTTAAAATTCTGTACTTATTGTGTATACTAGGCATTTTCACTATAATGTGCCTCGGGGTGGATTTTTGTAATTTTGTACATTTGGTGTCCTGTAAGCCTCTTGTATTTGATTTTCCAATTTATTCTTCTGTTTGTGAAATTTTCTGATATTATTTTATTTAAGAGATTGTGAATTCCTTCCTTTGAAACTCCATGCCTTCCTCTATTCCTATAAGTCTTAGATTTGGTCTTTTGATGTTATTCCATAATTCTTCGATATTCTGTTCATGGTTTCATACCATCTTCAATGTGTTTTCAACTTTATTTTCAACATTGTTTATTTTGTCTTCATTGTCTGAGGTTTTTCTCTTCCAAGTGATCTAGTCTGTTGGTGATGCTCTCTATTGAATTATTTGGTTTATTGTTTCCTTTATTTCAAGGATTTCTGACTGTTTTTTTTCCAGAGTTTCTACCTCTTTCTTGAAGTAATATTTTGCTACCTGTATTTTCTCTTTTATCTCTTTGTTGGAGTGATCAATTATTGCCTGTATTTGCTCTCTTAACTCTTTCTTGAGGTAATCAATTGTTGCCTGTCATTTCTTAAGTCATTATTTGATTTCCAGATCATTTTAATTATGTATGTTCTGAAGTCCTTTTCTGACATTTCATGTACTGTACTGTCAATGGATTCTATTTTTGTAGCATTTTGGTTTGTTTGGGGCACTTTCTTCCATTGTCTTTTTATGCTTTCCCTGTGTCTTCCCCTTTAACAGTGCAGATCTGAGGTATTGCAGTTTTTACCCTACAATCTTATAGTGTCCTTGCAGGTTTTTGATGTCTCATCTTTAAGGGGGAGATCAATACTAACTGCACCCAATGCAAATGATATACAGCCTTAAACCAAATAGCTCCTGTTTAGATGATTACAGTTTTCTCATAGTAAACAGAGATGATGTGTTCAATTATCGTCTGCTATATAAACTGTAGATTTGTCAAATGGTCTATAGTTTCTAATTGTGGACAAAGAAAGAAACAGGGGGTATAGGGTGTGATGTTTATGAAGTAGGGGCTGAGAATATAGATGTATTATATGATAAGAAGAGTGAAAAATGAATCAAAAGAAGTTGGCTGTTAATAGAAGAAAGAGGCAATTCCTTGCAAAGCTCTCTCCTACCTCTGTAACAAGATGGTGGCTATTAGCACACATAGCAGGGATACCTCTGGTGTTTCCAAGCCTGCAGGGACCTTGGTGTTGGTCTTCCAGGTCCTGGCTATTGTCCTTAGATGGATGCAACCATGTCTCTTGTTGGTGGTGGGGTAGCATCAAACCTGTACGTGTCTTTGTGTTTTGCTTCCAGTCCCCAGTCTGTGTCCCAAGATAGAAGCTGCTGTAACTAAAGATGGTGTTGGCACCAGTGGAGGTAACCTGACATGGTGTTGAAGGGATCCCAAGATGGAGGTGACTACTTTTAGAGATATGGCTGAAAGGGCCTGCTGAATGGTGGCTTTGGGTGGCCTGTTTGGAGATGAAGCACTGTGATGTGTGGGAGTGGTCCTCAGCAAGATGAGCAGTCCTGAGCCTGGGTTCCTTGTGGGTCAGCAGGGTTGCCTTGTGACTAGGCTTGGCCTTGCATGGGTAGGTGGTGAAGAACTACTTTTTCTTAATTCATTCATCTGTGGAAGGGCACCTAGATTGGATGCATAGCTTAGCTATTGCAAATTGAATTGCTATAGACATTGATATGGCAATGTTCCTATATAATGTTAATTTTAAGTCCTTTGAGTATGTGCCAAAGAGTGGGATATCTGGGTCAAATGATGGTTCCATTAAAAGATTCCTGAGAAATATCTACTTTCTAGAGTGGTTGCACCAATTTGCAGCACAACCAATAATATATGCATGTTCCTTTTAACCCACATCCTTGCCAATATTTATTGTTACTTGTATTCTTGATAATTGCCCTTCTGACTGGAGGGAGATGAAATCTCAGTGTATTTGTAATTTACATTTCTATTCAAATTCCTAATCACTAATTGATAGTGATGCTGAATATTTATTTATTTATTTATTCATTCTACTTAGGTATACATGATAGCAAGATGCATTTTGATTCATTGTATACAGATGGAACACAACTTTTCATTTCACTGGTTGTGTGTGATGTAGAATCACATCATATATGCAGTCATACATGAAGCTAGGGCTATGATATCCATCTTATTTCACCATCTTTACTGTCCCCATATCCCCTCTTCCTCCCTCCTCTTTGGCAAAATTTCCTCCATTCTTCCTGTGTCCCCTCCACCATTATGGATCAACATTCACTTATCAGAGAGAACATTCAGCATTTGGTTTTTTGGGATTGGCTTACTTCACTTAGCATGATGTTCTCCAACTCCATCCATTTACCTGCAAATGCCATAATTTTATTCTCTTTTATTGTTGAGTAATATTCCATTGTGTATACATAGTACAGTTTCTTTATCCATTCATCTATTGAAGGAAATCTAGGTTAGTTCCTTAGTTTAGCTATTGTGAATTGAGCTGCTATAAACATTGAAGTGGCTGTGTCCTGTAGTATGCTGTTTTTAAGTCTTTTGGGCATAGACCAAGGAGTGGGATAGCTGGGTCAAATAGTGATTCCATCCTGAGTTCTCTAAGGAATCTCCATACTGCTTTCCAGATTTTTTGTACCAATTTTCAGTCCTACCAGCAATGTATGAGTGTAGCTTTTCCCCCACAACCTTGCCAACACTTATTGTTGTTTGTATTGATAACTGCCATTCTGACTGGTGTGAGATGAAATCTTAGAGTAGTTTTGATTTGCATTTCTCTAATTGCTAGAGATGTTGAACATTTTTTCATATGTCTGTTGATGGATTGCGTATCTTCTTCCTGAGAAGTGTCTTCTCATCTTCTTAGCCCACTTATAGATTGGGTCATTTGTTTTTTTTGGTGTTAAGTTTTTTGACTTCTTTATATACTCTGGAGATTAGTGCTCTATCTGATGTGTGTGTGGCAAAACTTTATTCCCAGAATGTAGGCTGTCTGTTCACTTTATTGATTGTTTCTTTTGCTGAGAAGAAGCTTTTTAGTTTGAATCCATCCCATTTATTGATTCTTGATTTTACTTCTTGCGCTATAGGAGTCTTGTTAAGGAAGTAAGGTCCTAATCCAATGTGATGAAGATTTGGGCCTAATTTTTTTCTATTAGGTTTAGGGTCTCTGGTCTAATTCCTAGGTTCTTGATGCACTTTCAGTTGAATTTTTTGCATGGTGAGAGATAGAGGTTTAGTTTCATTTTGCTGCATATGGATTTTCAGTTTTCCCAGCACCATTTGTTGAAGAGGCTATCTTTCCTCCAATGCACGTATTTGGCACCTTTGTCTAGTATGAGATAACTGTATTTATGTGGGTTTGTATCTGTGTTTTCAATTCTGTACCATTGGTATACATGTCTATTTTGGTGCCAGTACCATGCCATTTTTGTTACTATAGGTTTGTAGTATAGTTTAAGTTCTGGTATTGTGATGCCGCCTGCTTCATTCTTCTTGCTAAAGATTGCATTGGCTATTCTAGGTCTCTTGTTTTTCCAAATGAATTTCATGATTGCCTTTTCTATTTCTATAAGGAATGATGTTGGGATTTTAATTGGAATTGCATTGAATCTATGTAGCACTTTGGGTAGTATGGCCATTTTGACAATATTGATTCTGCCTATCCAAGAGCATGGGTGATTTTTCCATCTTCTGAGGTCCTGTAAAGTTTTTTTCTTCAGTGGCCTGTAGTTTTTATTGTAGAGGTCTTTCACCTCTTTTGTTGAAATGATTCCCAAGTATTTTATTTTGTTTGAGACTATTGTGAATGGGATAGTTTTCCTAATTTCTCTTTCAGAGAGTTTATCACTGATGTATAGAAATGCAATTGATTTATGGGTATTGATTTTATATTCTGCTACTTTGCTATATTCATTTATTTATTCTAGAATTTTTCTGGTAAAATTTTTTTGGATCCTCTAAGTATAGAACCATGTTGTCAGTAAATAATGATAGTTTGAGTTCTTCTTTTCCTATTCATACTCCTCTAATTTCTTTCATCAATCTAATTGCTCTGGCTAGTGTTTCAAGGACTATGTTAATAGCAGTGATGAAAGAAGGCCTCCCTGTCTTCTTCCTGTTTTTAGAGGGAATGCTTCCAATTTTTCTCCATTTAAGATGATGTTGGCCTTGGGTTTAGCATAGATAGCTTTTACAACATTGAGATATGTTCCTAATATTCCTAGTTTTTCTAGTGTTTTGAACATAAACAGGTGCTATATTTTGTCAAATGCTTTCTCTGCATAGATTAATAAAATCATATGATTCTTATGTTTAAGTCTATTGATGTGATGGATTACATTAATTGATTTCTGTATGTTGTACCAACCTGACATCCCTAGAATGAACCCCTGAAGGTGGTCTTGGGCCTTGTTTCTGGCTTGGAGCTTGGGTGGTCCCAGATTTCACTTAGATCAGGACTCCCACAGGGGTCCCAATAGACAGTCCTTCCTCTGGTTCTGGGTTTCCCTGTGGCTGTTGGCTAGCAGTCTTGGGTCCGGCATTGGCTGGGTTCCTTTGGGGGTCCCTGAAGGTGGTTTTGGGCCCTGGGCTGTGCTTTAATTTTTTTCTGTAAAATGTCTATTTAGTTTTTTTGCCCATTTATTGACTAGGTTATTTGTTTTTCTGTCGTTAAGTTTTTTGAGATCTTTATAGATCCTGGAGATTAATTCTTTATCTGAGGTGCATGTGGTAAAGATTTTCTGCCATTCTGTAGGCTCTCTCTTTATGTTTTTGATTATTTCCTTTAATGAAAAGATTTTTAATTTATATCCATCCAATTTATTGATTCTTGATTTTACTTTTTGTGCTTTAGGAATCTTGTTGAGGAATTTGGTTCCTAAGCTGACATAATGGAGATTTGGGCTTACTTTTTCTTTTAGTAGGCACAGGTTCTTTGGTCTAATGCCTAGGTCCTTGGTCCACTTTGAGTTGAGTTTTGTGTAGAGTGAGAGATAAGGCCATAATTTCATTTTATTACATATGGATTTGCAGTTTTATGAGTAACATTTTTGAAGAGGCTATCTTTTCTCCAATGTATGTTTATGGTGCCTTTTTATAGTATGAGATAACTGTATTTATGTGAGATTTTCTCTGTGTATGCCATACCATTTTTGGTTTTTATTTCTTTTTTGATGCCAATATCATATCTTTGTTGTTACAATAACTCCTTAGTATAATTTAAGGTCTAGTATTGTGACATACTTGTCCTCAAAAAACTCATCTGTGAAAAATAACTGGCTTAAAAAATGTTATAAATGGAAAAAAAAAACAAATATGAATATGTATAAGTGTTCATATACCATTATTGTTACAGAAAAAAAGAATTAAACAAAAAGAAAAAAAAGGAAAAAAAAAAGAAAATGAAAAAAGAATCTTGATGAGAATTTTAACAATTCTTTCTGCTGTAGTTCAAAAGATTCTCAGCTTTTCTTCTTAGCATTTATAGTTGGGTTCATCTGGAGTGTGATGCTCCACCCCCAGATTGCTGGAGTGAGAGAGCTAATCTTGTAGTAGGATTCCTGGAGGCAAGATTTAGGCTTAGGTGGGCTCTGTGCTCTTTGCTGAATGCCAGTTAGTCTGGATATTTTAAATCCAAATATCTCCAGGGCCCTGTAATTGCTGGCTCATGCTGGAAGGCTGTATCCAGGGATCTCCCTCCAATTCCACTTTTGTGGTGGAGAAGCCAAATCTTAGTTCCCTACATCACCTGTGGACCTCACATTTCCTGGTCTTGTGTTCAGTCTCCAAACAGTTTATCCATCCCCCACCTTTTTGGGTTTCTGGCCAGATATTTTTCCTTGCTGGTCCTACAAGCAGCCAGATTGGAGAAGGAGAGATAGAGCTTCTTGAGTTTCTACAACCAGTTGTCCACTGTGTAAAGCTCTCTCCCCCTTTGATTTTTTTCCTGGTAACTTAAGCACACTCTATGTTGTGCAGTATGTGTTTAGTGAGCCTGTATTTTGGCAAACTTGGGTTTTCCAGGAATAGACTCTGTCAGCTTCTGAACCTCATGCTGCATCTGCAAAATGGTTCCTTCCTTTGTCCACTGTGTGCCTCCCAGAGATATGGTGTTTTCTTTCCATCACAAGGATATTGTACAGTGCAGCTTTTAGGTTTATTGGGAAATTTCCTTGATTTCTAAATATCCCATACCCAGACATGCCTCAGGCCTCCCAAAAATGCAAATTCTTTTAATTCTCTTATCCTAGCAAAGTGGAGAGACTACTCTGGCTGATGCTTCCAGCTTAGCCAAAGTAGTGGCTATACCGCTGGGTATTTCTCTTTATTTTATTATATCCAAGCTCCTGAATCCTGATCTGCTTTGAGTGTACAATTTTAAATTCCAGTAAATTCCTTCCTCTTTTTTTTTTTTTTTTTTTGTTGTTCACTCACCTGGCAGAGAATCTGCCTGTTTGCTTCCTTCGTTTCACACCATGGAGCAGCCAGGAAAGCAACCTCCTCTATTCTGTCATCTTGAATCCCCTCACCTTTATTTTAATAAGTTTAATAAGTATTATAAAGAATTTAGCAGATGCTATCATTAAAAAGCTTGCTTTAAATGATAACCATCATTCTTAAAATACTAAGGGCTGAGGATGCAGCTCAATGGTAGAGCATGTGCTTAGTTAGCATGCTTGAGCCTTATATTCAATCCCCAGCACACACCACACACACACACAGACACACACACGCATGCACACACATGCTCACACAAATACTGAATGGCTTAAAGATTGTTTAGTTGGTTGTTTAGTTTGACCTCCTCCCTTCCTTCCTCTTCCTTATTTTCTTTCAGCTTCTGACAGAGTTCTAATGGGATGTGAGCAGAGTTTTATGTGTCAACTTATCTAGCCTGTAATACCCAGAGATTTAATTGAGCACCATCTAGGTATTGCTAAGAAGGTATTGTAAAGACATGGTGAACTTCTACAGTCACTTACTTTAAAGGAGATTCCTCTCTATAATGTGGGCAGATCTAATTCAATCTGTTGAATGTCTTAAGGATAAAAACTAAATTTTCTAGAAGAAATTCTGCCTCAAGATGTCAGTATTAATTCTTGCCTTAGTCCTGACAGGTTTCTCCAAGGATTTTAAGTTTTTCAGTCCTGAATTCCTTAAAATTAGTCCCTTCATTTAAACTTATTTTCTTTACTTTTTTTTTAAACCACTGCCTGATTCACACAGAAGATTATCCCTTTAATTTCAGATTTGGACAAAATTTTGAATGCCACAACATGGTGTTACTTTGAACATAAATTCAGATGCATTTCAAAGAAATAAAGTATTTTGAGATGTTTTTGACAAGAAGAATCTATGACCAGTTTTTAGGCATATTGACCAAAGGAAAAACATAGAAAGATTTAGTTCATAATTTCTTTCTTAAAGAAATTTACAGTGCAATATTTATTTGGGAAGAAGTATGTAAGAATACTATGCTGAATTGATTGAAATTAAAAAAAAATAAAACAGTATAGATATGATTTAAAAGTTAAAAAACTTAAAATCTTTTCTTACACTTTTAATCATAATCATTAGCACATATTAATTGTACAAAATAATGGGGCTGTGACATTTTCATACATACATGTAATATACTTTGATTCTTCCTGTGTTCTCTTTCTCATGGTCCCCTTTGTCTTTTCTAATAGTCATTTTTTTCTTTTCTAAATTTTACATATGAGAAGAAATAAGTGATATTTGTCTTTCTGAGTCTGGTATATTTCACTTAGCATGATGATCTTCAGTTCTATGCATTTTCCCACAAATGCCAGAATTTTTCTTTTGTAAGACTGAATAATACTATCTCATGCATATAGGCTGCATTTTCTTTATCCATTCATCCACTGATGGGCATCTTAGCTGATGCATAACTTGACTGGTGTGAATATAGCTGTGATAAACATGATATGTATGTATCTCTTTTGTATGCTAACTTGGATATTTTTTAGGTATATACCCAGAAGTTGAGTCACTGGGTCATATAGTAGTTTTATTTTTATTTTTTGGGGGGAATCTCATACTGATTTACACAGTAGTTAAGAATCTAAGCCTTTGTCCTAGGTTGAAATGCTAGTGGTGAGCTGCGGACTTGCTGTGCTTACCATGCCAGTGTGGGCCTGAGCCAGGGTGTGCTGAACTATTTATTGTCTCATGGTAGCCCAGCCTGGCCTAGCCCAGCCCATGCTGATGAGCAGAAAGAAAACAGACGTAGGGGAAGACATGAATGGAGATTGTAGGAAGGTTTAGATTCAGGGTTGATCAATAGTGATGACACTCTTCTAAAACTAGATTAGCATAAATTTAGACCAGTAGCATTGGTAATTTTCTAAAACCAGACTGGTATAAATTTAAACCAAATTTATACTTTGCTTTTCAAAACTTGATTAGCATAAATTCTGACCAATATTGTTGACCCAAGAGCTATATAAATCACAAGGTTAGCACGTTCATGCACAACCTGCTACTGGGACCCCTCTCACCCTAGGAGAGATTTGTTTCTATTCTTCATACTTGAATAAATCCTACTCCTTTCACTGTTGCCTTCCATTGTCCATGAATTTCATTCTTCGGATTTGTAAGACAAGAACACAAAGAAATTGTCAGTGAGCTGCCACTGGGATGTGCTTTGACACTGGATGGCATAACCCACCATTAAGGTCTGCAACACATCACTAGTGATCTTTGGAGATGACACCTGAAATTATCTCATTCCTTCATTAGCTGCTAACACTAAAACATGCTTTCTCAGCTGCAGAGAACTATAGCTTACCCAGACCCCACCCACAGAGGAAGTGGAGGCTCTCTGATTTCAGTAATACTGGTTGACCATCTCACCTATAGTGTGTAAATGTTCCTTTTTCACCTGGATCCTTGCCTGCATTTGTTACTTTTTGTTTTCTTGATATTAACCATTCTGATTGCAGTCTGATAGAATCTCTTTATAGGTATGATTTGTTTTTCCCTGATGGCTCAAACTATTGAGCACTTTTTCATATAATCATTGGTGACTTGTATTTATTCTCTCGCAAAGTTTCTGTTCAATTCATTTGCCCATTTATTCATTTCATTCCTTGTTCTTTAAGTTTTAAATTTCTTGAGTTCTTTATGTATTCTGGCTATTAACTCTCTGTCAGATGAATAGCTGGCAAAGATTTTTTTCTCTATTCTGTAGGCTCTCATTCTGTTGTTTCCTTTTCTGTGCAGATGCTTTTAATTTTTAATTAATGAATTCATTATTTATTTTATGGTATTCAGATTGAACACAGAGGCACTCTATCACTGAGCTATATCCCTAGACTTTTTTATTTTTTTAAATTTGCAACAGGATCTTGCTAAGTTGTCCAGGCTGATCTCATATTTGTGATCCTCCTACCTCAGCCTATTGAGTCCCTGAGATTATAAATGTGAGCCACTGCATCTGGTTAGAATCTTTCATGTTCCACATAATCCCATTTGCTAGTTCTATTTCTTGAGCTATTAGAGTCTCATTCATGAAGACATCATCTATTTTTCTCTAGTAGTTTCAGAGTTTCAGGTCCTACATTAAAGTCTTTGGTCCATTTGAGTTGATTTTCATACATTAAGAATTTTGAATCTAGTTTCAATCTTCTACATGAGGATATCCAGTTTTGTCAGCACCATTTGCTGAAGAGGCTTTTTTATTCAATGTATTCCTTTGACAGCTTTGTCAAGAAATAAGATGGCATTAGGTATTTAACTTTATTCCTGGGTCCTCTGTTTCATTTCATTGGTCTATGTGTCTATTTTATGCCATTACGGTGCTATTCTTTTCTTCTTTCATTGTGGCTCTGTACTATATTTTGAAATCAGATACCATGACACCTCCAGAATTGTACTCATTTTTCAGATTGCTTTGGTTATTCATGTCTTTTGTATTTTCATATGAGATTTAGAGTTTTTTCTAGTTTTGTGAAGAATGACATTTGTTTTTTGATGAGGATTGCATTAAATCTGTAGATTGTTTTTTAACCATATTGCCTTTTTAACATTAATTCTGTTGGTCCATGAACATGAGAGGGCTTTCCATCTTCTATGGTTTTCTGTTTCTTTCTTCAGTGTTTTATAACCTCTTCATTGTACTTCATTCCTATTTTTTTCAGGGTATTGCAAAAGGGATTGTTTTCCTGCTTTCTTTCTCTGCAATTTTATTTACTTTATTGATATAAAGGAAAGCTTCCGATTTTATGTTGATTTTGTATCCTGCTATTTTACTGGATCTATCACTTTTAAGAGACTTCTGGGGGTTGCTAGGGCTTTTTAAGTAGAAAATCTACAAGCAGGTATAATTTTACCTCCTCCTTTCATATTTGTGTCTTTTTATTTATCTATCTTTACTGATTGCTCTGGCTAAAGTTTCCAGTACTAACTTGAGTAAGAGTGGTAAGAGTGGACATCCTTGTCTCATTCCTGATCCTAGAGGAAGTGCTTTCTATTTTTCACCATTCAGTATGATGATGGCTATAGGCTTGTCATATATAGCCTTTACAATCTTATATTGAATATGATCCTTCTGTACCTAGTTTATTCAGGGTTTTTGTCATGACAGAATGTTGAAATTTATATAAGGCTTTTATTCTGCATCTATAGATATGATCATGTGATTTTTATCCTTGATTTATTTATGTAGTGAACTACATTTATTGATTTTCCTATGCTATACCAAGTTTACAGGTGAAATGAATATCATTATGAGAGCCTTAGTCTAATCAGTACCTCAATTCATTTGAATGGATTAACTGGGTGGTAACTATAGGCAGGTAGGTTGTGGCTGGAGGAAGTAGGTGATTGAGGTTGTACCTTTGGGGTATATATGTTGTTTCTGCTGAGTAGAGTGTTTCTGTGCTTCCTGGTGCCAGGTACTGAGCTGCTTTCCTCCAAAACATTCTTCCACCATGGTGTTCTGTTTCAGCTAGGGCCCAGAGAAATGTATCAGGCAGTCTCTGGTCTGAAAACACTGAAATTGTGAATGCTAAAATAAACGTTTCCTCTTCTAAAATTGTTTTTGTCTGGTCTTTTGGTCACAGCAGTGAAAAAGCTGACTAAAATACTGAACTATAGAATGTATGCATATTCATATAGTATATAAATGTTTCTGTTGAATTTAATCTTTATCAACACTTGAATTTGTCACATATTTTAGTTTTTGCTAATTTGCTGCTATCAAATAACATTGTAATTATTATTTGCACTTATTGATTATAAAACATGTTGAATATTTTTATCAATCATTTGTGGTTTAACTTCCATGAGTTGTTGATTCATGTCTTCCATTTTTACTTTTGTCTGTTTTTTCTTACTGACTTTTAGAAATTTTGTTTAATTTTAATAGCTTCTACCAAGATTTAAGATTTTCATTTTATTTCATTATTTTTTGGATGAACATTACTTCTAATTTTTTTTTTTTGGTAATGGGTGTGCTTAACATTGAGTGCATTATGTCCTCAGCTGCTTTATTTTATGAGACAGTGTCTTGCTAAGTTGCTCAGGTTGGCCTCCAATTTCATTCCTCCTGCCATAGACTCCTGAGTAGCTGATATTTTAGGCATATGCTACCACATCTAGCTCTTTTTACTTTTGAGACAGTAAAACTTGAGTTTTACTTAAAAATTCATATAGTTTATATCTTATTTAAGAAGTGTTTTCCTCTTTTGAGTTCATAGAAAATTTCTTTATATTTTCTTATGAAATTTAAAAAAATGCCTTTCATATTTAAATATTTAATTTAATTAACTGATTTTGTTATATGTTATAAAAATCCAACTTTATCTTTTTTCTCCATCGATTTGTGTTAGGGGTTGAATTATGTCTTTCCCCCTGACCACTCACTGCTGCCAGCTATATTCATGTTAGAAGCCTAACCTCAGCAACTTGAAATGTGACCTTATTTGAAAATAGGATCATTGAAGATGTAGTAAGATGAGGTCATACTGGCATATTACTAGAATATAACTATGTTCTTATACAAAAGGAAATTTGGATATAGACACACATACTGAGAGAACAACACCAACAGATAAAGGCACAGATCAGGGTGTTGATTCTATAAGCCAAGGAACATAAAAAATAGCCAGCAAAGTCCCAGAAGCTAATGGATAGGAATGGAATGGATTCCATCTCACAGCCCTCAGAAGAAACCAACCCTGTTTATGGACATCCTAGCTACAGAACTGAGATTATAATTTCTATATTCTAAGCCACCTAGCTAGTAGTACTTTTTTACTATAGCCCTATAGAACTAATAGACTCTGCAGTGCCATTTTCTGTCATAACAAAGTTCCTACATTTGTAGAAGTGCTTTTTGTCCTTACATTTATATCCTGATAGTCAAAGCAACTCTTTTTTTTTTTTTTTTTTGGTACTGAGGATTGAACTCAGGGGCACTTAACCACTGAGCCATATCCTTGGCCCTTTTCTTTACACACACACACACACACACACACACACACACACACACATATACACATATACACTTATTATTTAGAGACAGGGTCTCTCTGAGTTGCTTAGGGCCTTGCTAAATTGCTGAGGCTGGCTTTGAACTAGTGATCATCCTGACTCAGCCTCCTGAGCCACTTGGATTACAGGCATGTGCCACCATGCCTGGTGGTCAAAGAAACTCTTAGCATTAATCCTGACATTGGTAAAATGGTAAAGTACATTCTGACCCTGAAGGAAGAATAAAAGGAGTAAATATTTGTTGGTCAATAATGCAAATGCTCAAAGAAAACTTTCTCATTCTTTTTATAGCTGATTGTATTTAGGACATATTTTATTTATAGGCACACTGATTGTTTACAGTCATTTATTAACATAATCAAAATGTAATGAATAATGTTGAACTCATCATTTTTAATATGTGAAAACATACCAGTGATAAAAATCTTGAACAAAGTGATAGGCTAAGGGTTGTATAATATAATTTTGATGTACATTTTCAAATCATTCTCCATTGAGTGTCAGCAATTATACTCCCCCAACAATGAATGAAGAATAGCTATTTTTCCATAGCTTCCCCAAAAAGCTATATTATAAAACTTGAATTTTAGTAAAACACTTAGTTGAATAATAGAATTCCCATTTTTTATTTTGACTAGAATTTCTATTTATTACTGATCTTGTCCCTCACCAACCTTTTAAGATATTTTCATTATTTTAAAGTTGCATATAGTTTGTTTCCACCATATAATTAGGTATGATCATGGTATAAGATGTTAACCATGGGGGTAACTTGGTGAATGATACATAGGAACTCAATATTATCTTGGAAATTTTTCTGTTAAATTTTAAGGTCAAAGCAAAGATAATTTTATAAAAAGAATATAGTTTGAATAAATTTCAAGGATAAATCTAATTATGAAGCAGACCATAATTCTTGGGGGCTCAGATGACACAATTTATTCCTTATTTTAAAAAATGGACAAATATATTGTCAGAAATTTATCTGTTGACCATCCAGTGAGGAAAAGGGTATAAAATGATTTTTAAAAGTGTCTCAAGATGAGCTTTTCTGAAATTATCTTTCCTCAAAAGGTACTTCAGACATAGAATGTTCAATTTTGCTTTCTTTAGCTAAGGATTTTGGATAATGGACCTCTTTCCTCTGTGTTTCCATAGCAGACCATCTGCCTTCTGTTCATAAAGTCTCTTTCCAAATAGAGTAGTTACAACAAACTGAGCTTCCTGATAAAACATTATTCCCAGTTCTACTTCCCTAAGATTATTCCCAAACCATCAATTTTGGGTTGTGTCCATTTCTATTTCTTTTCTAAATATTTTGAGGAGCATCCTGTGTATACAATTTTATATATATTCCAACTAATCTTAAAACATTAATGAGATAATTTCCTAGATATTAGACAAAACTATTTATAATTTTGAGGCATTTTGTTAAATTATCCTACATAATATTTGTATCAATATCAAGAGTAGATGGAGAAGTTCATTCCTGAAATAGTTATTTGGCTTTACTATTAATTATATTTTTTAAAATGTAAAAATTAATAATTGTATGTCTTTATTTTAATGTTAATTTCTTGATGACTTGTGAATTGTACATATTTTCATATATTTGTTATTTTTACTTCTACCTTGCAAATTCTTTGTGTTTTTTGCCTAAACATTCTGATTTTCAGGAATCAATATCTGTAAACTTGATTAATTTGTGGACAAATTGCTGAATAAATATGTTTTCTGAGTGAGAGCTTGGGCAGTGATGAGTTCACCCACTGAGCCACCCTAAGCTCCTGATATCCATAGCCAACACATTTCTTCTTGAAATCATGGTTCTTGACATTTGAAATTAGAAGAGAAATTGTTGCTTCTTGCCTTTCTATTGTACTCTATATCCGGATTTATTTAAACTTTAGCTGTCTCCCCCTTCTTCTCACCAATTGCAGAAATCTCTTGTTCTCACAATTAGCCACCTGTCAATCAATTCTTCCCCTCTCTCAGGACAGCTACCATCCCCACTGCAAGTAACTGAGAGTGTTTCATTTTGATCTTCTGCCTGCCAGTGCCACAGCCTCCATTTTCCTCCAATTCCCATTTTAAAAGCAGTCTATTTTGGTTTTCACTCTAAATCGTTTCTTTGAAAAGTTACTGAGAGCATAAGAAATGTTAATTCAAGCTGTTTCCTAAGAGCATATTGTGCTACAGTAAGATTTTGTTTTAGTTCTTTAGCAGAAAGAATGAACGAGAATACTGGATATTGCTGATTTTTCTTTTGCTCTCAATAAAAATAAAATTTGTACTCAAATAGATTTCCTTAAATCCCTTTTTTTAGGTCTTTCATGGTACACATATTTTCTTGCTTCTCTCGGTCCTTTCCCATATGAATTTTGAAGTCTTATGAAATTCCCCTTGATATTTATTTTCCTTCACCACCCTATGTGCTTGACTAGTAAGGAATAATTCATAGAGTCTCAAAGTTCTTCAGTCTCTGTCTTGAAGCAGAATGTCATTTAAATATATTTTAGAAGAGCTATTTGTAAAATGAAAACGAATGTCATACTAGGCTTTATGGATATTCTATATAGAGAAGAGATTTAGCCTTAGAAACTGTCATGCTATCATTTTGGATATTGACTGAGCTGTGGTAATTCTTTACCCAAGAGAGATCATGTAATTATAACACAGCAGGTCAAATTTTCTGACTGTTAAAAGACTGAGTTTTGTGCTTAACTTAAACCGGAAGGCCAAATAAAATAGGATTTCATTACCATTCCTTTCCTGTGTCCTCCTCTCCTTTTACCACAGCATTTTGATCAACCCCTTCCTGTGATTTCAGTCCCAAGTGTTACCCCTAAGGATTTTCTAAGAGACAGTACTTGTAATATGATGGCAAGTTTCATGTAATTTTCACTTGTCCTCATTTTTCTTTTTTTGATGTAATTTGTCCATACTTAACAAGATACAATTGTTGTGACTTCCTTTATTACTCTGATTGACAATTTTCTTAGCTTATAGATGTCAAGAAATGCATTTTAATTGAGTATACTAAAAGGGTTGGGCTTCTTGGGACCCTGAGTTGGGGAGTCTGCAACTTTCTGGTTTTCTCCTATATTTCAAATAACTATTTTTCCTGGGATTTTACTTCAAAACTTTCCCTTGTCTTTCAGTTTTTGGCATATGATGCAAATTTCATGTCTTTTCCTAAGGGATTTTTCCCCCTTAGTTTTTTATTAGAAAGTCATATTGGGCCACTTTTACAGAATTCTCTTACTATGTTTAGCTCTTTAATGCCTAGGAAACTCTATCACAAAGACCTTAGGAAGATACTATCAAAGGAGATGCAATGTATTATCCATGACTGATTTTGTTTTCTTTATTTTCTTATTGGTATTTGTCTTTTGCACATTAAATTCTCTCAGCTACTAGAGATACAATTGCACATAAGATTAGATGATGAAGAGTTGGGAAAAGAGTTCAAGTCTTCTAGTAGCTATAAAGGATTCAATTAAATAAAAGTCGATTAAAACTTTTCAGATATTATTTCTTTACATTTAAAAATAACCCCAGATTGTATCTTCTTTGGAATCCTTTCCTTTTGTCCTCTGCTTATATAAAGGGTCTTTATAAATCTCTGTGCACATTTTTATCACAAACATTCTGTTATAATTATTTATCTCTGTTTCCTTGATGATGCTACCTTAATTGAGTGTCTTGATGTATCATATATTATTGTAACCCAAACTTATAGCACAGCACTTTTATGTGGGAAGTACAAAGCAAGGGTTATATAATTACAAATAATGTTTTTGGAAGACTTTTCTCTGGTCATGTCCAAGGGAGTACTACTCTGATGGAGTTCTTATTTAATTCTCTTATGAACCTTAAATGGGAGATTCTACTGTTGTTCCTATTTTTGTGATGATGACCTGAAGTATAGTGAGAAAAATTAAGCATTTTACCTAAGGTCATGTGATACGTTTGTGGTAGGACTGGAATTGGAACAAATGGGTATCCTCCCCACTATTCACTTTCCTACTCTGCCCCTCAGAATGAGCAAATGTATGGTGCTTTCTGATTAACTTTGACTTGAATTCACAGGTGCTCCCTAAATAGTGTTTTCACCATTAGCTCTAATTTAAAAGTAGAGACCTCTAATCAGGTCAACAAACCTGCAGCAATATAGAGACATCTCTTACTTTTCTTTTTCTTTCTTTGACATGCTGATGTGTGATAAATATCTCAGAGTCAGAAAAACAGAGAATCAGAAAGAAAAGAAATATAAAAATAAATTTGGTTATCTATTAAGTATAATACTTATCTCTAAACACTCAAACTTTTCTGGCCATCTAGATAATCCTACATTCTTTTAACATGGATATACATTTTACTTGCTTATAACCTGCATATCTAGGTCCTTTTTAAAATTCTGCTTTAGTGTTATGATAATCATACTCACCTTGATCTCTTCTTTGGCCTTTGGCTTAAGGGCAAAGTGTATTTTGTGAGAACTCTAAGTGTACATCATTCGGAATTATGGAACTTGCAATGCCTCAGAAATACATTAAAAAGAACAAAGGCTCTGATAATGTATTCATGACTCCTAAAATGTATTCCTTTACGACTGCTGAGCATTGCTGAACAGTAGGTTTATTTAAAGTTAAATTACCTTTATATTTCCTTGCTTCTCTTCATTTCAAAGCAACAGGATACTGTAGCCAGACTTCCCTTGAGCAACCAAAAAATGAGAAACCTATATAAAATTCTGATATTTAACTGATTGCTTCAAACAATTGCTTTGAAAATGCAATGGTATTTTTGATGAACGGCCAAGTAAAAATTTCTATCAGATCCATCCTTAGAGGAATAACTTTTTCAATTGTTCATCTAATTGAAGGATATGAATATATTCAGAAAATCCTCCAATGAATTCATTATGCAGTCTGAAGGCACAACAGAATATTAAAAATGGTAACAAATAGGGTTACAAAGGAGTAGGCACCACAATGCCACAAGAGTTGTGCCTAGATTCTTAATTAACTCTTTTACTGTACAGTGTCCTTGGTGGTTGCTCATAAGATAGCAGTAGCTTCATGACATGCAGCAAGGAGCTAACCAATAAGCTCGTTTGTACAGTTCTCTAGGCTGCCACTTCTTTAAACCAGGCTGCCAGCTGGGATCTGGGAGCTCAGCCCTGCAATATTTTAAGACTGACAGACTGGAGAAATCGGTGATTAGAGCTTAGCATTTTAAGGTATTTTATATTTAGAAACATTTTTGCAGAATTTACTCCTTTTTCAGAAGCGAATGTAAAGAAAACCACTCTCCCATTATTTGAAAAATTACCAAAGCATCTATTATTTCTTTGCTATTATTTTAACTCTAATTTAAATATTCCACTCAAATGTTTTTAAATCCAATTGTGTTGAGGATAGCAATAATAATCCAATTGGGAAACCGAGTGAACATTTTTTAAAATTGATGCACAAAACTAAATAAATACTTGGTTAAATGGTGTAATTTTTATTTCAGGGAGAGAATTCTGTTCTATACTGAGGCAGTAAAAAAGCCTTTTTCTGTGGTATGTCTAGAAAATTGCAGAAACTTACTTGTGGCAATGAAATCATTAACAATATAAATAGACTTATAAAATACTTTTGACTTTGTTTCTTATGCCATATAATTAAGAAAGGTCAATATCTAGATCAAGATATTCTATAGCCCTGAAAATAATATTTTACTGTTTTGTGTACACAAATGGAATGACATTATTTTAAATTATCAGTAAAGGCAATTGAATATTCATCTTTACTTGAATATTAGAGTTATGATGAAAGTTGAAGATTAATGAAAACTGTCAAGATGAATCCTTAAACTTGAGGTGGTCTATTAAAGTCACTCATATAAACATTGAATTCATATATAATTGCTCAAGAAAAGATAATTTCCTCCTGTCTGTCTTCAAAGATTAGAGATTTATTCTAAATGGTAAATACTTTTAGCTCACATTAAGACAGATATGAACATAATTTATGTCACATTAATGGCTAATAAATTTTTGAACATCTGTTTTGACTGAATGAGAACGTTTCAATACTAGTTTTAAAAACATTGAAAATAACATAATAGTATTGTGATATTTACAAATGTCATAAAATTAAACAATTTTATTTGATATTTTAAGGTAGTGTTTTAGATTATTTGACTTTATTTGTTAGCTGCCACTTAAGCCAATTTTTATAAGGTTATGAATTTTTCCTTTATTCTACTATATGCAAAAAATTGCTGATCAAAATTTTTTTTGCAGCTGGGTATGGTGGTTCATGCCTGTAATCCCAGCAGCTCTGGAGGCTGAGGCAAGAGATTCATGAGTTTAAAGCCAAGCTCAACAAAAGCGAGGAGCCAAGTAACTCAGTGAGACCTTGTCTCTAAATAAAATACAAAATGGGACTGGGGATGTGGCTCAGTGGTTGAGTGCCCCTGAATTTTTGTAAGTTAGACATGGTGACACATGCATATAATCTAAGCTACTTGGGAAGCTAAGGCAGGAGGATTGCAAGTTCAAGGCTAGCCTGGGGGATTTAGTGAGATCCTGTCTTAAAAATAAAAATGAAATATAAACGGATAGGAATATAACTCAGTGGTAAAGGTCCCTGAGTTCAATCCCTAATACTGGAAAAAATAAAATTGCATTGTATTGAATCAAGTATGGATAGAAGGTGATCTAATATAAAAGAGTTGGGTTGATTGATTATACTGTCTAATTAAAAGGACATGATCTCAAAGTAGATCCCTCCATTTTAATCTTCTTTTCACCATCACTGGCCAGTGTGACCATGCTCCCTGATTATACAGTTGACTGTGTGAATTAGACAATGAATTACTGGATGTTTGCTCCCTGTACTCTGTTTATTGAAGAAACATACAGTAAGTCCTGTGCTTCTGTATTTTAAATAAATAAACCAGATATGATAATTCACTGTGATTCACTTCCAGTGAGCAGTTGTTAGTAGTAAGAACAGGCCTTGTAGTGGATCTAGTTGTCTCTTCTATAAATTAAACTTTGGTGATATAAAAATTTCTTTACTTCTTAACAGAAAAATTTTGAGGATGAATAAATATTATGGGGAAAATATATGCCATTAATTTTAATAGCAAGGGATTAAGAGTTAATAATATGTGAAACAACTAACTAGCTCTATGACTTGGGCTGCCTATACAATTTTTTAAAGAGATTATTTTGCCATCTAACTAGTAAGAAAAATTATAGTACCTTACAGGATTGGCATAATGATGAAATAAGACAATATTATAAATTCATTATGCTACACATAGTAAATGCTCAATAAGCTGTTATTCTAAAATTGGTATTAATGTTGAAATTGAAGAGTAAAAATAGAATATAAGAGTTCATTGACAAAATTTAATTTCTTTATCATGATATGGCTTATGTAACTATTCACATAGAATTCCATAAACTGAAATGAATAGCTTTAAATCTTTAAAATGTTGTTTGCCTTAAAAAAAAATTGTTCAAAAAGGTGACCAGTTTTCCAGACCAAGAAACGATCCTTTAATCATATTTTCCTTAAGATATACAATTTTGGAATATTGTAGAAGTTATTCTTAATTTCACCATGTTTTTGCCAAATATATGATCTATTACTTTTGAGAAATTTA